>PVIA01000401.1:0-355136 GCA_004024845.1 Tonatia bakeri
GGACTGAAATAATTATAATTTTACTTTATGTGTAGCATGCATTTTTCATATCATATAACCTATTCTTTAGGAAATGCACTTAAATTTAAATTTTTGAAAAGGAAGTCATTCTCTGGTATGTTTATTGTCACTTGAGAAAAACTGGTGTGGTAAGCTTATTGTCTGGGGAGAAAATTGTTATTTGATGCTAAAAAAAAAAGCCTACTTTTTGTACCATTGGTAGAGCACTTTATTTTAGAAATGTAGTCTTTTATTATTGTAGGAGCATGAGAAGGAGGCATTTTCAGTCACTGTTTAAGAATCATGAGCTCAAAGGACATCTGAAAAGTGTTTAAGGAACAAAAGAACCGAAAATGAAGGGGAATGGCTGGATATTTTTTCACCTTTTATTTGAAGTCCTTTGGCTTCCCGGTTCATTTGATTCAGGTTCATTGCACAGTATTAAGTCTGAGACTCAACAAAAAAGTTTTAGGCTGCAGAAAAATCTGCAACAAGCTTGCAAGCAGGCAGGCCTATACACCTACCCTCTTACACCCAAAGAAAATTTCAGTGCTATTTGCTTTAATGAGTCATGGTGATTCCTCTGGAACTTAGTCCCTCAAAACCTGAAACACACCAAGAGTGCCCTGCTACAGTCGTGACTTCTGCTGAAAACTGAAGGGATCCTTGCCTGATTCTTACCATTTTAGTCCATCTTCCTTTTTGCTCGAGGCCCCTTTCATAAAGCGATAAAAGCTTCAAATTCTGCCTTGGTGTATTAATCTAAATGGATACAGAGGGACTAATAGAAAAACAATCACAGAAAGTGTGCGTGAGGTACAGAGAGGCTACTGATGTAATCCACTCAGTTTTTAGAAAAGGAAACTAGAGTCAAAGAAAGCTGAGTGATGTGTTCAGAGAGACGGAGATACAATGAAGAGGGAAGTCCGCATGTCAGTCAAGTCCAAGGCTTTTTCCATGCACTATTCTCTATCTTGAGTGTGCTTGTTGACCTACTTAAATACTTCTAAATATTAGATTACAGCAACAAAATAATTCATTACTTATTCATCAAAGCAAGGGCAATCTACAGAATTGGGGCCACTGGGGCAGATGTTTATTCCATAACTGGAAAAATACACAGAAAGTGTTTAGGTCAGTGGTTGGTGTTTACTATTTACTATGTTAATCAACATAGGTTTATTAGGCACAAGATCTGGGGTATTTGTGAACTGTCTTAGAATTGAACCATGTGAATCATATTGCTATGAATTAGCTCTCGTGACACTGGAGAACCTGTATTACTTCTACAGCTCACTTTCCTCAGATAGAAAAAGGGAAAGGCACTATTAGCCATCAAGTGTTGCAAGTATAATACCTGGAATGTAATAGGTGCTCCTTAATGTTGGTTGTCATTATTTAAGTCACTTATATCCTCATCATGATAGCAGCTAACGACTCAATTTTTAACCCATCTTTGAGAAACTGAGATGGACTGCAGCTGACAACCATTTGGCTTCCCTCAACCTCCTAGCACAGGGAGAGGTCATTACTCCATCCCCTTGAAGTTAGGTTTAATATGGGACATTCTCTGGTCACTGATATATGAGCAGAAGTGATATGTGTCATTCCTAGATGGAATCACACAAGAACCACAACATAATCCTTTATCTTGCCTTTCTTCTGGCCCATTGACTGGTATTCGGGATGATCACCGTGTACACCAGTCTGATGCCCTCAGTGAGGACCAAATGAAACAGAGTCCCCTGCCAATGAAAGACAGATATGTAGCACAAACAAAAAACAAATGTGTTGTTTTCTGCCCATGAAACTTGGAGTTTATTTCCCTTAGTGCAGTTATACTTGTAACTTGATAAACCTGATTGACACAGGAAGAGATTTCAAAGGTAAATATTCATGAAAACTATTCACCCAATAATACTCACATAAATTCCTATTAATATTGAACTTTACCTACAGTAAATTCATATAATTTATTAACCGTCTCTCATATTCATTCAATAATGTTTTCTGAGAGCACTTGTGAACAAAGCATACCATATTCCCTAATTTCTAAGACAGTGGCTTTTGCATAGTAACCATACAGTCAATTCTTGTAAAACTGAATTGTTGAATTAAATTATGCCATTATTACTCAGATAATCACATAGTATTCTGGATTTTGGGGGGATAACTATTAACTAGTATGCAATTCTGGATATAGAAGAATGAAATAGAACTTAAAAATGCTTAAGCTTGGTTTCACCTATAAATAGGAAGGTACCACTGATGTCCATTGGAATTCACCTTTGTAACCTTTGAGTCCTACATAAGAGTAAGCTTAATGCAAAGTGGTTGTAGAAAGTTATACAAGACAGGTAAATTTTAAGCCAAAGGATGAAATTTGTATTTGGCTCTTCTTCCCCTTTTCATGTCACTACCTGCTTTCCTAGTCTAGTCTTCCTTAAACTCTGGACATATATGTAACAGATTTCACCTGTTCTTGAAACCATATGACACTCCAGCTTTTCTTATTCCTCATCCCTCATTCCAGTCCACACAGTTCAGCTCCGGGATTCGCCAATCAAAGTTTTCTACCAACCTAATCTACATGTCTGATTTAGGAGTTGTCAACCAGAGCCAATCAGAGCCAAGGAGTATCAGTTTTGGAACTGCTGAAAATAGGAATAAGAAATTTTCCTTCTGTTTGGGGATAGGACTAAGCCTGAAGCTCCTGTTGGCATCTTGCCATGGTGACCTAGGAATCTGCATAACAAGTATACTAACATATAGGAAAACACTGGAGAGAGATTCTTTCTTTTCAGTCTTCTGTCTCCTTTCCAGGCTCACCAATTCCTTTTTCAGACTTGCAGACCTGAGGGCTTTGCAATTCTATTTACTCTACATCTTAAAGCATTTCCTCTGCAGTCCTCTGGAGAAGTGGGATCACTCTTCACACTACTCATATTGCACAAAAGGGAGGTTCAATTAGTGACTCATCCCTTCCATTTTCCTATGGTAGGTCTCCCCATTGGTGCTTACGGAGAGTCACTCTTCTCCCCAAGCTCCCCTCCTTATTCTGATACCTACTTATTCAATCCCAGAAGATGGATCATCATCCTACATCAGGTAAAACTAGGGATGGTTAGAAATAAGTTTTCAAAAATTCCTATTCCCCAAGCTGAATGTATTTATATAATCTAACTCTTTTCTTTCTACCTCAGGGAAAGAATTGTACCTTCTATTGCAAGTTAATTCCTCTGTATGAGATCTAAATATTATCCCTTTTTACTGCTTTTTCTAGAATTCCTCTTATTCTCTCTCCCCCCCTCCTTCCCTCCCACCTTCTCCTCTCTCCCCCCTCCTCTTCCCTCCATTTCCTCTATTGCTATGTTTTTTTTTCCTATTTATACATACTCACTTCGCTATTACATTGCCAACTTTAGTAAATGAAAATACTGGACACCTAATTAAATTTCAGATAAACAATAAAAACATTTAATATAAGTTATGTCCCAAACATTGCATGATATATTTATACAAAAACTATTTGCTTTTTATTTAAAATTCAAATTTCACTGAACATCCTGTATTTATCCTGGCAGCTCTGCTCAGCAACAATGCACCACAATCCACAAAAGCAAGTACGGAAGAGAGTTTTATTGCTTTTCTCATCATCCATGTCAAGTCATTCGGCAAGGATGGTCTTGGCTTCATTTAATATCATTACAGTCTTATAGAGTTTTTGCCCACAAATACTGACCTCTCAGAGCATCGGTTAGGCATCGTTATGTCAAAAGACTCTTTTCTGTCTAGGATTGAAGACTGACAGGAAGGAATAAGGAGACTAGAGGAAGCGAGATCATCTGTCCTAGTGTGCCTATACATGCAAGTGTTTGTGTGCTCCTGTGCACACCACACACACACTCCCACTCCCACTCCCACACGGGAGCTCTCATCATTTCTACATCCCATTCTGGACATTGTCTTCTCTTTCTGCTCTTTGTAGTGTCCAGTTCTCATTCCTACATTATCTACCACTGCTCTCAACATCTCAGTGAGTCTGCTGTAAACAAGGTTATTAACAAACTTCTAATTATGAAATCCTGTAGACACATTTAGTCTTTATACTTATTCTCTGCTTTACAATGTATGACTCTCCTTTCTTTCTGAAACACTCACTGTTATAAATTGAATTGTGCCCCTCCCTGTCCTACAAAAGATAGAATGGAGTCCTTTTTCCCAGTATTTGTGCACATGAGCTGATTTGAAAAAAAGGAGGGAGTGTTCTTTGCAGATATAATTAAGGTAAGATAAAGCCTTTAGGGTACATCCTCACCCAATAGGACTGGTGTCCCTATGACCGGAGGGAAATTTGGAATGCACAGGCACAGGCACAGAGTGGAGAACATCATGTGAAGATAAAGAGGCAGAGGGCAGATGGCCACAGGAAGATGGAGGCAGAGATGGGAGTTCTGTAGCCACAAGCCTAAGAATGCCTTGGAGACCATGTGAGGACTCTCCCCTAGGGGTTTTGAAGAAAGCATGGGTCTTCAGACACCATGAGTTTGCACTTCTAGCCTCCAAACTGTGAGAGCATCCATTTCTCTTATTCTCAACCACGCAGTTAATGGTACGTACTTTGTTATGGCAGCCCTAGGAAACTACCACTCTCATCTACTTTAATGCTCCTGACACTATTATACTATTTTCTGACACTTCCTACTTCTCCTGAGGCTTTTTACTCATATTCCTTCATTTAATATTTAAATGTTGCTATTCACCAAAATTTGACATTCTACCCTGTATCCTTCTCATGTTACATAATTTCTCTAAATAACCTCCTCTACCATAAAGTTTTCGCTACCATCAATGCACTACCTACCATGTGTAAATACAGCAGTTTGTGACAATTAATGTTAGTATTATTTGTCAATAGAGAGCAGAAACAATGATTCTTTTTCTCTCTGGGTCCTAAGCACAGTGACACTTACTACCTTGAAAACAGGCCACATTTGATCCCTGCTGAATTAGGGGAGGAGTCCAGGACGGAGAAGGTGCACACACCTGGAAAAGCTGTCTGTTCTCCTCTTGCGTCCAAGAAGTGGGCCAGTCAGCTTCCCCACCTAAGGTCCCCAGCAGTCACTACAATGTTTAATTCTGAAAGAAATGTCAGCATTTATCCTGACAACTGTTGTGGAAAATAACAAGTCATGGAATAAAAACCATGGAGAGGGACTAATTCTGATTATCTTCCTAGTGAGCATGACAGTTGAATTAAGCAAAGAATCTGGATCCTAATCATAATTATTTTAGTACCACTATCTAGACAATATGTTTTTTTTATATTTCCATGTCATCCTTTCAGACTTTGGAGGTGATTTAAAGGGAATATATACAATAAAATGATAACAAAAATTAATGACTTTTTAAAATGCATTTAATATCTAAAGTTCTTAAGAGTACTGTGTTGCTTACATGAGAGAACATGTGAAGCTGGGTTTCATATTATCAAGCAATAAAAACAATTCAAGATGAATACCCAAGTAGTGTGATATTAGTATGAATTTAACAAATGGCCAGGCCTCTCTGTTCTTATAGGGCAGAGTCAAATAAGGAGAGGTCAGCCAACTTCCTGAGAAAAGCTGGAAGAGAAAATACCATGAGAACAAATAAGAGCCAGAACTGCCTATCTCTTAGGTAGACAGTACCTTGTATATATTATTGGGGTTCATGAAGGTTAGAGAGGCCACCCCAATTCCAATTGAATCAACTTGTTTAGTCTTTCGAGTGTTTTATACAATTAATGTGGTACTTACTAACCTGACTGACATTTTCAAAACACCATCATAGTGAAGCCAATGCATACGAGTCTTTATGACAAATACATTTTACCCCAGACACCTGCTCACACAACCAAGCTCATAATTTTACTGTCTCGGGTGAAACGCACCTGTGACTTCTAGGCATTTGGCAAAGAACTTGCCTACTATAAGCACACTTTTAAATGACATGTTGCCCTTTTGCTCCTTTTCTCTCAAAATGTCTCCTTTAGGAAAGCAGGGAAACACACCTAGATAAACAACAAAGCATGTTGCCACAAAGGACCTTCAGCAAAGTGCGAGTCAGCCAAGATCTATTCACATTTGATTAGTGCCAGCGCTTGCATCCAGCAAGCGGATGCGAATGGGAGTCGGAGGGACACAGAGCAATAAAGTTTACCATGTGCTGCGCTGCACAGCATGGTGATTACAGGCCCATCTGCAGTTACCCACGTTTTTCTGGGACTCTGCTATCTTTTCTTTCATTTTTCTACCTGTACTGGAAGTCAGATACTGCTGTTTCATACATTTCAGCATCCTGTCTTTACGTGAGGAGATGACTTCCTATTTTGAAGACCCCACCCCCATCACTGGCCCCCATGCCCTCATCATGGCCCGCAAACACTTAGGCCATCAACCCGCTTTTCACAGATTCTGAGCAAATCTGCTGACTGAAGGGCATTCCTTCTACAGTAGGCAGACAAACAAAACCAAACGGATGGAAATACTGGAATAAAAAATGAAGGAACTGGCGACCAGGAACATGGCCAGCAGAAAAGAATTTGCTAGTTAATAAATTGAGGCTGAACATGACAGAGTTGAAATGTAACCTTTACAAGTAGAATCCACAATAATTCAGACGTGAAATGTTGGCAAATACAGTGGCAGAGCTGTCTTTGTTTGATAGTAACCTCCATAATTTAAGAATTGTAAATTCTAGTGAAAGTGAAACAGAGAGGGAAAGAATAAAAGTGTCTTTTCAATCTTTCTAGAATAAAGTGGATTAGAAAAATATCTGTGAGAATGCTCAAGGAAATGAATCGGCTGAGATATACATTTATGTCTACCTTGAATTTACTACCGTAAAATGATTTCCAAAATCTATGCAATTCAAATCTTCCCACATTTCTAGATGAAAAAAATATATATTCTTATATACGAAGGTCAAGCTATACAGCACGACTTGAACTTATAAAAGCAACTCCTTAGCCTACTTCTCTTGTGTGTGGGTTCCCTGTTGATTTTAAATTTGCAATTTTTGTAGACATTTTCTTACCAACTTGAATGGGTTATAAGTAATAGAAGAAGGGAACTTAAATAGCTGTCTCTTTAGAAATGAGAAGACTATATTAGTTAATGTCAGTCCTAATATTGCGTTTGTACCAAATCACTGCATAACTTAGCTCAATTCTAAAACCTGATGTGAATTGAATATCAGTCCTACGAGAAAATGGAGTCTTTCGTTGGAAAGAAACAATCTATAACCTAGTGCCTTTGATTCAAAGAAGGGGAACCTGAGCCCCACGAAGAATAATTGTTACACAATCCGGCAGCACTTCAAACCTGGATGCATTTAAACAAAACTGTCCCATCTCAGCTGCCTCAGAGGCCATACACACTAGTCTCAGGTTTTATCTGTTTTACTCACGTGCTGGCAAAAATAAAGAGTTGTTACTATCTCAGAGATGGAAGGCCCATTAGAGACCAGCTTATCCCATGGATTAATAGATGGAGACATTGATAATTTCAAACACCAGGAGCTATTTCCTTAAGACTACATAATTAGTTAACCAATTAATAATGGGAGTTGATGATCTCTTACCCCTATTCTGTCATTCATCTGGAGTGGATAAAATTCAGTCTCATTCTAAGTCCAGTGGACCTTGGAAATGTGCTTAGTTTATATGGGATGTATCTACCTAAACTGAAAATCAAAATATTTTATTCTCTATACAATGTAAGATGAAGGATCCACCCACCAATTTTGTGGATGACCCAAGAAAGGAGTGCTGTGCAGTGAATCCTGCACACACGGAAGGCCTGGACTCATTAATGTGTCACCGGGGACAGATGCTTCATGGAATGTGCTCAGTTCCCTCTTTGCATTTAAACCCCAGCCCTGACACTCTCACCCCTCCCCATGTCATCAGGCTTAGAGGGCCTCTGCGCTGTTATGTCCACTGTAAAATATCCTCTCAGGGGGAAAAAAAAAAAAAGGTTGCTGTTATTCATATCTTAATGGACTTTTAAATCAAAGTCCAACTTTTTCCCAAAGGATTTGTATTTTAAGCCATATCTGTATTTGTAGAAGGAAAGTTCTCTTTTTTCCCCCTGGTTTCTGAGTAAAACCAGCAACAAGTAGGTAGAAAAGGCATTTGGGAGTGCCACAAAGTTTTTCCCAATATCCTCAAAATAACACCATACAGCTGGCCTCTCTTGTTGCCTTTAAGTAAGCCAAAATCCAGTCCCACACTGCCTATTTGCTCACCAAGGCACAGTCACACAGCCACACATGTGTGGAGCACACTTTCCTAGTTGTGGCCTGAAGTCTGGAAGGTCATCTGTTTCCAGTGACCCTCCCAGAATTCCCCTTGTCAGTATGGAACAGGTGACTGATCAGCACTGAAGAATCTGTAGACTGCACAATTTAATGAAACTTTGTTCTCGTATTACTGAAGAAGCTAATTGAGGTGAATGCTTCAAATTCTGATAAAATCACTTTCCATGCAATATGTTTTTGTAGTTTGCAACTATCAATAAAATGCGCCCTATGTTAACTGCTTATCACTGTAGTCAATATTTTAGAAGAGAACGTCAGAGAAGGGTGTTCTGGAAATACTGAGAGTCTGAATCTAGTTCCAGCTTTGCAGCTCATCTGTCCATGTATTTATCCAAGTGGACATTCCCCAAACCTGCGTCGAGGCAATACTATATACACCTTGTGAAACTTACATTCTAATGGAGGAGAGAAACGAGAGGTAATAAATAAGTGAAACAGTTTTTGTGTTAGAAGGTTATAGGTGCTACAGAAAAATGGAAAGAAAAAAGCCTATATTAAGTTTATAGAAACAGAGAAAGCCCAGAATTTGGGGTAAAGTTAAAATTGTAGTAACTAGGAAGGAAGGAGAATTATAGAAGACATGACAAGGATTAAATCTTAGCTTTAGCTAAGAAATTCTATGTTTTCCTCTTTTTGAAAGGAGAACTTATGACTTAAGTTAAAATGATAGCTGAAGGAGAGTAAAAATTATAATTAAGACCTATCCACATAAGTCTTGTTAGGAGAAGAAAAGAATGTAGACTTCCAACATCACCTCGCTTACTCCATACCCCAGTTTATTCCTAGTTATACATCTCCAAAACCTGCTGACAGCTTCATAATGCATCTACTCTCTTCAAAGGTCTAAAGTTGTGCATAGGGTCTCTGAATTGTAACCGAGAGACCTTTCAAGATACACCTCCCATGACTTTCATACATTCTGTTAATTTGCACTAACTGCATTTATTCTCACCTATGCACAGCCTCGCCATATAATGTATTCCGTGCCCCACCCATCACAAACCTCAACTCAAGTGTCAACTTCTAGTAACTTTTTTCCTGATTCCTTTTGCTCCCAAAACCAAAGAACTCTCTCTCTTCTATGAATCTTATTCCATTGAACTATTAACCATATTTTGGTTTGTAAAACAACTATTTGTGTATGCATTATATTTTTATCCCCCCAAAACAAAAATAAATACATAAATAAATAAATATTAGGCCAAATTTCTCCAAAGCATCTATTTTCAAACTAAGGCTTACGGAGTTTCCCCGAGTGCAATCTGGGGACTACTGGAGTCAGACAGGAGATGCTGCAGAAGAGAAAGGCAGGTTAGATGAGGCCGAATGAGAGGCCAGACACATCAGAAGTGTGAAAAAGACTTCTTGACCCCTCGGTGCTGGCTCGAAGGAGGCCACAGGCTTTGCAAAGGCAGGTGGCCTTTGGAAACAGAGACCAACCTTCAGCAGACAGCCAGAGAGGAAACAGGGAGTGTAGGCCTAAAACCACAAGACACCACCTGAATGAGCCCAGAAATGAGTTTCCCCTTCAGACGCTGGAAAGGGAAACAACCACGTTCAGAGGCCCTGGGCCAGGAACCAGCAGAGCCACCTGTGCCTGAACCAGTGACTCACAGAAGCTGGGAGACCGCGAACGCAGCCAAGCTGCTGTGTCTGTGGTCATTTGTCATTCATACAGCTGCAAGGCAGGCAGCGAGTCTCCAAAAATGAGATTTGCACAGCGACTATAAATAAAACATTAATAATTTCATATTTGCGAGGGAAAAAAACAAAACCCTGGTCCATCTTCCAGATATTCCTTCTGAAGGGATTTAGGGAAAGGAAAGCACTCAGCTAATGTCAGATAACCCCGCCTGGTACACAAATACGTCTCTGGAGCCAGTACAGAAGTGGGCTGTGTTGGCCAAGTCAGAGGGAACACAGGAGCACCCCTCCGTACTTCCCCTCCAGGTCCACGCCTCACCAAGTTCTGCAGGAAGCGGGGCTCTGCAAAGGAAATTTCAAGGCATATTGAACTGGAGCACCTTTTTCTGAGGTGATGCCAAAAAATCATGAGCCATGTAACCATGCCCCTATCTTACCTTTGAACTTCCTTTCTCTCTGGTTGGTTTTCTTTCATATATCATGAGATACGCAGTGACTTACGTTCAGTACATAATTATGCCATTCCCCAGGGAGGCCCCACAAACACACACATGGTAAAGTTACGTCTACCAAAAACATTTGGCATCTCGTAAGTTACTTTCAAATACCTTTAAGGGAATGTCATACATTTAGAAATGGAGATGGATATAATGATAATCTAGCACCTCATAACCTTCCCCCAAGGGCACAACCTCTCTGTAGCACCAAGGGAGGCCCACCTGGAGCCCCTTTGCTTTGACTCTGTGGCCAGTGCTGTTCCTACTTCCCGACTCGGCCTTCCCAGTGTCTTATGGCTGTCACAGCTTTTGTGGATATTTTCGTGTAACTTTCAAAGTACAGCTCTCTGTTTTTACTATGAAGTGTACACATCAGTATAAAATGTACCGAGGGTATTTATCAAAGTCATCCTCCCCCCCCAAAAAAAGCAACTTTTATACCCCTAGCATATGTATTTTACAGTTTATTATCTACCTTTTAATTCTCTTTTAGTCCTGGTTCCTCACCTTCTTGGAAGTAAATGCATACTAACATTGTAATAAGCCTTTCTGTATTCTCAGCCTGTGCCTATCTGCTTAATAAATTGAAACTATAAATACTCAAGCTGTCCTTATCTTTGGGTCATATGAGTGATTATGAATTAATTAATTATGTTCATTATTATGCACTCAACCCTAACATATATCTAATCTAGTATTACCATTGGGACTGTTTAGTCCTAAACAACTGATAAGGAACAAGAATGTCTAAAGAGGATGAGAGAAAAACTAACTCTTTGCTGTTCCAGATAGAGTGATATATCTAATTGTTGGGTTTTTGTCTTTATTGTATTAGAGCTTATTTTACATGAAAAAGATAGCTTTTCATCTCCACTGAAGTATCTTTTTGACATATTTGGATGCTTCTGATTGGTTAAGCTTGAGGCATGAAAACAAGGAGTAACTTAGGAAAAATAAAGCTCAGTGTAAGTGGTATTATTGACAGAAAATATGAAAATTAAGTGATATTTCCATACCTGAGAACTATGTCAATGTGATTATAGCAGAACCTTTGATACAAATGTACATTGTGACATTAGTAATCAGATTATTTATATAAGAAAATAATTTCCATAAGGAAAATTATTCACGTCTGCTAGAGAAGCATTTCCCAAAGTATCACAGAACATTCATTCCAGAAACATTAAAAGGTGCTTCCCATCACACAGACTTCATACTTGGATAACTTTGAGAAACTCTTCGGACTAATTTCCTGTTCTTATAAAGTTGCAATGAAGATTAATGTGGTAAAAGTCTACTAATATCGCACAGAACTAGTTTTATATGGGAAATGTTCCACAAGAGTAATCTCGTGTAAATTTCTTTTTAAATTCAGTTATATTTCAACTGCAGGATCTACTAAAAAATAGTGAACCTTTCCTATTACACATGCCATGTTCCAGTGTGGTCTGTGTAATATGTTTTAAGTAACCAGCATAAATATATAAAATAAATTAAAATGTGTTCAACTTCAAGGACTTGGAAGAGAAAGGGATGGGCTGCTTTTCCATCAGTAGATATTTCATCTATCACTCTTATTCTAAATCCCCACTTTTCCCTTCTACGCACACGAAATCAAGAGGAGGAGGATGCAGAACTTTGTTCCTTGTGAGTCTACGAAAAAGGCATGTGAATTGAACATTGATGGAATTTTTACAGGAAAGGAAATTTTAAGAGTGCACAAGAGAAAGTCAAAGAGGAAAAGAAGTAGAAGATTTCCAGATTTACTTCAAATTTCAGTGGAGATATTCCATGTAAAGCTCTTGGCAAAATGCACCCTTCCCCTGTGCCATATGGACTTAGAACTATTATTACCATTATTAATTATAAGAGGAGAATCCCTTTCTTTCATTTTCTGGCCAAAAAAGAAGAAACTAAAAGCATCCTTCCCTCTTAGAGGGTATTACAGAAACCCCTTGTAGCCTGCTTCTCCCCACCCCTTACTTCTCCCAGGGAGTAAGAATAACCCACCTGATGCGGTAGTGCATGGCCTTTATCAGAGCATGTCATCCTAGTGGGCAGAGTCACCATGCCTTAAAGAAGGACCTTCCACTGCCAGGTCCCTTCTGCCTTGCCTGGGACAAGCATGGAAGACCATCCCAGCCCCTGAACTCCTCCTAGTTAGTACTCTTTAGTTTCCTATTTCTTCTTGACATAGGAGCTGGACCATGGGTACATTTTGTTTTCTATATGAAAATAGGCCCACTGTCCATATCCATGCAGCTGGCTGAATCCACTTGGCTGTTAGTTCAGAGAGGAGGGAGAAGGAAGATCCTCATTATTCTAAGGTTTTAGCCACAATCTCAAATACAGCTTTTACCAGAAAGTTCTACAATAAAGAGAAGACTGTGGGGTACTTTCAGATGCAAAGAACAAAATGCAATTTAAAAATGGGGATTTATTTTACTCATGTGCAAAAACCATCTATAGCAGTCTGCAGGGTTAATTCAGAGACTTAATGACAACAGAGTTGCAAATAGAGTTAGCTGAGATTCTTTGGAGATTTTTTGGGGGAGGGGGATTGTAAAGTGTTAGAACCATTTTCAAGCATATTTTCCTCATATAAAGTTGTCCAGAAGAAGCCAGGCAGAGGTGAGAGCCTCTCCTCTCACAAGCCTTCAGAAGACTTCCTAAATCCCCTGGCTAAGATTATGCCACATACCCAGGCTATGGCAACTGGAGAGGCTGGAAAATGGGGTATCCAGCATTTCTGACCTCTGTAATGGTGCAGGGGTATTGTCCACAAGGAAGAAGAGAGATGGAAAAATGGTTATTTGTACACAGCCAAGAGGATCTTACGTGGATGCATATATAGTTTAATAAATGTTGTACAGGAAGCAGCAGAAGGAAACATAAAGGGAGAGGGATGTATATAAGACCAAAGCCAGATTCTTTTAATGCCCTATCCAGATTTCCTGTACTAGTTTGGTGCACTCATCCACCATCTGCCATGAGTGTCCGTGATAAAGGGTCATAGCCATACCATTCTCTGCAAAAGCACCCATGGCTAAAGAGAACCACATAGCTGGAGATACCTGAGATCAATCACTGAAGCAAGGGTTCAAATGTGGTCTCCTTGCCTCAGATGGAAAACCTTCATTGGTTCCACTCATATGTCAGAGCTCCCCATGGGATTAGTTAAAGCTAATGTCAACTGAAACTATGTCTTTGCTTAGATTCTTCCTTTGTCCTCTCCTGCTTCCCTCTCTTCCTTACAGGTGTCTGCTGAGAATTTCTGCAGGTTCATTTGCCCATTACTTGCATGAGAATCCAGATGTCATGTTCACTTCTAGGGGATCTTACCTAACACAGTCAGGAGTGCCAAGCTAAGAAGCTTGGATTGTATTACATAAGCAATGGGGAGCTATTGAAAATTTTAGAGCCACTGTGTTTTAAGATGATTAGTCTGGCAACAAACAGTCTGTGGAAAGAATTAAGAGAAATGGGTGCCCCTCCATTACTAATTTTCACACAAAAGATATATATTATATAATATATACAGGTTCTCGCATAAATAATGCCCCTTTTCTGTTGCAGAATATTTTATCACAAAATCATAAGCAGGTAATTTGGTAACTTAACAATATCACACTCAAGCATACCATATGACATTTTAGTTGAAATGTTCAAATTAAAACTGTAAATTATTACACCCATATTATTACCCACCAACCACACTCAAGCAGGTGTTACCACTTCTGGACCCTGTATATTATATTTTATATTGTATATGAGAGAAAGAAAGGGAGAAGAGAGACTCTCAGAATCCCTCCTGTATGACTACAGAGATTAACTAGAAAAAGTATTGTAATATTTTTCATTACAAAACCTCTTAAAAGAATCTCCATGGCTATTTTTTGCCAGAAGTGTGTAGTTTAAAACTTTGCTTTTGTGTCTTTGTATAACCTTGAAGTCCTCTTTTTTTCTTTCTCCTTGTAACCTGGCCTACTGATATCCACTAAGGATTAAACAAAAGAAAATAAATTTACCTTCAGCAAAAATGACTTAAGCTAGATACAGATTTTTGTTTGTTTGTTTTAAAAGCATGATTTAAACTCAGGAGTGAAGGTAGGCCCTTGTAGATTTTCTGACCCTGGAAATCCTTTTTAAAAAAAGACTGAAAAACCACCTGTGTTTGATGGCTTAGGTGTAAATTAACCTGAGTTCATTACCATGGTCAGAATTCCCCAGGAAATCCCCTCTGATGGCAGATTTCAGGTAACTGACAGGGCTTAACATTGCAGAGCTCAAATTTATATCATGGGTAAAGATAGATGAAAAGTGTACTTACGCTGCTCTCATACAAAGTGATTCAGTTGATATATTAAATATTTCTACATAATATATTTGCTAGAAACTAATAGAGGAAAAAGAAGATAGATATTTTATTCATGCTTGTAATAATCTAAATATATAAACTATTTTATTTTATTGTACCTCTCCCACCCTGCTAGTGACATAAGCTATAACTATGTAGCCATACAAGTTAGGACTGCTATATGCATCAGGAAAGACCAGGAACTATTTAGTAATGCATGCCTCTCTTCAGATAATTTTCAACCCTATGGTTCTAGGAAAAAGCCCTGAATAAAGAGGAAAAACATGAACAATAACGTTCACTGGTCTAATTTACTCAGTCATGTAGTGTCCTATTTAAAGAAATAAAGCAGTGTTTTTGGTTTCCCTCTCTTAAATTTTTACTAACCCCCTAATAGTTGCATAATATGAAATTTCATGCTGTGAGATTATATTGCAGAGATTTACACCAAGTAAGCATGTATTTATTTACTTAGTTTATTAAAACATTATTCATATACTATAAAGAATTTTAATTTGCAAAAGTAACAGTAGTGTGCTACAAAGCATAAAAACTTTTGGCTGATTCTAATTCTGGAACTCCTCACTTTATAATACATGGTGGTAAAGTGAGACCTTGTTTAGTCATGTGTTTATTGCATGAATACTTTGTATCTGTATTTCCTAGGCACTTTAGTAGGCATTAGAAATGCAGCAGTAAGCAAGGTATACAAAATTCCCTGCCTCCATAACGATTGCATTATACTAAGGGGAAAAATCACCAATAAAAATGAATTTAAAAATACACATAATATAATAAATTGCAAACAAATAAATATATATTAATATAATAAATGACAATAAATCCTATTGGAACAAATAGAATAATGTAGGAAAAAATAGGTTATGTCTAGGTTTAGGAGAGTAGAAAAACTACATATTTAAATAGATAGGGAAGATCCCATCAGGAAAATTAGATCTCAAATAAAACACATGAAAGAGGTGAAAAAGTGAACTAGGTAAATATCTGAAGGAAACAATTATTCAAGCAGAAGAATTGTAAGTTCAAAGGAAAATGCCGGGCAATCTCAAAGAACAACTCACATGCTGTGATGGTTTTAGATAAGTGCAAACATAATAAGAGAAAAGTAGGAGAAATAACAGGACAAGATCATGTAGGGCACTGTCTGTAACTCTGGTTTTCACTGGAGTCAGAGGAAAGCTGCTGGAGGTTTTGAACAGGGTCATGACGTGACCCATCCTCTATTTTAACAGATCAGTCTACTAACCCTGACAGAAAGAGACCGCAACTGGGTCAAAGGAGATCTAATCTACAGTTTGTGCTTTAATCCAATAGGAAGACAACAGTGACGTTGACCAGCGTGGCAGCTGTAGAGCCAGTGAAAAACAGAGATTCTCGCAGCTTTGAAAGTAGAGCAGAAAGAATATGCCACATGACTGTATGTAGATTAGTAGAGCAGTCAAGGATGATGCCAGTGTTCTCTGCCAGAGCTTTGGAAGGGTGGTGTGGGAAGAATTAAGTAGGACGAGGGAGATGCAAAGCAGCAGGTATAGTGAGCATGGGAGTTCAGTTGTGGACACCGCATTAGCTTGCTAGGGTTGCTACAGCAGAGAACCACAAACAGGGTGGCTTAAACAACATAACTTTGTTGTGTTGTTTGAGTGTTGGAGGCTCAACGTCCAAAATCGAAGTGCAGGACGGTTGGTTTCTTCTCAGCAATTCGAGATGAGTATCTGTTCCAGGTGTGTCTCTGGCTTGCAGACGGCTGTCTTTTCTGTGTGTGTTCTCACATTGTCTTTCCTCCTTGCATATATTTGTGTTCAAATCTCCCCTTTTATAAAGACACCTGTCATGTTGCTCTAGAGCTCAAACTAGCGACTGCACTTTAACTTGATTTCCTGTGTAGATCCTATCTCCAAATAAAGTCACATTTTCAGGGACTGGGGGTTAGGACTTCAACATATGATATGGGAAAGGGACGCAATTCAACCCCATAACAAGCAATAGGAAGATAGAGTTGACAAAATGCTATGTTATCTGTGTCCACTCTAGGGTTAGGGTTATTCTGAATATATAATATTAATCCCAGAAACAGAATTTCCACAATAATGTCAAATTCATTTCTTAAGGACAAGATTGTCATTGTTTTTGTTTGTTCAAATGGTTTTTAATTTGACACACTTTCTGGTAATAATATGTGGGAGAACAATGTCTTCCACAAAAAATCCTCAATAAATATTCAGTAGGTAAATGATATATAACTATGGTGCTGGGAAGTCAGCTATGTCAAAGGTTACTCCTATTTTCTTAAAACAAACTTTAGACCCCCACGAGGTATCTCCTTTAGTATCAGGCATTTGACTCTAATTTCCACTCAAGGACCAGGTGGCATCAGATGCACTATTTCCAATTTACTTTACTTGAATTTTCAATTTGGAATTTCTGTGGGGAAAAATAGTAAAGGCAGAGAATAAAGAATAATGGAAGAGAATATACAGCTTACAACAAATAGAACATTCAATGAGAAGCAGCATTCATACCATTACTTTTCTCAATGCTCATTGCCATCGGAGAGGTCTTTGTTAGCAGATTGGCAGCATGACAGTTCTGTCGGTGCTATCAGAAATCCTCCAACTAAGTAACCAGATTAGTGGACTTAAGGATCTCTTTTCACTTTCATAGTGTGTTTTGTCTGTCTCACTTATCACTGGAACATCTTCCTCTTAGCACTGTTATCGACTTAAGCCCTTACTATGTGTACTATTTCTTTTCCCACTGAATAGAAAACTGCTGGGGACAAAGGACTGATCTTTTCCAGCAGCAAATCAACCAGGGGTGATATTGCCCCCCAGAAAAGGCTGGAGAAATTTTTGGTTGTGAAATCTCAGAGTTAGGAATTGCCACTGGCATCTGGCAGGTAGACACCAAGAAGGCTAATCAATACCCTGTGACACACTAGATAGCTCCCTTCACAACCACCAACAAATCTCTGAACCATCAGATCAGCAGGGCTCCAGGGGTTGAGAAACCTTCTCTTACAGTAATCCTCAAAATTCACCATTGAATATTCTAAGCATTTGAATTGTGCCAATTCTTATAACAAAGGATTTGGCTGTAAACAGCCACTGAAGTCTCCTCTTAACACTGTTAGTGTGAACTGTTCCACAGATTTCTCTACACGTGGACATGTCAGGGCTCCCCACGAATGCGGAGACCCTCTGCAAAATTCCCTTCTAACTTGAGTGTAGATGTCCTGGAAATATTTGCTGAACAGAATTGAAACTAATTTGATGTTCAGACCAATAAAATAATCCTTGGACCCTTGCAAATATCTCTGCTAGTGGTTCAACCTTGTTGAAAGGGGCTGAACTGAATGCAAAATTATGTTGTACAGTTCTAACACAAGTACTTTTAAAAACTGTTAAATGATTGCAGATGACACATCTATTTCAGTTTCAGTGAGAACATCTGAGAGAGATAATACAGTGGTTTGAAGCAATTTCCACCAACAATTTGAGAAAATTAGAAAAGATGCCAGAAAACCATACTGCAACAGAGGGAGATACAATGCATGGTTTTCCTGTGGGACCAGGAGAGGGGAAGTGCTGGGGTCTCTTGCTGTCCTACAGGCTCTTTCAATGACCTGCCCTTGATGATGTTAAGTTCCACAGAAATAGTGCCTAACCATGTGCAAAGTGTCCTTTTTAAATTTCCAATGGAGACCTTTGGGAGGATATGTGTTGTGGGAGTAGGTACTCTGTGTTACACGTTCTGGCAAGTTGCTTGATTTGTTTGCAATTTTCTTCACTTGTGAAAAAAAAAAAAAAGGAGGAGAGGTACAAGTAGGACTTCTCTCCATTATGTTCAAGTGTTTGGCCAGAAGCTCCCCTGAGATTCCGTGATAGCTCATTTATAATATGGTGCAATTGGATCATCATTACACTTACATACCATCTGTTCACTTCTCTAATTCTGTTTTACCCACTTGTTTCGATTTCAACTATTTTCATCTGAAATGATACACATTTGCTAAGAAAATTCCAAGCATATTTGATGTAGGAGGACTTCTGGACAAGTGGCTGTCAGAGTGCTAGAAGATAGAATTTCATTTTGCACACGTTTATCTGTTTGACTTAGAGTTGATTTTTTTTTGAGGCCCTATATTTGGGAAGTTCATTATACTGCACATTTCACAGTTTTGCTGTTCTTTTCTCTTTAATGATACTATTTGGATTCAGGCACACAGACAGGAGAACTGGAATGGAGCCAGTTTGTGAAATTTGGTGTCTGAATTTCTAATCATTGTTGATTATGAATTCTGCACCACCACAAGCCCACGGGCCCCTGATATACATCTGCTATCTTTGCTGAGCCCCCTTGCCACAGACTAATCTTTCTCAACCAACTTTCAAATAGGAAGTTAAGACTAGGAATTATAGCTATGTGGTCATACCTTCTGGGGTAAATCCTTTCCTCCACATTCCCCTCCCCAGGAAAGTCATTCTGCTGCTGTAATTGCCAGTTGAAATGAGAATTTATTTATATTGATTTCAGTAATAGTGAAATTGAAAAACTCCAGTGTTAGGCACTAAATTCATTGTATTATCTGACAATTCATCAGGAGACCAACATGTCTAGTGATTTATACAATGCATTGTAGTCTACATGCTTGTTCTTAGGCTAAGCACTTTACATGTGTTCTCTGATACATGCACATAACTTTAGGAGGTTGTCATTAGCATTTCCACATTTTAAAAAATACAAAAACTGAGATTTAATGATAGGAGGGAGATCAGAAAGTTTTCACAGCCACTAAATTTTGGAGCTGGCTAAACTAGATTTTTCTAACCCCAAGATCACGCTCCTAACATCTACAGATGTCAGGAACATCCGTAGTCTATGTCTAAGTCTAAGACTAGGAACATCTAAGTCTAATTGGCTCATGGGAAACAAGGTTCACTATCAGTAGCAATGACACTAGCACTAAGGGCATCCACCCCACAGGATGAAACTAATTTAGTCTCTCTCTTTTCCATTATAAGAAAGACGAGTATGTTCACTCTCCTGGGAGTAAGAGCAGAATGGTACGAAGAGAAAATCCTTCAGTGAAGAATGACTTAAATTAGACAATGAGTCACATACAAGAGAGAACGCACCAGAAGTCAAAATGCTACAATTGTAGATTTTTCTTCAGACCCCCGAAATTTTTTCTTTAGGTCCCAAAATGCACCCTAAAATTCAATACTTGCTTTCTGAAGCTGTGAGTTAAATTATATTTAAAAGTTATTGGACACATAAGGCATGTTTCTATACACTAACAATTAACAATCTGAAAGGAAATTAAGAAAACAGTTCAATTTACAATAGTATCAAAAAGGGTAAAACGCTCAGGAATAAGTTTAACCAAGGGGAAAAACTATGTACACTGAAAACTACATAACCTTGCTGAAAGAAATTAAAGAAGACACAAATAAATGAAAAGACATCCCACGTTCATGAATCAGAAGACTTAATATTGTTCAGATATCAATTCTACATAAGTAATTTATAGATTTAATGCAATACCTATCAACATCCCAGTGCTTTCTTTTTTTGCAGAAATAGAAAAATCCATCCTAAAACACACATGAAATATGAAGTGAACCCAATTAGCCAAAACAATCTTGGAAAAGAGCACAGTTGAAGGTCTCACACTTCCTAATTTCAGAACTTATTATAAAGCTGCAGTTAATCAAATCAGTGTGTTACTGGCATAAAGACAGACATATACACAAAAGAAATAAAAAAGAGAGCCCAGAAATAAGCCCTCACATATACAGTCAGGTCAAATATTTTTCGAAAAGGATGCCAAGACCATCAATGGGGAAATGAAAGTTTCCAACAAATGCTGTGATGTTGTCAAATGGAATGTTCACATGTGAAAGAATAGAGTGGGACTATTACCATTAACTACACACAATGATCAACTCAAAGAGCTAAACGTAAACACTAGCTAAAACTAAAAACTCTTAGAAGAAAAGGTATAGCAAAGCTTCACAATATTGAATTGGACAATGATTTCTTGGACGTGATACCAAAAACGCAGGCAACAAAAACAAAAATAGTAACTGAACTACCTCAAAATTGAAAACTACTGTGTGTGCATGAAAGGACACAACCAACACATTGAAATGGTAATCTATGGAAAGAGAGAAAATATTTGTAAGTTATATATGTGACAAGTGATTAATATCCAGAATTTATAAAGAACTTCTACAAGTAAATAACAACAACAACAAAAAAACCAAATAACATGATTTTGAAATAGGAAAAGGACTTAAACAGAAATTTTTCCAAAAAAGATACATAAACGTTTAACAAGCATACATAAAGATGTTCAACATCACTAATCATTACCAAAATGCAAATCAAAACCACAAAGAGATATTATTATCTCACTCTCATTAATATGACTACTATCAAAGAAATGAAACAACAACAAAAGGAAAAAGAAAATAAGTTTGGCAAGGATATGGAGAAATTGAGACCTTTGTGCATACTATTGATGGGAATGTAAAATGGTGTAGCCACTATGGAGAACAACACAACAGTTCCTCAGAAATTTAAAAATAGAATTACCATATGATATGGCAATTCTACTTGTGGGTATATCTCCAAAAAAACTGAAATGAGGGTGTTGAAGGAAAAAATTGTACACTCGTGTTTTTAGCAACATTATTCACAATGGCCAAAAAGATAGAAGCAACCCAATTGTGCATCAGCAGATAATAGATAAACAAAATGTGTTATGTACATACAATGGAACATTACTCAGCCTTAACAAGGAAAAAAATTGTGACCCACATTACAATACAGATGAACCCTGAGGATATTGTGCTAAGTGAAAGAAACCAGTCACAAAGAGAAATCTGAATGACGGCTGGCTCCCAGGATCTGAAGAGAGGGAAAGGATGGACCTGTTTAATGGGTATGGAGTTTTAGTTTTACAAAGTGAGAACATTTCTGGAGACTGGTTGCACAATGACATAAATATACATTTTTAAAATTGCAGTAAAATATATATAACACAAAATTTACTACCTTGACCATTTATTAAATGAACAGCTTTTTAGTGTGAAATATATTCACATTATTGTGCAACCAAGCCCCAGGAAAAAAAAATTTTTGAAATTAAAGTATTCCCTCTCCCAAAAGAAAACAACACCCACAATGATGGGCTATGTCAGAGATACAAGAGTCAACTAGAAGAGCTCAAATTGAAACAATTCGAGTAACAAAATAAAGTACTACTGGACTCTAACTCACCAATACACATTTATGAGACCATAGTGAGGATGGAATAACTACATAAATTATTTGAAAGTTTTCTTCACAGATTAGTTTATTCTTAGTAAGTGAGTGAGTTTTTGGCAAACTTCACAGCTGTGAAGTACACTGGTCAGGTGTTTCGTTTTAGGTGTTTTTTTTTTCCCCACTGTTCCCAGAAGTACTGCAATACTGGGTCAATGCATGGAATGAAGAGAGCAGACTTCCATCTGTCTCTCTGCTCCAAAACTCCATTTAATATATTTTCCTTGGATAGAGGTCATATCAGTTATTAAACTGATAAGAGCAGATACTATGCTTGATCTTAGCCAAAAGGCCAAGAAGCAATGGTCACATATTTTACAGAAGGTCTCATAACGGGGACTTGTCTGTTTTTCTTTTCCATAATTAGATTGGGTTGTCAGGAAAAAAATCACATATTTAAAGTACCATTCTCATTACATCATATCAAAAGTACACGCTACCAACATGATTTATAACTATTGATGTTAACCTCGGTCACCTGGCTTGAGATGCTGTGCATCATGTTTCTCCACTGCACGGTTTTTCTTTATACATAAGGACATTGTACTAGACACATAAATGGTATGCCTCAAGCTGTCAAGATCATCAAAAACAAAAAAAGTATGAGAAAATCTCACAGCCAAGAGGAACCTAAGTAAGGAGACATGACAACTAAATGTTACGTAGTTTTTTAGATGAAATCTACAGAAAGAGGGCAGTAGGCAAAAACTAAGGAAATCTGAACAAACTATATACTTAGTAATAATTTATCAATTTTGGTTAATTAATTATGATATATATCTCATAGTAATGTAGAATATTAGTAATAGGAGAAACAGGGTAGGTGTATATAGCAACTCTTTGTTCTACCTTCACAAGAATTCTGTAGATCCAAAACTGTCCTAAAATAGAGTCCATAACAAAAGGAAAAATACAGTTGGAATAAGTGTGAGGAAAAGGCAAACATCAATGAGGTTTTTGAATAATATTCATTCTTATCTTAAGCCTCCTTTCCCAACACTTGCCTATACATCTTTAGATGGGAAGACCATTTTAGAATAGAAAAAGGGTACATACAAGGGAGTTTACATTTTGAAAAGGAAGGGAAACAACGAAAAATAAAATAATGTATATTTAAAGATCGTGGTGGGAGAGTGATTATGAATATGTTAAGTCATGTTTGGGCATGTGTCAAAGCACCTTTGACCTTATAAGGCAGGCCTACAAAAAGAAACCATCCCTGCTGTGTAGACCCATTGAATGAAAACCAGCACGTTCGGCAGCCTTTACACACGATTTCAGCTCAACATGAAAACAAGGCAAAAGTCAAGTTTAAGCCTTGGGGCTCTGAACTCAGTAGGCTACAGCACTTCCTCTCCTCTGATCTGCAAACTTCTGCCACAACCCACAATGCACCTGCATACAAGCTGTAAGGTGACAGGGTTTTGTTTCAGAGGATCAACTACCTCCACTATCCAGTTGTCAGACTTTGGTAAGCCAAAGGGATATCAGACACACTAACAACCACCAAAACAAGTTCAAGGTCAACTAATGGTCTGCCAGGTTGCGGCAGCATCGTTTGGCATTTCTCTTGCCCCCATCTCAAGAAACAGCTGCTTTCCCATTTGCCTGGCAGCTTGCCAAAGGAACAAGACAGTCAGTTAACACAGAGCTGTCAATAATTCATAGTAGCTGGACTTGATAAAGTAATCAGGAGGGGATATCATTTAATCAAGGTCTCCGAAACAGGGAGAAGCAATTGGGATTGCTAATCAGGTAATTGCAGGGGGAATTGCTCAGAAATAATTTGTATTGAGCTGATGGAAGAGCAAGTCCAGTTTACAAAGGAGAGGACGGATTTTTCATGTTCATGTCATCCTTCCTACGACCGCTAATCTTTGTGCAGTGTGTAAATGAGACGGGAGGTCAGGCTTCCGTGGCACTTGGCTCCCTAAATGTCACATTTCCGGCTTGTGCAAGTCACAGATATTGACTAGATTGTCTCCAGAGAAAACAGGCTTTGCTGAACCTTTGAAGGAAACTACGGACACAATGGATCACATTCAAAGTCACTTACAAATTGACCTGATTATATCCAAATATGTGATTATGAATAACATGAGCTTCTATTCCCATAGGGAATCACATCCTGTGGGTTTTTCTCAGAAATTCTGAGCAAGTGTCATATAGATTTCTCTGGAGTCACTTGGTTCACAATACATCTTTAACAAGCGTTCCAAGGAAATACAATATTTAGAAAGTACTCAACAATAAACATTTCTGAATTATGCTCTGTAAATTCACTCATATGATCTGTCAAGACTGCCAAAAATTTTTATGACCCCTTCATCATTACAGAGATAATTTAAGATAGCTTTCAATGGTTCATAAAATATAGCAAGATAAAACTAAACTCAAAATCAACCAGAACATGAAATAAAATAAAAATATAAAATATGATAGACTGATAGTAGTAATGATTAGGGAAACTGGCCATTTCATGCATTGCTCCTTTTCACCGAAAACGATCAAACACTTGCTTTGCAATAGAAAGAGTACATGCTTAGTCTTCACTGAACTCTCTGTTAACATTTTACGATAGTCGCTTTCCTCTTACAGTTCCCAAATCTACTATATTCTGCCTCTCTTGTTGTACATTACATTATAAATATGGAGTCAGAGGCCATATTGGGGAAGACAAATTTACCACTCAATAGTTATGGGCTTTGGGACAAGCTGATTCAAGCTGATTATTTGTTTCCTCCTTGACAAACTGGGTGAAGAACAAACACCGACAGTTTCATTGTTTTAGGATGTGAAGTGCTTAGCCCACTGTATAGAAGGATGTGATCACTTAATGAATGATACCTATTAATACCTCTTCCTATCTTTTATTTGTCTTATTTCTTCCCAAGCTGTGCTTTAGAAAACTGCAATTATTTCTGTAAGTAAAAGATGGAAATAATTATGAATGCCTTGCTCCCCTGACAGATGTCAGTCCCACTTCCAGAACTGGATATATTCTCGACAGAATTCCATTAGTCTGTACAAATGTGTCAGGGACAGAATCATTTAATATGCAAATATTCTAAGTCTTGAACTATCTCTGCCCTAACCCACCTCATCTGTCAAAGAGAATCATATTTGCACATCCCATGCCTTCCTCCCATACCCAACCTTTCCTCTTTAAAGAAGACTTCTATCTGGTTAGTTTATAAAATCATATGATGCATACTTGGAAGTATAAAAAGAATGGAAACTTTAAATGAAATGAAGGATAAGAAAAGAGCAGAGAGATGCCGTGCATGAAAGATAGCAATAAAAAAACATTACGGTAGAGAGGAAGACTATGATGAGTGAGACTCCGGAGAAGCCTCTAGGCTTCAGAGAATAGAACAGAGGAAAAGGATTTTAAGTTGTGTTTTGGATTATTCTTTTAATTCGCTTTAAACATCTTCAAAGAATAAGTAAAAGCTGGAGTTAATATTTAATAATATCGGTTGTTAAACAGTGATTCCTTTAGTGCAATGCACTGCTGATCCTGGGCCACGTGGCATCCTGGATTTTATTTTGGTTACATGAAACTCCTCATTAATTTTTTTCTTTTCTAATTAAGCTGGTTGTCATCAGAAAGAGCTGCTGATCTCAAAGAAAACTACAAGAACAACTTTTAATTGGTGCTCTGTACAGGAAGAGAAAGCAGAAGCTTTGTTGTCATAATGTAAACTGAATGTTAGTAATATTCTGTTATTCTGTGACACATAGGCACAAAGTCTTTGGAACCAAATCAGGTTGTTATACTGAATTTAATGTGCAGTTCTCCTAGGATCTTAACTGCCACGGACTTAAAGACGGACTGGTTTCAAGTGCCTCTTTGAAAACTCATCCATTCATTAACAACTCCACAGAGAGATACCCAGTCATTAGCTCCACAAATGTGTATGAACAATTTTGTGATGACCATAGTAAAACTTCAGGAAATATATAAAATTAGGAGATAGCATCTTCTAAAAGAGTCTTCGAACATACCAAAACTAAAAAGCTATGTGTTCTTTGCTCTTCTTCAGACAGATTATTGATCTAAAGCAAGGGAGTTTACCTCTAAAAGTCTCTATTTTTATAAGAACTTTCCAATAATACCTCGGAAAGTTCTGTAAAACATTAAAGTCTCTACACTCAATAACACATATTACTCTTGTCTATGTACTTGTGCGCACTTAGGTTGTCAAGGGATTCCAAAGCTGATCTAAAAATAAATATGAAAATAGCCAAGAGCATTTAGAAAAAGAAGTATAATGAGAAGGACTTTACCAGCTATTTATTGTTAACATAATCAGATATAAAAATCTACCATGAATCCGTACTGATTTTAAAGGTGTAAAAATGGCACAGAAGTAGACAAATAAAACAGAAAGTACGGATACAAACTCCATTGTATACAATGGTGACATTGGGAACCACTGGGAGAGAGTGGGTCAACACTGCTGAAATAACTGGATAATATTGCAAGAAATTAATTTTTCTCCTGCTTTTTATCACAAATAATTCTTGGTGGATAACAAGGTAAAATATATGTCCATAAAATTAGTAAATGAAATATTTTTTAAACTGAAACTATAAAATAACATATTAATAGAGTTAACTACATCAAATTTGGTTTACTTTGAAAAGCATTTAAATGAATGAAAAAAGTAATCGCTATTAAAGTAAGTTGTGATGGCACAGCTGGCTATAGAAGTAGTCTCTGGATTTTTCCGACTAGAGGTGGTGTCCCACCCAGTTGTGAATTCCCATGGTAAGCTATCCCATGGTAAGCTATCCCATGGTACCCTAACTACACTTATCCTAGGGTCTGGGGAGTGATAAATGATTAATAAGTCCTGTGTAACGTGCTAGTTACCAAATAAATGATGTTAGGTCCTATGATTTGGCCTGCAAATGAGACTTGAAATGTTAGACTACAAGTCAGAGAACTGTCTCTGCATTTCTACTATGTGATGATGTACGTTGCTTACCCTTTTGGTGTTTCAGTTCTTTTAAACCTAAACAGTGATCACAGTAACTACTTTTCCTATGTAATAAAAGTATTCTGAAAATTGAAGGAGCTATGTATTCAATGGTTTTTACAACTGTAAAGCAATCACAATAAATTGTTATGCTATAATATTCCTAATAATAAATATATGTTCTAGCCACATTAGTAGAACAAATTTCTTTGACCTTATGAACTAATCTTTGACTACTAAATATGAAAGGACATTTCATATACACCATTTAAGCAATCAGCTGGAAAAACTTAAACTAAACTTCCTGTGTGGTGTTCAGCAGCTTGAGGACCGATAGGGTTTGCTGAGAGGAGTGAAGCCATTTAAAGTCTTTAGAAGAGCATCTGCAACAGTAAAGTGGCGAATTATTGTCACTACGAGGACTAGCCTGCTGAGATTGCTTAATGCCCGAGCACACTATATATTAGTTAACTGTTACAGCAACTTTACAGTGTGTTATTGTTCCATCTTACAGGTTAGGATAACTGAGACTCTAATGAGCTAAATAGCTGACAGATTCCAAACTCTAAATAAATATTCTTCTTTACTCTGACATTGCTTAGAGACAAATACACAGACCAACACCAATCCATCTAAATTTACCTGGATTCCATAGTAATAGATTACTGTCTTATAATATATTTCTATAGTTCAGATTATGATGAAAATAATTTAATAGATGATGATCACGGATGATACTCCATAACTTCACCCACTTAAAGTTCTTTATTTATCTTGTCCTGGGTCCCCTGGAGCAGCTGACAGAGGTCACAAAAGCCTCCAGAAGGTGCCAAGTAGCTACAGGAGCCTGAAATCTTTGCTGATGAAAGTGTCTTCCTGAGCTTCTTAATGTATGTGGCTTGTGCTCAACACACAAAAGTCAGGGGGTTCTCAGTGATTTTCTTTCTGCCTAACTTGGCTGCACAAAAATTGTACCTATCTGTAGGTAGATCTTTCTGGTCTCTTTTTGAAAAGCCTTTTATATCTATATATCTATTTGCTATTTTTATATTATTAAAGAGAGAAGGAATGGTTCTGAGTAAAATTCAAAATTTTCATCTCTTCTCAGTGATCTGCTTGTTGACTTTTTCTACTATGGTGCTGCATGACCTGAATGCTGGCACAAATATTTGGTCTGGTTGGGACAGTACCTTTAGAAAGTGGGGGGGAAACTTCCCATGGGCACTCATATATTCACCTTGAAGCTTGATCATCAGGAGTCTATGCTATTTTACATTTTCCTGTGAACTACACAGGCCCAGAATTGGGTGCTCTGTCTAATTTGTGCTTAGGCAATTCAAAACGAACCTAAATTTTTAGAAGACAGAGGTCACTTTCACGAGAATCATGGTCCATGGCAATTGGCCCTTAACAAAATTGTCACATCTGCTTATTTTAATGTTTCTTCAACAAAGTAATCTGATCTAACTGGTTTGAAAAAAATCATATATACAACTACTTACCACAAAAGCATCCATTTATTTAATAGTTATTGAGAGTTCCCTATTTTTAAGGGCATATGTGAGTCCATGATAATATTTACATATATCCAAAATGTTAAAGATAAACACACTCATGTGTATTATAAATATACATCCAGCAGGAACAGCAGTCCATGATGGAATAAATGAACTCTTAGCAACGTGAGCAATGCACAGTGGGAGCATGGAGGAGGAAACCATAACTTCCGATTGAGACATAAAGGAGTGTTCACATTTCCTCAGACATCTGCCCAGGGCTTTGTCATGCAAATAAATTTTAATAAGTAAAAAATCTAGGAAAGGCCTTTCAGCATGGGAGCACTATAAGTAAAGGTAAATGAAATGCCTGCTCCAATTGAATAGAGAGAGTAGTAAAATATAGATAGAGTATTAACAGCCCCCCCCAAAAAAAAAGAATTAGAAGAGAGGAAAAAGCACAAGATATTAAAAAGAGTCAGAAAAAAAATGTTTTAAACAGTATGAATAAATGTAAGTCTCTTGATTACTCTAAAGATAGCGGACCTATTAAGTAGTACAGTGTCCTTAAGCTGGCCTACAAAACCCTCTCATACACTAGTACATATCTAATATAATATTATCTCCAGCACCTTATTAGAATGCCAATGCAGGCACTTCATCTTGGGACAGAGGTCCACTAACTTTTTGGCACCAGGGACCAGTTTCCTAGAAGACCATGTTTCCACCGACCAGGGCTGGGATGGCATCAGGGGGGCGGGGGGCGGGGGGAACAGGAGGCCGAGCTCAGGTGAGCTTTGCTCGCTGGCCCGCCACTCATTTCCTGCTGTTCAGCCCAGTTCCTAACAGGCCATGGACCAGTAGAGGTCTGTGACCAGGGCTTGGAGACCTCTGTCTTGGAAAACAGTCACCAGCAGAGAAGACTGGAGAAGGATCTCAGGAGCTCTTAGATGTCAGTGAAGGATACCAAATGTAGCATATGCATCACATACACTCAGCTGCTTGGAAAGAGGAGTGCTCCCTGATCATTAAGCTTCAGCCTCAATGCAAAGGAGAGAAGCTGAAGGCTGACAGCCCCTCAGAAGTGTCCCCCAGAGCGGCAGGAACACTCAGAGGGTAGGAAGGACGTGCACAGCTGTGAGACACGGAGTGCGAAACGGGAGCGGGAGCCCATGGAGCAGTACTCAACAGCTGCCAGATGTGCTTTGTCAACAAATGTATCTGAAAGCTCTCTAAACTGCACGTAACAAGGCAACCTTTTTACTGCTGAGAGGATCATACCAGTTGAACTAAAGAACCATCGTTAGAGAGAAATCATTCTTTCTAATGGAAGCAGTTCTTCTCAATACAAGTATAGGAACCATGTCACTGGCTTTAGAGATGTGAGCAGAAAGTGGAACAGGGATTGGACCCTGTTGGCAGGAGACTGGGGTCACCAGAGCACAAGGGACACAAGAAATGTGGGCACAGATTTGGAGTATAATTTGTACATCATCCTACAGAGCCAAAGATCCCTGACATCTTTTCTTGTGAAAAATCAGAATGCACAGTGTATTTATTCCGTTAGCACTTGGAGAAGCAAGAATTGCTGCCTAAAAAGACTTGTAGAGACGGAATTCCCATAAAACTGATTGAAGAGCTGATCGAAAGCCAGGCCCCTAATATTTTCCCTCATTAATATAGTCTATAAATCAAGGCCTACCAATATTAAACATCATTTTCTCTTCCTCCAAAAAAAGTCTACAGGATGAAGTGCCAAATTATTATATTTTGGAAAAACTGCTATTTGCAACATATGGGTAAACAATTACAGACTCAAAAACTGATGTTAACTCTATCAGCTGCAGTGCATACATTTGGTAGGATCAACACTGGTACGTATTTATTTGAATCTCTCAGCGCCGTTGTATAAATATAGCCTGTCGGTATTGCGACACACGTTATGCTGAATGCCAGCACGAAAGCCCGACCTTCAGTTTGCTGACTACATGAACCATGAATGCACCGTTGCGTTCCAAACGACATAAGGATGTTAAATCTCCCCTAGATTTTAACGTTAAGATGGATTTAACTTCCCCTTCAACTTGTATTCATTCCAGCCATGTAGATTCTGCACAACCCAGTGGAATGTGTGAGGAATGGGGTCAAAGACAGTGCATCGTGGTGAAAAAGAACTGAGTGAGCTGTGGGTTTGGAGGACTGGACTTTACCTTTCTCGTTACCATTCAGATGAACTCAGGCAGCCACACCTTCTGGGGGTTATTTTCTTTATTTGTAAAGTGAGGAAGGGTCAACTCAACCCGTGAGTTAAAATTCAAAGGTAAAGGTAAAAATCCTCAAGAAAACAGAAGGGTGGTGTCCAAACAAAAGACCTGAAGGAGCTAAATTCCGATTGTTATAGCAGAAGTGAGTCAGAGTAGCTGTGAGGCATCAAATACACGGTCACTAGTTTGCAAAACACACCGGTTAGATCATCCTCGCGTTTTTCTCCTTATCTAAAATAAAATCCTACGGCCAGATGATTATGTACACATTTCTGACCCATGAGTTCTCCTGGTGACACAGGAACAGATCTTTACTGAAAAAAAAGCTTGTGTCCAGCAATTTTTTATCCATACATTCAGTGCCTAAAATAATATTCTAAATTTGGAAGTGGCTCTTTGTAAAAGAAATTCTAGAGTCTTCCTTTTTTATTTTCTTCAACTTACTCAGAGAAGAAGCTGGCGTCCAGTCCCTGCAGCCTCGTCTGTAGATGTTATTCAGACTGTCCGTTTCAGATGGTTTCCTTATAGACCAAGGCTTCTCATTTTAGTTCAGCCATCTGGATGGGGTTTGACCATTGCTCGAAACTATACAAGCAGTCCACAGATTGGAAGACTATTCTATGTGTTTTTAACTTCACCAGGTTGTAGATGGACCTCACATTCTCCTTCTTGTCAAGCCCAAGTATCTTTGTCCTGAGGTGTGAGACCCTCCCAATATCATCCTGTCCCCATTTAATGCTCATGAACTCAATACTTGTTTATTCATTCCTTTAACATCTATTAATTAAGCCATACTGTGTGTCAGGCACCGAGCTTCATACTGGAGATACGATGGTTCCCAAAACACATGCTTGTGGCCCTGTGAGAATGTGAATGCCAGTGATCAAAGACAAGAACCAGACAGTGACACCAACATATGCTATGCACCAGGGAAGTGAGACCACAGAGTGCTGGTGGACCCAGAGGAGAGTCACCTAACCTTCTCTTAGCAGACCTGCGTACATCTTTCCAAAGGAAATGGTTTCTAAAATGAGAGCCAAGAAACAAGTGGAAATATAATTCTCTGGTAATAGAAGGATGCTTTTTAGGCAGCACAACTTAAGGCCCAAGACCGATGATATGCTATACTCAGAAAAATAAGTTTGAGAGACACATTTGGGGTATAGGGGGAAAAGGGATAAAATTAATAAAACAAGCTGGACCTAACTTCTGTACAGCTGCCTAGGTTTGACATAATATAATCAGTTGTACATTAGAAAGATGCCATGCAGGGCTCCATGAAACTATTCAGCTTGTATTCAGTATCAGTGATGTATTTCCACAATAATGCTGAATGACAAATCATCCCCAACTCTCTGTGGCCTAAACAATGACTGTTTTGTCAGTGCACGAACCTTCAGGTGGGCGATTCGGGCTCGGCCAGGCTGCACATTCTTGCTGGACTACCTGACATGCTTGGGGATCAGCTGGCCATGAATTAGCTGATGTAGGGCACCTTCAGCTAGGGCGACCAGGGCAATGTGGCTCTGTTTAACTTGTCTCAGCTGTGTCCAGGCATGTTCTTATGGGAAGGCAGGGGAACAAGAGAAGGAGCAGAAATGTGTAAGAGCTTTTTCAAGTCTCTGCAAGAGTCCTACCTACCAATGTTCTTGGGTCCAAAGCAAGACACAAGGCCAATCAGAATGAATAGGATGGGAAAACAGACTCTACCTGTTTTATGAGAGACACTACAAGTCACATGACAAAAGAATGGTTGCAGGGATGACTGAAGAATCACGGCCATTAATTGCCATTAATCAATCATATATACAATCCCCCCTGGGCACAGGATTCCATGCTTCCCAAGATGACAGCAAATCTGAGATGACAGTAATTTCTTTGGATGAAATCATCTCTTAAGTGGATCACTCATACACACCCCACTTCTAGCACACACACAGGCCCCACAAAGCTATAGGCTTGTCTCCAGCTTTCCTGACACAGTGGCCAGACTTCCCCCCAAAGAGGGAAGGTAATGGCTGCACTTCAGAGTAAATTAGAGAAAAGGAGGAGAAAGGTAAGATTTAAATGAAAGGAAAATATGCCCATACAATTAGATTTGTTTTAGCAAACTTCAGAAAACCATTTTACATAATTAAACCTAAATAAAAGTGCTTTAACTAAGAATAAGTTATATGCCAAACACTGTGCAAATACTTATGTAGGATTCATCTCTGTTTCTCTTTCTCTCTTTCTCTCTCTCTCTCTCCCTCTCTCTCTCTCCCTCTCTCTCTCACACACACACACACACACAAATCAGAGAAATACTATTACATTATCTCTCCAACTTCACTCTTGAAGAAGAAGAAAACTGAGGCTTAGCGAGGTTAGATAATACACAGCTTCTGAATTTGAAACCCACCAGTTAGATTCCAGAATGAATTTGTTTAAATAATGTATATCAGATTATTTTATCCCAAAGTGATCTAAATCCTGCCCTTAGAAAAAAGTATGTTTGAAAAAACATTTTGAAAGGCATGTATTATATACACTTTTAAAAGTAAATGCCAAGACCCATAACACTTTCTATCAATGAATAATGTAGTGAAAATCTCAAAAATGTATAGATTGGTGTCATGGAAAGTCTGCTTTTCTAACAAGTTTATCTCTGATCAGTAACTCATTTGCATAGAATCTGTCTGTGTGTCAATCCTGGCGATGTGTGGCGCTGCATATTTTAGAACTTGACATATGCATTCCTTTCACAGCAGCCCCCACTGTCTATGATAATGAAGAAAGCACGTCAGTTGTATAGAAAGCCCAGTTTCCTTCCAAACTACATTAGAACACACATTCAAGCAAGTCTACAGATCGCTCTGCACTCGCATGTGTTCCCTAGTCTGCCATGCTGACTGTCCCTTTACCTGGGGATGAAATGTTCATTCATTCAAACACATTATCTCCTGAGCTCCCACTGCTGTGCACTGTGCTAAGTGTAATAGGTCCAATGGAGAACAAACCACATGTTTATCATTGAGTGGGGCAGACAGATCAAAAAATAATAAAAAAAAACCCCTAATAATAATAATTACTATTTAAAATAAGACCAATAAGGATCAACCTATTCTGTATCACTCATGCCTGTGAAAACCCTATTTTTGTTAGAATGGACAGGGAAGCCCTTTCTGAAGCGATAGTATTGGGGCTCACTCTCAGTAGAAGGCACGTGTATAAGGAGGTGACTCTCATCCAAGTGTTCTCTATGGATAACTAGAATCTGATTATTCTAATATTCTGAAAATTAAGAGTTGACCAGGAAGCCACTTTTGTTTCTGCCTTTTTTTCCTTTTGGTGGAAATATAATAGCCCTCTTTTCTTTCCTGGTTACATATAGTCAATCAAGATGAATTGTGTTCTGTTTAATCAGGACCCCAGAATGTCCAGCATCCTCATTTCCAGCCTCTATGGACTTAACATCTCCAGATTCAAGGACACCTTCAAAGTGACAACTCCTTCCTTGCCCCCAGTGCTGAAATCTGGCATTGACTTAAAGGTGTAACAGACAGACATGAGCAGAGGCTCACCTTGGGCCATTGTGTGGAAATTCTCAGGTTCCTAACTGATGTACATAGTATTAACAGTCTCAGCTATGTGCTTCTCTTTTCTTCAAATAGTTGAGAATCTCAATGGAAAAGTTAAAAAAAACACTACCTTACAATGGCAAGAAAGTTTTATGTTGTCAGTTCCTTTTCCTTGGCATTCCCTTATTTGAGTCTCAAAATAGCTCCCAGGGTGTCAGGATGGCCGAGTGGTCTATGGCGCCAGACTCAAGCTGTGCTTCAAAATAGCTCCTTAAGATCAGTAGAACAGTCATCCCTAATTCAAGTTTATGTTTAGAAAACTGAGTCTTGGAGGGACCAAGTAATTGGTCTAAAGTACGTGTATATACACATATACACACACACACACACACACACACACATACATACATACATACACCCAGGACCCATTGAGCTTATGATTTGCCCTGTAGGGCACTCTTTCCTGAACCTTGCTATCAAGAAAAACTGTAAACAAGTAAGCAACACTCGACCATGACCACAAAATAACAACCATAAATAGCATTCATGCAGAATCTAAACCAGTGGCTACAAACTAGGGCCCACCGGCCAGCCCACCTGATGTTTTATAGAGAGTTTTATTGGAACACACCCATGCCCATACACTTACTTATTGTCTATGCTAGCTTTTGCTGTCCTTTTGACTAGTCCTTAAGACAGAGGTCATATGAGCTGCAAAGCTTAAAATAGTTACTATCTGGCCCTTTATAGAAAATGTTTGCCAGTCCCTGATCTAAACAATCAGAAAGTCCAACAGTTTTTCACAGCTGTATGAACTGTGATGCACAAATTAAAAAAAACAAGTATGTGTCTAAAGTCCCTCCCAAATCACATATGAAAGATTCAGTCATTGAAGGCCTTATTTCTATAAAGAGACTGAATGAAAATCTATGAATGGTTTTGGGATAACTCTAAGTCAACCAGAATATTAAACTAATCATAACCTGACAATCCATGATTACTCTAGAAAACAGAAGCATATCTTACCTAGTAGATTATTCCTTTAAAAATGTTCTGTTAAATGATGGTCTGAAAATAAATTGATTCCAAAGGGATGCTAGAAAGAGGAGCACTTTTAATTTTTTTTCTACTGCCAGAAAACATACCAGATAAAATAGAGGACACTGAGCCCAAACACCAGAACTTCCTAAATTACATGCTGATAGCTTCAAAGTCACTCAGGGAGAACTGACCTGGATGATATTTTTCAGACAAACCACGAATACAAAATGACTCAATTATCTTATTCTCTAAAGATACTTAAGAGTATTATGTAGAGCAAAACAACATGGTTTATTGCTACATGGAAATTAACACTTTTATTCATGTTTTCTTTCAAAAAGCACTATTATTAAAACTTTAAAATTAGTGAAAATAAGTAACATAGAAGGGTTAGCAATCTATTTCTAATTGTGAGATTTCTAGAATCCAAGGCTTATGGTGAAGCTCTATGTTATCCTCTGTCCCACTCGCACCCAGCAGAACCTTGCATCTCAAGGCTGGCCTCCCCCACCAGAGGAATGCATGTGTCTCTCCCAGTGGCCAGTGAACGGCTCACTTCTCCAGCCATTGAGATGGACTCCTGGGTGGTCTGCTACCTAAGCAAAGTCAAATCAGAAAGTCTTTCATGGGCAATGGATATTGATTTTGGGAGGAGGGAAGTTTTTCACCTTCTAAGTTTTGATTCTTAGGGACCTTGTACATCTAAAACAGTCACTGGGTAGAATTTCAGTTTCATAAAATGGAAATGGTTCTGGTGATAGATGGTGGTGATGGTCATACAACATAATGAATATACAGGGTCTGGCACAAACAACACTCCTTTTTTATCTCATAAAAATATTTTACTACAAAGTCATAAGCATGTAATTCTGTAACATAACAATATCACACTCAGGCACACCACATGACATTTTAGGTGACATGTTCAAATTGCTGTCTATCTTGTATGAGGCATTCACATACCCTACCAACCACACTCAGTGGCGTTACTTCTGCCAGACCCTGTATTTAATACCACTGAACAGTACATTTAAAAATGGTTAGGGTAGCAGATTGTACATTACGTGTATTTTAACAATGAAAATTGGGAAAAAAGATAAGAAAATATAATAAACTAAAATGGTCATTCCCACCATGTGACAAAAACCTATATAAGAATGGAGTCAATGCAAAGGCAAGCAGAGTAGGAAGAGGAGACAGATAATAGCATCCTGGTGGCTTCATCCAAGTGCCTGAATCACGTCCAGGCAGGAACTAGCCAGCCCTTACACTTTGCATATATGTGAGTCACCACTTCCCCCTTCCATGTTATTTTTGATAAACATATAGGCATTTGTCACTTATAACTGAAAGAATCCTGACTGATATGAAGTACAGCCACATGTGTATAAATACAGACATCCATCCATTGAACAACTATGTATCGATGCCTAAAGCCTGAAAACTAGACCTGTCCACCAATGAGACAAGTGATTTGGGAAGGATCCAGAGGGCAGGATGCCTGCCAGGCAGATGGAGCATGCTATTCAGAGACTCTGACATGTACTGAATGGCACTTGGTGTCAAAGAGGATTACTCATTCAATTATTCCGCAAGTAGTTCTCAATACCCACTCTGTACTCTTGGCAAGAGGAGATAATGGAAGACAACATGAAACATCACTCCTTCCCTCATGGACCTTTCTGTCTAATAAGGAAGGGAGACATCAATCAAGCAATCTCTCAAGTATAGGTACAATGCAACTGACAAGCTAGAAAGAAAAAAAGTGTTGTGCTATGAAAAGGTGAGAATGGGGATTCGATCTCATATAAGGGGCCAGGGAAGGTTTGTAGCTGATGACTAGGTGAAGATGAGTGGGAAGAGCATGTGGAGAGAGAAAAGGAATAGCGAGAGTGAAGGAAGGCTGGCATTTCTCTGGCATTGAGCATGGAGGGGGGGCTTGAGCATATGAGAAAAGATTGAAGGTAAGAGGAGGCTCTCACCTGCTCATTTTAGAAAGGGTGACCTAGGACAACCTCATTCTATACCTGCTTCCCATACGTCACTATTAATAGTGCCCCTTTCTCAAAAATATCCCAGAGTGGACATTATACTCTACAGTCCTCTTGGTCAAAAACCAAATTAGGCTAACTACAATATGATATCTGCACTGGACATTGGGACATAAAAAGAACATTAGTGGAAAAACTGATAAAATCTTATTAAAGTCTAGAGTTTAGCTAAAAGCAAGGCATCAATGCTAATAAATTAATTTTAACAAATGTACCACAGTAATAGAAGATGTTAGCATCAAGTAAAACTAGGTGACAGGCATGTAGGAACTACCTGTATTATCTTTGCAACTTCTCTATAAATTAAAAATAAAAAGTATTGTCTTTCCCCTAAGAAGAAGAGAGAGCTATTGAAAAGGTTTGAGAATGGTGGCGTGGCAAGGAGGAGGAGAGCCATCAGGTCTGGCAAGGCCGCCCTGGCTGCAGGTGGGGAGTGACTGGAGTGGAGTCCAAGTGACTGCAGTTGGCTTAGGATGTCTTTCTCTTCGGGTCAAGAAGAGATGACACTACCTTGGACCAGGAGATAAAGAGACATGGGTTGATTCAGGGCTGTTCTGATGATGGATGAGATGGGAATATTGGGTGGATTGCATATGGAGGTGAGAGAGAGGAAGAGGACAAGGATGACCCCTAGGTTTCTGTGTATTTGTCATGTGACTCAGAATCTCAGTAGACCACACATGCATGACCTTGAGCTGTGAGCAAGCCATCTGAGGGGCACAGGAGGTGGATGTACTCCTAATATGCAGCTGAGGGCAGGGGTGAGTACAGCAATCAAGTCCCTGTCATGATTGACAAGAGCAGCCAGATAGCACCTCAATTTTAGCACCATCAGAATAACAGGTGGCTTAGCAAGATACCATATCAGGTTCCTCAGAACTAGGCACAAGCTTGGACACAAAGTGAGGGCCCAAAGGAATCAAATTAAAATTCTGTTTCTCAAGTGAGAATGCAAAATCACAGCAGAATTTGACACAATAGATATTGTGTTCAGTTTGATCGTGAGTCCTGATCCACTAAGTTCGTCCAAGAGCCCCAGATTAAGGAGCAGTCTAGACCTGCACCTCTAGCATGAAGTGGCACAGCCACCAAGAGCAGGTGGCATGCACAGAGGCACAGCCTGATGGCTGAGAGACTCTGGAACCCCCCAGACCTCTAGGAAAAGACCCCAGAACATTGTCTGGTCCATAGCTGATACTCAGCATCTGTTGAAGGAAAGAAGGACTGGATGGAACATTCTTAGCAGCAAGCCCCTCACCTATGAAATCAGACTAATAACAAATAACTTATAGGGCTGCACAAGGCCAAATTAGACTAAGGGGTGTGGTTCAAGGCCAGGCTCATGGAAAGCAGTCAAGAGACAGTAGTTACTATAAGGAAGGGGCAGAGGCTCTTGCCAATCGTCTATGTCATTCACATGTATTTCTCTGCAGTGCTGGCATGTTTCCCTTGGTTAGCAATCTATTAGATATTAGCACTCTCAAGCATATGCGTGGGCTATGAGGATTTCAGTCCTGTGGACACGGCCTTAGGTGTATCATTCACCACTTGCCATTGTGTCTCAGGCACAGCATGACATGCTTAATAAATATCTGACATGTAATTTGTTTATTTAGTTCCTTCCTACAACCTCAGACTGTCTCTCTTCAGTCCTCAGGAAAGTGACCTTGACAAGCTTTTTTTTTTTTTTTTTTTTTTTTTTTTTTTTTTTGGCTAGGCTATGTTTGAAGTAAGTGGAAAGCACTGGGTGTCTCTGTCCCCACATGGAATTCACTTACTTCAATGTCATGGTTCATGGCGACCGAAATGTGCCTTGTAAGGGCCACAGCTTTCCCCCAACACAGCAAATGAATGAATCACCCTTTGCGTGAGTTGTGCAAGAAGAAGAGCCTGTCTGTTCCAGGAATAGCCACACCCAGGAGAAGCAGCAGCAGCTCTGGGTGGCTTTCAGGGTCTGGGCTTGGACAGTCAGGAAGATGAAGGCAGCAATTCGGAGGCTGGTCTTAGAGCCAGGTGAGCTCCTGAAGGGGAAGCCCGGTGGATGGAAAGGGCCATGATTGTTGCTGTCAGTAGGAATATGAGTTGGACTTCTTGGGAGCTAGAGCCCTGCTTCATTACCTGTCAAATAGCCTGATGGATTTATCCATAGAGCTTTTAAATAGAAGATAAAGCTCATCACTCTGTGAGGCTCTCCCCTGCAGTGGGGAGCCTATCCATCACTTGCCCAGATCGATGTGGCTAATTCAGGCACTCCAGCCCCACCCCATTGAGTGCTTTGTCTCAACTGTGTAAATATCATTATTTGGAGTGAAACTTAAAGACTGCCCATTGTGTGCGCAGTTTGTTTTCCAATGAAGGCTCCAAGGAGCCAAGGTGGCAGTCACCTCTAGACGGTGGCCTGCTAGCACGCCCAGGGGTGGGAGCCTGGCACGCCACTGTCCCCGGTGCCCAGGCTCAGAGACCCAGAGGGGCAAGGGAGCAGAGAGAGCTCTCACCGGTGGAAAGCTCAGGCACGCCATGATTTCTCACTGTTTTTATTTGTTGCCCAACAGCTAATGAATGACAAGGCTGTGCTTTCCATTTGAGAGTAACACTGCTGGCTACCCTCCGCAAATCTCCCCAGAGAAGGAAAAGCACCGTGGGTGCCATTATTCTACTTGTAGTCACTCCCATTTTCCTAAGTATAAGCACAAGGGAGTAAATAAACAGAGTGGACAGGATGTGATAAGGTGACGCCTAATAGCGGGGATAAATGACAGTAAAGGCTGCGGGGACTCAGGAACGTGTAAAGGCATTATTTTAAAAAGACTGGTTGATCCAGCCCCTCATTTGGAAGCTGAGAGGACCCAAATGCAATAATACCCCAGCAGCAACAAGTACATCAAGCGCCCGGATCTTGGTTTCTTTTCCCAGTCTTTGATAAAAACATAGGCTCCTCAGAGAAATGGCTAATTTTAGGGCTGGGGTAGGGAATACACAAGATAAGTCTGGGGCATCTTTTTGTTGTGCCAGAAACTAAGGAAGGGTTAAATATTCCAACACACACACAGGCAGGATGATGAAGGGACACAGTAGCCAACTGAAGGAGCTCCTGACCCCAAAGCTGGAACAATTTGAACAAGAATAAGTAACATAGTGTCGGGTTATAAGCCAAAGCATAAAACATATATTAAGGAGTCCACACTGTTGTAAACATATGATTGAATAAATTTATAAATAATAGGTAGGCTGATTGATAGTGACATAGAGAGAGACGCCCATGCAGAATTCCAAATAATTTATGGCAATATTCTGTCCATAAGGAGGCGGAGCCTAACTCCCCACTCCTTTAGTGTGAGCAGAGCATAGTGCCTTCTGAAGAATAACAGTTTGAAAAGCGGGGGTGGGGAGGGGGGAGTGATTTTACATTTGAGAAACCTGGCAAGCACGACCTCAACCATGTGATCAAGGTCAACATGAGACGTTATAAATCATGTTGATAACATGCATCCTTGGTATGACGTGATGAAAATGGAACTTCACCTCTGAGCTTTTCATCCCAGAGCACATTCCTCCAGCCTGATTGTGAGAAAAACAGCAGGCAGATACCAACTGAGAGAGTTCCTACAAAATCCCCGCCCCGTCAGTACCACTCAAAACTGTCAAGATCGTCGAAAGATAAGGAAAGTAAGAACCCCCCCTAGCCAAGGAGACATGACGGCTGACTGTCATGTGGTGTCCTGGAGGGGATTCTGGGACAGAAAAAGCCTTAAGTAAAAATTCTGAAGTCTGAATGAAGCATGGACTTCGGTGAATAATTATGCATCAATATTGGTTAGTTAGTTGTGATAAATGTGTCATACTAATATAAAGTGTGAACTGCAGAGGAAATTGGGTATGAGGTGTGTGGGAACACTGTCCTTGCAACTTTCCTGTAAATCTAAAACCATTCCAAAATAAAATGGCCATTTGTTGAAAAGCACGGTTGGGGTAAACCTCAGTTAGGCATTCATATTAAACAAAGACTTAAAGAGCAAGGGAGCCAGCCGGTCATGTGGATATCTCAATAACTGGCCATACAAATGGAGCGGCCTTGCGTGTCCAAGGAAGAGCAGAGACCAAGGCTGGTTAGAGGTGGGGGGAGTCGGAGGGGTGGTGAGACAGGAGTTTAGAGAGGACCACGGGAGGGGATGAGGGCTTGCCTATGCACATGACCTGTAAGATACTCAGGCGTATGGGCCATTGTAAAGTCTTCACTTTTTACTCTAAGATGAGTGACCACTGGAAGGCTTGGAGCAGAAGAACATAGTCTGCCTTCTTCCTTTTAAAGAACCACTGTGGCCCATGTGTCTGTGAGGGCAGGTGTGGGGCCGCAGGCTGCTGCAGCCATCCACTCAGGTGAGAGAGGGTGGCGGGGGCGGGTTTAACAGTGGAGGCAATGAGAAGCAGTGATATTCTGAGTAGACTTTGCAATCAAAGACAACATGTTTTCCATCAGAATAGAGGAGGGCTAACAAGAAGAGGGGAATCAAGGTTAATTCAAGAAATCTGTTACACTTTGTGTTCTGTGTTTATAGCCTAACTTATACCAAAGAAGGTTCTGGGACATGCCCTATTTCCTGAATCCATAACATTGAAGCCCATTGACGACCTGCTGGCCGTTGCATTTCTTCCACTGTACCACCTCGTGTTCGAGTTTTCTTGCATTTGGTTGGTCTCTGGGCTCTCTCCTGGCTGTCTCTCCCAATCCTATCACTAATCCATTCAGTTCACAACTCCAGCACCGCCACCAGTGAGCTGAAACCAACCTTCCCACAATGAACAAACTGAAGATCTTACTAATGCAAAGTGGTTCATTTCCTAGGAATTAAAGCCCCATCATGCACAAAACCTATTTTCTGCAAAGTGTTTCCAAACAAAACAATAATTTAGATGTTATATTTTAAAATGCAAAAACTCATGTATGTGCAATATTAATAAACTGCATTGAGCACCTAATTGAGGTTAATAACATCCATCCTTGTCTCAATTACTATGATAGTAAATTCTCCATTACGATTACTATTATTATTATATTAGCAATGGAACTGATATTTTTTCCGATTACTATTTTTATAAAATAAATTAAAATGTAGAAAACATTTTCTCACACAATAAACACTGCTATAAGCACAAAAATGAAGATGTTTCAGAAACTGAGCCACAGATATAAACGTGGTGCCACTATATTATAGCTACAATTGTTCACTGACCCCTGAGAACTGTCTGCCTGCATCTGACCTATGGAAAGTGATGAGAGGCATCAGTGTAACATGTCAAAATGTAGGGATTACACAAAAGGAAGTCATATAGAAGCTGATGATCACTTGTACAAAATACCGGTGAGAAGGTTATTTTTTGAAAAGGGCAGGTGATTCTGAGCTCCCTGCCTGGGCGTTTTTGCTTCCTTTGGGTGCACCTCACACATTATTAGCAATAACTCCTGCTTCCCTATGGTATTTTGATACTGATTACATTAACACAAAGAAATTAATTTAAGATGTTTGATCTAAATGTAACTTCTATATTTTGGAAATATAAGCAATAAAACCTAGTTTTAAATTAGTATAAAGATCAAGAAATCTAAATCATTTAGCACTGTGTCTGGTACATGTTCAATAAATGGTGACTATTATCAGTAATAATTATTATTTGTGAAATTTAAAGCACCTTAAGATGCCCAAAGAGCACTTTCAAAACATACTGCATAGATCAAACAAACCCCTTCTAAGAGCTGTCTTAAAACAACGACAACAACAACAACAAAAACTGTCCTTCATATAAACTACCTTCGCTTCTTTGACTGTGTGAGGACACAGGTTGGGCGCCATCATCACCACAGAAAGAGCAATACGAGAGACAAATGGGAAGACATGGAAATATGGCCGTTGCCCCATGATTTCAAGCATCCTCTCTGCTTGTTTCTATATACCATACTTTAGTGTCTGACAGCGGCTCCCAGCTTGCCTCTGACACCAAACTTGCACACACCATCTTTATCAGATCATACACTCCAATTACTAATTGTTTGCCATAATATTAAGTTTAATGATTGCACACCAAGTCGAGTCACCTAACACATCTGTATTCCATGTAACACCCCATTGTCTCTGCCATGCAGAACGAGACGCCAAGGAAGAAAGCAGATCAGCCCATACGTCTGAGCTGCCAGCCCAAACGCAGAGGCAGCACTGGGCGGTAGGGGAGGCAGCACGTTGCTCACAGCCTATAGCAATCAATGCAAATATATGCCACTGTAAGGAGGTGTTTTAATTCCAATAATAGACAGCCTGTGATTGATGAATCTTTCACAGCTCCTTTCTGGGTAGATGCTGAATGCAAGCGTGATAGCAGAGGCGGCTGATGCTTCAGCAGGTTGCCCACCCCAACGTGTCATGCCCTGCCTCCAGCAGGTTAAATGGGGGCTGGTCATATGGATGTGACCTGTAAGATACCCAGGTGAGTCAGAACACCTGAAGGTGGTTGTAAAGTCGTGCAGGCTCTGATTAGACAAATTCCACCAGCTTATGAAAAAACACCAACCAAGTGACAAATGGAGAACTATCTGGAGGCTGAGTCTATGGTTGTTTCTGGACATGGTTGTGTCGAAATTCTCCCCCGGGGGCTGCAGATCAGTGCTATGGCAAGGTCTTGTCAAGAACTTGAACTTATGTAGCCTTGGCTGACGCCGTAGCCATGTCCCTGGCAGGTTGCTTTCTTATAAATTACTGTTGTTTGTATATACATTTATCTGTGAGTTTTCCTGGGCTTTAGATGACAAAAAGAAAAGTTGGTACAGCCACTTTGAAAAACATTTAAAAATGCATATATTCCTCAAGCCTCACAAATTTCAATTCTTGCTATTTATCTAAAAGAAAATCTAGCATAAGCTCACCCAGAAACATGGACATGATTGTTCATTAGAGTATCATTTATACTTTAAACCTGATAGTAACAAAAATTTGGAAACTATCTGAATGCTTGCAGTAGAGGAATGAATAGATAAAATTGTGGTATAATTACACCATAGAATACTAGGTCGCAGTTAAAAGAATCAGGCTACATTTATCAACATAGATGCCAAAAACACCATGCTGAATGAAAAATAATCAAGTTTCAGTGTGTACAGTCCATACCAAATAATTATTTGTGTAAACTTTAAAATGATATATTAAATAATATTTATAGGTTGGTTAACACGCAGAATCAGGGGTATCCAATCTTTGGGCATTTCTGGGCCACCCTGGAAGAAGAAAAGTTGTCTTGGGCCACATGTTAAATGCACTGTGACATGTAATCACAAAAAAGATAATCTCATAATGTTTTAAGTAAATTTATGATTTTGCATTGGGCCGCATTCACAGCCATCTGGGGCTGCGTACTGACCATGGGCTGCAGGTTGGACGCCCCTGATAGGTGCCTGGTTGAAGGTGGAGTCTAAGGATATGCATCAGGTGCCAATCACAGGAAGCGGGTGGAACTGGGAAAAAGGAGTAGAGGGGACAATAGTCATCGAGTGATGATTTTGACATAATAACGTTATGCTAGTAACAAGGCACATAACTGATGAAGCCATGGCTGGAAGCCAATCCAGCTCTGTGTACCTGAGGTCCAGCATGGCCACTAAACGTTAATGAATGTCTTGGGAAGAGCGTGGCTTTAAGGACAAAAGCAGTGTGAGGACCTCAGGCAGTGCCTGGGTTATCCCCATCATTTTGCCTCCTGTGCCTGCTGTAGTCTGACCTCTGAAAAGGGAGCTGGTGACTCTGACCTCAGACACGGCTCAAGCATCGGCCTCTCTGTGACAGTGCTAGTGAGAACCCGTTTCACGGACAGTTGGGCTATGTGGTCGTTTGCACAGTACAAACACATCTGGAAAGTCTACTTCACTGCCTTGTCTACCCACACTGAAGATGCCTCAGTGACTACTACCGTGGACCTACTCACTGCCTTCCAAAGCATCATGCCCTGCCTTATGAGGGAGGGAAGAAACATGCTTCAATTTTTCAACTTGTTTTAATTAACCTAATATAAGAAATAATTTTTCTAAAAATGACTACAGGGAGTTAGCAACTGGCTTTATTCACCTTTTCAGCAATGCAGACTTAATGCAGCTGACATTCATGTTGAGATAATTGGGGTGTAAATTACTTCCAAATATTTCTTTCTTAAAATAAACAAGGGTCTGTCCTTCCTATTTTGGCATGACACTAATTGTGTTTATCCATGAGACAGTGCAGTGAAATGACTTTATAACACTTGTTACAGTTTTGTTTCAATGTGTTTTTAACAGTTATGCTCTTCTAAAAACAAAAAGTGTTTAATTCTAGGGCCCTTAATGAAAATTTGACTCCAAAAGTAGAACAGTATTGACTAAAAGTACTTAGAGGGGAATCTCCATAGAAAAAACGGAATTCGGAAAAGTAATTACTGGGCTGTAGCTTCTGTGTTTGTTGGGTTTGGTTTGGTTTGGTTTGGGGTGACTCCACCATTTTACTGCACACTGTAGGTGACAGTCCAGCTGGACTTGCTCAACTCCATGTGGGTCTGATGCAGAGGCACCTCCTTGTAGCTCGAAGGTCACTTCTGAAAGCCTGCCTCCCCACCAGGCATCTACTCGAGCTAGCCCGCTTTCTTTAACCATTCTATAACGTCCACCTTAGTGGGCTATTTCTGAAAATGAAATAAGTTATTTGAAGTTATTTATTGTTGAAGTAAGTTCGTTCTTAATGGTCTCCAATAATCTCAGTGGAAAAGGAGAATTAAGGCAGGCAGAGTTTGAAGGCAAAGGTATGACTGGCCAAGGAGAGGTACATCTACGGCTTTTTGTGGGGAGATGAGTGATCTCTTGAAAAACAGAGTAGAACATCTTCAGCAAGACAAGGCATCTGAGAAATGGTGAAGTTAGCTCTGGTCATTAAAAGTAATAATTATAATAATGATATCTATTCAATCATTAGTTTTGAATGATAATCTAAATGACAAAGTACTATAGAAGTTAATATTAATTAAATTGCCTTTCAGAGTCATCAACTACATTTCAGCAAAAAGAAGAGGAGGAGGAGCATTTTAGGATGAAAGTATAAAGAAAGGAGAGCTTAGGGTATTAAAGAAAGGAGAGCTTAGGGTATAAAATTTCTCCCAAATTTTGCTCAATGCAGTCTACTTAAAATAGCTTCATGGAGTCCACAATATTCTTTATTCTTCTTGAGCAATATTCAGGAAACTTACTCTCATTGATCATCAGTAAACACACATAGGTGTATTTGAAAAACCTAAGATGGTTTTGACACACAATCAGCAACTCCCTGCTCATTCCCAGTTAGGCCCTCAAAATTGAAAGCTTCCTGAGTTGGGTCATAACTTGCATTTAGTCTTCTTCAGACCAATTAATAGCTATAATTCTGTCTGTCTTACAGAACTTTCCCATCTGCCACATCTAAGACAGACATGTTATTAAATAATGTTAATTTTTGTTAATGCATTACTTATTAACAAAATTTAATAATTTTAATAAACATTCTTTTAAATCATTGAATGCATATAATCCCCTCATACCTTTTAGGAAGGTTGGCCGGTAGGGACCCAAGGCATTTTGTTGTGCACTGTAAATAAGTCAGGAGAGGCAAGTCCTCATGTGATAGAGGAGCAAAGGATTTGGAGGTCTCCAGAAACATTTGAGAGCAGGAGATTATATTTAAGGGGAGCTGGGTGCTTTGTGGAAGAAAGATGAAAAGGGACAATATCTTATCAGAGTGGGAAGGACATGGGCAAACAGTTCCAAGGGGAAGTCTGACATCTGGGTCACCTGTAGTTTATTTCAATAGTTTCAGCCACATCCTATGTACAGTACTAAGCTTCTATTCCAAAAGATATGTAAAAGCCCATTAATAACTAAGTACCATTGTCTTTGCATTGGCCAAATAGAACCTTGTACATATGTATTCAACAAATATATTTTGCATACTACCTCTTTAAAGAAAATTTAGATAGCTCTTTAAAGTATCCAGTGTCGAATCCGATATTTATCTTGTCTTTGAGAGGAACTCAGCTCAGTGAGAACAGTAAGATCTCGGCACTGTGAACTATAATCCAGGGTGAAAAGTGAGAAACACTTGTAAGAACAGAAGGTTAAAGCACTTGCTCCAGGGGAAAGAAGAGCGAATATGTGAAGGGGCTAGAATTTCAGTTGAATCTGAGCAGAAATTTAAAATCAACCAAAATAAGTGAGTCAGACATGTCCAAATAACAAAATGTGATCCACAACCCAGAATTTGATGGTGCTCCTGATTACTGAGGTAAAGGATTACAACCCCTGCAAGGTTCATAGTCCAAAGAATAAGATTTGGGTGGTAGAATAAATCTATTATGCAATCCATACTTCCCCTTCCCCACCCTAGGAACCAAATGTGACAAAACTAGCAAGAAGAAAACCCTTATAATTGGAAGATGTTAAATTTAATGTATAGTCTAGACTCTCTGACATTTTATCTTTCCTAAGGAATGGTGGGGCTGGGGGTGGGGGTGGGAGGGTAATCAAATTGTTGCTAAACTATTCATGAGTTCCTCTTGATCTCTCCCTTAAAAAGAGAAACACTGAGCCAAGGTCAGCCATGCTGTATCTTACAAAGCCACAGACCCCCTGGGACTCAGTTAACTCATTCTCATTCAAAATATTCACTCTCTGTGCTCATCTGAAACATGATGTCTTCTCTTTCCAAAACCATGACATCGCCCCTCCAGAGTAGGGGTCAAAACAGAGCACAGGGATTTGGAGAAGCAAAGGCTACTAATTTTGCCCTGAAGATATACAGGCTGATAATTCTATTGAGAAATATATATATATTTTTTAACTCTAAAATTTGAACTATGAAATAATAGAAAGAATTAGATTGCCTCCAAATGCACAAACTCTAATTGAAAATATAATTATAATGAGGGGAAAGCAGATTTTTAAAGAGAATATTGTTCTACCCCATACCCAGCAGTGTGAGCATTTAGATTTCTTTACTGCAGCTGAATCTGGTGCAGCTTAGAGAAGTGCTCCCCTAATAAGCCCCAAGCCCTAACCTCCAACACATCCAACTACAAGTTAAACCTAATTACTGAATATTAATGAAGTTATTGGAGGAGGAGCTAATGAGTTTTCACACATAGCCGTATTCAAAGCCGTCTGGTATTTCAACAGAACTCTGCCATCTGTCATGATACCAAATATGACTGATCATTAGATAAAGAAATGATTGAGGAACTCATCCAATTAAATCTTTCTGGGCTTCCCACATTGCAAGAGCCAAGCCAAGCCAAGCTGAGCCAAGTCAATGTTAGTTTGCCACTATCTCTAACTTCCTATTGTTCTCCTGCTACTACATTCCTGACAACTACTTGTCCCCTTATCTTGTTAGATCCCATACTGCGCATCAGCCATGCATCCTGAACAGCAATTAAAGACATTTCAGGTCATTCAGAAGGGCCTCACATTGTGCAAATTGCAGATAAACTTGAACTGATAATTGAGCCCTGGCTTGCTTTCTCCCCCCCAAACATACACACTCACACACATATCAGCACACACAAAGATTATAATTATGCACTACATTCAATAAAATAAGCTAGCTGGGCAATAAAATTTAAGTCTCTTATCTGTCTGGATGGAATTCAGGAGTAAGTGAAACAATAAAGGATAAGCTTGGACCATGGGAGTATCTTGCCTTGAGACTTCATATGAGGTCACCACTTCCACTGAATTACAGCTGATGTCAAGCCATGGGCCTCTTCCTAGGACACTCCTCGACTTTGCCACTCTGACATTGCTGAGAACATTTTTCATGATACTGCACGAAGGGTTCTCTGTGAGGAATCACTGGAGAAATCTTTCTCTCATTTTGGATTCCAACAACAGTTGTGTTTCTTGTCAGTTACTAGTTTTTTTTCTTATCTTATGCACATCGTGAGTTGTGGAATCGATCATGTTTCCCTTCTGGTATTTACAGCTATAAAACACCCAGCCCAGACAAGTCCAAAATCCATATCTTCCAGGATTTGCGTTGGGCCCAGGAACAGGATGAGGCAGAGGGGCCCCTGGAGCACAAGAACCAAGGAATCACTCAGGATGCCCAACCTGCCTCCCTCTAGCCCTGGCCCTGCAGGGCCTTGCATCATGCAGCATGGGGCTAATGTAACCCTTAGTTCACCTCACTTTTAATCAGTTAATCATTTACCCACTTACATATATTTTTATCTTGTCTGTGGTTCTCATGCAGTGTGTCTATCTTTAATCTGAAGAGTGTAAGTAGATAAATAGTCTAAAACCTAATGCTGAACAAAATTGCTCCCAAAACGTATTTGCTATACTGTCCCAACTTTCAGAAAGGATCGTGTGTCTGCCACTGGTACTTGTACAATGTGTGAGGTTCGTGCTCCTTGGGTAGTGTGCAGCTGACAAAGAAAAGAGACTGAATGCAGTTATGTTTAACCAAGCAGGCTCTAGAAGCAGTCTGCTGGGGTTCAACTTCCAGCTCTGCTATTTAACAGCTGTGAGGCCAGAGGCAAGTGACCTAACCTCTCGATGCAGCAGGACAACCTGGAAGAAGTGAATTGATTCCTAGAAACATCAAACCCACCCCGACTAAGTTATGAAGAAATGAAATATATGAACAGACCAATTACTAGTATGAGGATTGAATCCATAATGAAAACCATCATTTAAAAACAAAAAAACTCCAGGATCAAATGGCTTCATTGGCAAATGCTATCAAATGTTTAAGGAAAAACCAATACCAATACTTTTCAAACTCTTGCAAAAAATTTAAGAGAAGGAAATAGTCCCAAAAATATTTTATGAGGCCAGCATTACCCTGATACCAAGTCAGACAAGGACACTACAAGAAAAGAAAATTAAAGTGCAATATCCCTGATAAACATGGAAGCAACATACTCAACAAAATATTAGCAAACTTTATTAAACAACACATAGGATCGTACAACATAACCTAGTGGAATTTATTCTAGAGATGCAGGAATGATTCACCATCTGCACAGCAATAGGAGTGCACACCACATTAAAAAAAGGAAGGATGAAAATCACATGAGCATCTCATGACATGCAGAAAAGGCACTTGATGAAATTCAACATCCTTTTACGATAAAAGCTCTCAACAAGCTTGATGCAGAGTGAACAGTCTCAACATAATAAAGACAATGTATGACAAGCACACAGCTAACATCATACTTAATAATGAAATACTGAAAGCTTTTTCCCTAAGATCAGGGAGAAGACAAGGATGTGTACTCAACACTTTTATTCAGCATGGTAGGCGGAATCCTGGCTAGAGCAATAAGGTGAAAAAAAAAGAAAAAAAACAAGTGAAAGTCATCTAAATCAAAAAGGCAGAAGAGAAAACTTTCTATTTGCAGATGAATGTGTGTGTGTGTATTCCTAAAGATTTTACAAAAAAAACTGTTAGAACTAATAAACACACTTAGTAAAGTTGCAGGATATAAAATCAATGTACAAAAAGCAGTTGTCTTTCTATATACCAAAACCAAACTATCAGAAAAAGAAATTTCAAAACAATCCCATTTACAATTGCATTGAAAAGAATAAAATACCTAGGAATACATTTAACCAAGGAGGTGGAAGATCTGTATATTGAAAACAATAAAATGCTAATGAAAGAGATTGAAGAAGACACAAATAAATAGAAAGCTATTCCATGTTCATAGATTGGAAGAGTTAATATTGTTACAATGTCCACACTACCCCAAAGCAATCTACATATTTAATACATCCCTGTCAAAATTCGAATGGCATTATTCACAAAAATAGAAAGAAACAATTCTAAAATTCATATGAAACCACAAAAGACCACAAATGGCCAAAGGAATTTGGGAAAGAATAGAGCTAGAGGTATTAATTATACTTCTTAATTTCAAAGTATATTACAAAGTTTTAAAATCAGAATAGTATGATACTGGCATAAAAACAGACACATAGGTCAACAGAACATAGTAGATATTCCAGAAATGAACCCATGTATATACAGTCAATTAATTTACAACAAAGTAGCCAAGAATATACAAAGGGGGAAAGGAAAGTCTCTTTAATAAATGGTGTTGGAAAAACTGGATAGTCACATGCAAAAGAATAAAATTGAACTGCTATTTTACACTATAGACAAAAATAAACTCAAAATGAATTAGAGGCATGAACATAAGTCTTAAAACTTTAAAACACCAAGAAGAAAATATAGGAGTAGTCTCCTTGGCACTGGTCTTGGCAAAAACCTCTTCAATAAGATACCAAAATATGGGCAACAAGAGCAAAAATAAACAAGTGGGACTACATCAAACTAAAAAGCTTCTGCAGAGCAAAGAAATAATCAACAAAATGAAAAGGCAACCTGTGGTCTGGAAAAAATTCTTGCAAACCACATATCTCATAAGAGGTCAATATCCAAAATAATACAAGGAACACATTCAACTCAATAGCAAAAAACAAACAAACAGAAAAACACCAAATAACCCAAATTTAAAGTGTACAGAGAAATCAAGCACCTATTTCTCCCAAGAAAACACACAGATGGCCAGCAGGTACAGGAAAAGGCACTCAGCATCACGAATCATCAGGGAGATGCACAGCGAGACCACGATGCAGCCTCCGCCTGTTGGGATGTTTACTTCCAAAAACACCACAGATGACAAATGCTGGCGAGGATGTGGGTGGAAACATAAACAGGTGCAGCCACTGTGGAAAACAGTGTGGAGGTTCCACATGAAGTTCAGGAGAGAACTGCCATATTATCCATCAATCTCACTTCTGGGTTATTATCCAAAGAAAACAAACTCATTATCTTAAAGATATACTTATAGTTCCACATTTACTGCAGCATTATTTGATGGGGCCAATGTATGGAAATAGCCTAAGTGTCTGTCAATGGATTAATAAAGAAAGAAAAATGTGACATTTTCTGGAAAACATTATGTTAAGTGAAGTAAGCCAGACAGAAAAAGATGAATATGCCTTACCTGTGAAATCTTTTAAAAAGAGAAAAAAAAAAGAAAGAAAAAGGTCACCCTCATAGAAACAAAGCACAGAAAAGCAGGGTGGTTGCCAGGGGCTGGGGCAGGGTAGAGTGGGACAGAAAGAGTTTAGTAAAAAAGGTACAAACTTTCAGGTGTGAGACAAATGAATAAGCTCTGAGGACCCAATGCATAACATGATAACAATGATAGATAAATAATATTGTATTGTGTGATTGAAATTTCCTAAGAGAACTTAAATATTCTCACACACACAAAAAGGGTTAACATGCAAGATAATGGATGTTAGTTAACTTAACAAGGGGAACCCTTCCACAATATGTATGTATATTAAATCAATATACATAAAGTGTACAGGTTGTACACTTTAGATATTTTGATTTTATTTGTCAATTATATCTGAATAAAGCTGGGGGGGGAGAAAAACAAAATGAACTCCTTGGCATAACGGCAAACTATCCCATCTCGGTTCTCACTACCTCTCTGTCCCTCACATCACATGTCAGTACCCAGCAAATACAATGATTATAAACATAAAAGTGTTTCTTTTCCCTCCTCTGAGCCTGGGAGATTCGTGAAGGGACCACATAATATCTGTTAGAACATACCAGAATTTTGGACATCACACAACCACGGAACTATGAGGATGGACAGAGAGAAATAAACAAGCACAGGAAAAGAGATTTCAGTACAACAGAGACGAGCCCATCCAAGAAGTCAACTAACCACCTCTCAAGTTCAGCAGAATTACCGCAACAAAAAGAGAAAGAGGTGGGAGAAAAGTCAAAGAGAATATTACATTTGTGAATTTATATTAGTCAAGCACTCAGCGATAGCCCTCTGTAATCTGGAAAGAATGACTGTCTCCAGGTTTAAAATTGCAATGCAGGTACTGAGATCTTAGTCCATTACAGCAGAAGACATGCCCCAGAGATTATTCAATACCCAAGAGTTAAGAAGGAAGATATGAAAATGATGACAGAAAAGACAGCAGACGTGGGAAAGGTATGGAGGGACCACAATTCAACAGGCAACAACAGTTTCAGAAGGAGCAAGATGAGAGGGGATACTAAAAATGCTCTAAGAAAATTCCTCTGCACTGAACACAGTTTGAGGTTTCAGGGCAAAGGGGCCCGCGATTGCCAGACAAAACAAATGGAAAAAGACATATATTCCTTTGAAATATTTTTATTTCAACAATAAAGGAAATAACATTCTGCACGAACACAGAAAGGATATTAAAGAGGTTTTCTGCAAAGGACAAATTATTTGTTTTTATATTAAAATTCTTTTCATAACACACAAAAAGTGACAGAAGGCAATGAAACAATGTCCACGGAGTTCAGAAGAAAAATGGCCGTGAAACAAGAAATTTATAGTCAGATGAGAGAAGAGAAACAGCAAGATATTATGAAACAGGGAAAGTCTCAGAAGGTATTTTTAACTATAAATGCATTTTCTGGGGAAAAAATATAACCTTAAATAGTAAAAGGAAACACAAATACAAGACCTTAGGCACTGTGCTAATTTGTTAGGGATGCCATAGACTTTCTGATTTAAACAACAGAAGTTTATTTTCACACAATTCTGGAGGCTAGAAGTCCAAGGCCAAAATGTTGGCACAGTTGGCTTCTTCTGAGACCTCACTCCCCTTATCTTATAGATGGCTGCATTATCTCCGTGTCCTCTCGTGGTCTCCCCTCTGTGCGACTCTGTGTCCTAATCTCCTTTTAAATGCACCAGTCAGACTGGGTTGCAGCCCACCCTAATGATCTCACTTTAACTTAATTACCTCTGTAAAGACCTTATCTCCAAATACAGTTACACTGGAGTTGCTGGGAAAGGGGAGTTAGGATTTCAACATATGAGTTTGGGACACGATTCAGCCAATTCAGGCATAAACAGCTATACACAGGAGAAAAGTTTACGATTGCCAGTTCAGTCATGAACACATTTAAAAAAAAAATCTACATTTTAACATGTGACTCAAAAAATAGGGAGTGCCAGGAGATTAAAAATAATGTAAACACATATCAGGTTATCAAAAATATTTAAAAATGCCAAACAGAGGACTTTATTGGTGCTTTTGTTTTTAGACTTCCAAGCGACAGATAATTCTTACACAACAGAAACCATTCCAGGTTCCAGCATTAATAGGAAAACTGCAAACTCCATTCAATGTAATGAGCATTAGCCTGGTCCACATTAGTGGACCGGACAGTGCTCCCCTGCCCCTCCCCAACAGTGGGCAATGTGATTTTGAGTCACAAGCCCCAGGCCTGGCCATTCAGAGCATAGGATCTTTACAGTCATGGGGATTGGTTAGAAAAGTTTAGATAATCCATCAAAGCCAATCAAGCCTTCTGGGGAGGAGGAGGTGGGGAGGATTTTTACTATAATTTTGGGTGGAAAAAAGGCAGTCTGTCCTAACATCCAAGATGTTAAGGCAGAGTAAAGCCTGGAATTAGCTGTCCAGAGCTAGGACTTAATCTGTAGAGTCCAGTGCAAAATAAAAATTATGAGAAATTTCATAATGACTGTTACAAATTGAATTGTGCCCCCCAATTTAATATATTTCAGTCCTAACCCCTAGGGTGTCAGAATGGGATCTTATATGGAAACAGGGTCATCACAGATATAATTGGTTGAGATGAGGTCATTTGGGTGGACCCTAATTCAGTATGACTGGTGTCCTTATGAAAAGGGGAAAGTTGGACACAGAGACACAGAAAACCATGTGAACATAAAAACAGATCACGGTGATGTGTCTACAGTCCAAGGAACACCAGGGATTGCCAGCAAACCAGCAGAAGCTAGGGAGGAGGCCTGGAACAGACTCTCCCTGACAGCCTCAGAAGGAACCAACTCTGCCAACATCTTGGTCTTGGACAAGAGTTCAGTTCTAGCTTCCAGCACTGTGAGAGAATCAATTGTCATTGTTTAAGCCACCCAGTTTGTGGGACTTTGCAATGGCAAACCAATGCAATGCTAAGAGAGCATTCAACCAAGCACTGGGCCCTTCTCAGCATGGGACCCTGGGCCACAACACAGTTCACATGCCCATGAGGCCAGCCCTGCCTGCTGGTGCCCATGCCACTAGGTGGAGAAAGACGGTGTGAGGATGAAAATCTTGCAGAAGGAAAGCGCGCCAGTGGGAGAGGCAATGGGAGAGCAAGAGAAACTCTTGAAGTTGGGGGTTAAGACTTCAATCCAGAGTGTCACTTCAGGTCTCTGCAAAGGAGATGCCAAGGTGTGTTAGACACGCAGACTTGTCTTCGTGGAACAGCCCGTGGAGGGGTCGTGGGGAGGGCACAGGAGAGGGCAGGAAGAGCCTTCAGTCTTCCCTGTTGGTCTGACACTTGAAAGCAGGGAGGGAAGTAAACAGAATTAGGAAGAGATCAGGTTGCAGAGCAGCTCCCCAAAATCCTCCTGGCCAAGCTGATGAGAAGACCCAGAGAGAAGAAATCCCACAAGGGGCAGAATGAATCAGCTCTCATCCGCCTGCCCTGCATGGTCACTGGCTGGGAGCAGCCGGAAGAGATGGTGGCTGGAGCCAAACACTGTGGCGGATCCAGAAGGGCAGCAACCGGAGGCTGTCTGTTAACCACACTGGACCCTCCAGATCCTCTTAAAGATCCAAGTGCTACAATGTAATGGCCCCCAGCATCCACTCCTCACATTGCACATACCCACTTCTCCACACATTCAGGTTACAGCTGTGCAGTTTCTACAGCCTCTCCTCCTGAGGACAAACAGACATCAGTGGGATAAATGGCAGCCCCATCTCTGCAACTAATGTTGGGTGGGGCCACAGCTGGTGTTCTTTCTCCCCCTATTCCACTCTCTTTAAAATCCTCTTCATCCTCAGCTACCCTCTCAGTCCTTGGTTGTGAACATTAAGGGAGAGAGGGTGGCCACAGCATGAACGCAGAGGTGGAATCCAGGGCAGCAGTGGCTGAGGCTGTCTGCTAGCTACTCTTTGCAGAAAGTTCTCTCAATAAAAGGACTGAAGTTCTGCTCAATGGATCACAGCTAGATCAACCTCTATATCTCTAGCCATATCCAATAGGGAACATTTCATCATACACAAGTAGGATTTATTCCAAGAACCAAAAGATATTTAATCACATTAGAAGACATTTTAGAAGAATTCTCCAAATTGTCAGGTTGGAGGTGGGGAAATACACAAGCAAATTGAAAGATAGCAATAGTTTTAACATTGTTTGGTGCTTTTCTAAATATTCAAAAATGTCAATAGGTGAATTTTTCCAAAAGATTTAACAGTTATTTTGAAAAAGAATTAAAAGACTTCTCTGTTGATCCTTGGCATCTAGAAACAATGCTTTCAGAACCTACTCATGATTATAATCTGAATAATCTTAAGAATTTTGGCCAATCAGATCAATCAAATCTCCCAGGGCTGTGCACCTGCCTCAGCTCTGTAGCATCTCATCAGTTAAGGATAACATGGAGCATCATCTGAGCAAGGGTGGAAAGAGACATCATAGTATCAGGAGTAGTCACATACTTCAAATAGCCAGCAACTCTAGAATCCAGAACAATACTGCCTTCACATAGACCATACAAGTCATTTATAAATTTAATTTAGCGTTGTAGGGCTCAGCAACGTCTTTCCCTTAGGATAAGCTTTTTCCACACATGGTTACTCAAGCGACTGCATGTACACAATCCAACAGGACCTGGAATGATCGACAAGCTGGATACCAGCTGAGCCACAAGAGCAGAGTAGGCACATTTAAAAATAACAATGTGGATAAGGCTAATAATGATAATCTCTCTGGTGATGTAAAAGGTCACTGTGACCATCAGAACCTAATGCCAAATATCTCCTGCCTGGCATGACGCTCCCTTGGCCCTTGGGCATTGGGAATTCCAGGGCCACACTCCAGGCAGGCGCCAGCCCCAGCTTTCACTTGCTTACCCTCCATGATTGCCAATGGCTCAAGTTGCAAATTTGTTTATATTTAGAAGAACAGGTGTGTGACGCAGTTCTAAATCAAGTCAGTGCCCTGCTGGTGTCATCTTGATACATTTTATAGAGTTGGAACGAGTCAATATGGAGAGGACACCTACCAATTTACTCCCAGGGTTGCACTGAGGACGTGAGCATGTATGTCATGACTGTCGTGCACTGCCTCCCTTTGCAGAAACCTACACGTTTCTGTACCAGCTGGCGGTTTTCCCCCAAGAAAAAGTGTTAGAAGGCCTAGGTTCTAAGGCAGCCTCATGAGAAGAGCAAATCATCTCCTCCCTGTGTGACCTGAGGATAGCTTATCATCACTGACTGCCAGTGGGCCCCACTTTGATACACCAAAATCATCGTGCAACAAATGCCGCTGTGGAGGCGAACACACTTCCTAAATGCTCAAGTACCCCATAACCGCAAAATACCACGATGTGTGCACAAGGTCTTTATGCAGCGTGTGCTCTCTCTCTCTCTCTCAGTCTATGTCTGTCTGTCTGTCTGTCTGTCTATCCATCCATCCATCCATCCGTCCGTCCATCCATCCATCTTACAAATGCAAACCAGTGGAATGGATGGAAGTGTGCCGTGAGGAAGGTCATACAGGTCAGATACACAACAGCACCCCAGACAGGTATGTTTGAGCCTCCTCCTTCAACTGCCATTCCATTAAGAATTCTGATGAAAACATGGGTGTGAGAAAGTGGAGACGCTTGCTTATGCTGTAAAGTTAGTCTGCTTATGATTTCAGCCCTGGCCCTTGTCTGCTTTCATCTCAGTTCTGATCAGCATGCCACGGGACACTGATAGCCTATGTGTGATCTCATGTTATGTCTAAATGAAGCAGGTACACATAAAAGGCCTTTCAGAGGGGAAGGCAGAAGGAATTGTGTTTCCATTTCACTTCTGTTTATACTGTAATAGAGAGGATTTTGTGCTACTAAAACCTATGTAAACAATTCTAACATATTATAGAAAAAATAATCCTTACTCCTTAATAAAAGTTTCCTGTCTATCAAGTGAATCTTTCTCTCCACATTATTTATAGTGTATCTCACTAAATATGTGACGAAATCACACAGATACATGCTTTCTCAAGCAGTGGGGACAGCATGAGTACTTGGAATGCACTTAACCTTTCTTTTATCCTTTCATCCTGAATTATTTAAGATTTCCTTGGTTGCTCTGAAATATAGGCCAGAAGAGAGAAGAATGTCACTCAGAATACACGGACCTAGAAGACACAGGCATCCTACTATCAGAACAATCCAGAGAAAGGGCCATGTACAGGCCTCTGGTCCTCCTCCTCATAGGACAGGAATTTCTCCTGCCTCATGCCTGGTCATGGATGATGCCCAACCTCCACTTGGCCAGTCCTGCTCAGTGTGGAGCTGCCTGACGCACATGGTCCCAGACCCTTGTGCATCGCCCAATCCTGTGTTTGAGTGAAGTTCAAACTATTAGACTCTGTAGAAGTTCAAATTTCTCTCTCTCTCTTTCTTTCTTTCATTCCAGGGTAAGGAAGTCATTGATGTTTTACCATGGTAGAAGAAAAAAAAATTAAAAAAAAAAAACCTGTTTGTTATTTCCCCAGAAAAAAATATATTCACCAGGGCAATGATACGAATACAATAATTTGTTAATTTTGAGGGCTTTGTTTTTAAAGAAGTCAAACACATTTTCCTCGCCTATTTCTTTCTTTAGAGATATAAAAATTTTAGATAATTTTGAAAGGGTAGGTAATGAAACATGCATTTTAAGCAGACCATAACAAGCTGAGGAGGACACTAATGAGGTCGGTGGTAACAGAAGAAAGGTGGTAGGGGAAAATATGATGGGCATATTGCAGGTCAATAAAGAAAGAGAGCAGATAACAGAAAAAGAGATGAAAGCAGAGACAGAACAACACTTCAAAAGAAGGGGGAGAAAGTGAGAGAGAAGGAGGGAAGGTGGAAGGAAGGAAGGAAGGAAGGAAGGGGTCTGAAGTGAGTGTACTACTCAGAGGTAAATTACTGATTAGCATGCAGGCTGCTTATGCCCTGTGACTACACCAGCCACAATAATAATTGTTAATAATAACATCCCATGAATGCTTACTATCTCCCAGATACTATTCTAAGTACTTCAGATGGAATCTTCATCATAACTTCATGAGTTCAGTTCTATTATTATAATCATAGTCATGACCGTCAGACAGGAGAGATCTGTACTCCACCACTCATTGTCAATGATGGCAGGGCCACGATTCTGACCTGGGTAGGCTCCGTACTGTGGGCCCACCTGCTTGTAGGTGCCTGAGGCTGCCTCTCTTATACTCCATGTTGAGCATTAACCAGTTTCACCATTTGCTGAGATTTCTACTGGCCTTACAGAAATTAAAAGCAAACTGCAAGAGCCCATTTTAGACTTAAAGTTTTTCTTCCATGTTTTCAAAATGTACTTTAGAACTTCGCAGATGTTTGGCAATATTCTAGCTGTGTTTCAAGCTCCTTTGATAGTTTCCAAAATTTTAATTGCCTTATTGCTTTGCTGAAAGTGATCAGAGTTACATTATTCCTTGTTAACCAGAGATTTTAATTACAACTAGCATTTATTTCTGTTTATGACCAAGTCCTTGTTTCATAATCTAGTTAAGACTATGTAAAACATAAGAAGAAAATTCTGTAAATGCTAAGAATATATCTTAGATATATATAATACAACTCAGTGCACATCAATAAATGTTCAATGAATAAATGAAATTGATTAATTATTGTTTGGTAATGACTTTTACCTGATTCCAGCTCTAGAAGTCCCTTCTAAAATTACTCACCAATAAAAGAATGGCTTCTAAGTGACATCATCAAAAAAATGTTATTCATGTTCATATTTCAGGAGTCTGCTGAAATTAAGCTCAGATGCATTCAGAAAAACTGAATTATTTTAACTATTTTAAACAAAGGTATGTTAATGTAGCAGATGCGTTTAAAGAGATGTCGAGCAGATATGCAATGCAGAGAGAAGTGGAGAGGCAAAAAGGAGACCGGACTGATACCCACTGAGCAGGGGGAGCCCCCTCTGGACCCTGGACTAGATTGCTCAGCCTCCATTGGCTGCTGAGGTGTGGAAGGTGCTGTCGGGTCCGACAGGGCAAGTATAGAAGGCAACTGAGGGGATGAGTGGCCCTCTAGATCTAATCTGTGTAGACAGTGCCTAACCAAGTTTGTTCCTGTAGCCGAAGTATACACCACTCTCGTCAGGCAACCTGAAGTCTCTTGATTTGTCGTCATAAGGAGACTACACAAACCAACTCTTGTAACAAAAAAATAAAAGAAACAGAGGAATTTAGATGGAGCCATGTTATAATTACCTAGGTATTAAAAGGTAAAAATAGTAAGCACCATCCATTGTTTGTAGGAGTTATATAAATATCTTTGTTCTATCATCTCATCTATGTTTGATTTTTTTACACTGTCTTTAACTTTATCAATGTCATTTTGCTTTAAATCTAACAACCACTTTTCAAAAGTAGTGATTTGCAATGTTTCCTTTGGATTATAAAGGTAATAATATGCATTTGGCCCTTAAATGGGCTGTGGAATTAATTATTGAATGAGGGTTGTTAAGTTGTTAGGAAAGAGTTCATTAAAGAACAATGCCAATTGCAAAGGGCCACTCAGACTCCTAGAATATCATATTAAGCCACTTATGGAGGACAGAGCTGATGTTCACAAGTTTTATTATAGCTCTTACAGATAACAGTTATTTCAAGGAGATTGCTTTATTCTGATCACTGCAGTCGATTTTGAGGTCTTTGGTATTTAATTTTATGTATGCATTCAGAAAGAAATGAGACGGCTTGATGGTGACATACATTTCAGGATTTTTCTTTTATTAGATTGAAAAAGCAGGTACTTCGACTTGCATTACGGATTGGCCCGAGTTTTATGTTAGGTAAAACAGCGACATTTTGAAAATTAACGAATGTGATCTAAAAGTTCAGCTGCATTACATTAATTTTGATCAAATGCCAAATGTCATCAACAGCCAAGTTAATTCCACTGAGGCTCAAGACGATGGTGTTACATTTAGATGGGACTAACCAAGTGAATCTTGTCCATCAGCACAGTGGGGAGTCTGCCAGGCTCATGGATTTAAAACCCTCGAAACAACTTATCTCCTTAGAGAGTCTCCTAAGTGCTCTGAGCCTCCTGATACACAGATTCGTACTGAGGTTCCTCATCCGTGGATCGAGAAGAGGACATTCCCTCTCCCCTCTTTGGCAGTTCTTAACCTCTGTCTTCCAATATGTTCAAGTCCCTGGGATGGCAAAGGTTCCATTAGCTCATAAAAGCCATTTAAGAGAAATAATCACCCTTGAAAAGTTAAGTCCAAGAATCACTTTCCCAAGTGAGATAAACATTGACTAGCAATCAGGAAATAGGCAACATTAGTAAGATTAGATTTACACCAAACCACCCTCGACAACATGCAATGGCTGCGACCTTTAGTCCTCAAACATTACCTGGAAGCAGCAAAAACACAGTTAAAGACAGGTAGCCTGAGTGCACAACCTGGCTTCACCATTCAGTAAATGCAAGATTTTGAAGCAAATCCCTTACCTTATAAAATAAAAATAATAATAGTGCCTATTTCATAGAGTTATTGCAAGGACTAAATGAGTTAAAATTTGTAAAGAGCTGAGAATGGTGCTTGGCATATACGAAGCACTACATACGTGTTTGTTAAAGAAATAAATGCCTGCCCTGAACCAGGAATGCCACTCCCAGCTCTGTACACAAAACTCACACAAGCTCCAATGCTGAAGCAATAAATCCTTCTGAGAGAGAAAATCAGATTCCCGGAGCCTTGTTTTCAGAATCATCACGTTACTTCCAGACATTGCCGAATTAATCCTTCCAGAACCACCAAGAAAGAGTTTACACAAATAAACGCCTCCTACGGAGGGGATTGCTGCTCTACAGGAAGATCAAGTGTTTTCCATGAGTGGGCCCAAGAACTCAACTCCTGCCCCTACCTGATTGCTCTTCTAGACTCACCTGAGATTAGGCACAAAGCAATACTGAATTGATAAGAAACAAACAAACAAAAAAAAACCCCTTAAAAGTCTTAAATGAGAACACATTGAAGAAATAGGGCTACATATAGAGAAATACACCCCCTGTATACAGGTTACGCAACTTTAGAAACTGGATCTTTTCCTCTGACCGCTTCAGGAAACACACAGAGTCTGGACTGCTGAATGGGCTTAATTTTCCATTCAAATTCCCTAAATGAACAGAGAACTAAACTATGCAGCTGGCTTTAAAAAATAACCAGTTATGCATGCAAGTTTCACTGAAATTGATACGACTATGACTTTACTCTGCCAGGCCAGGAAAGAAAGAATGGGATTAAGGTGAGTCTGGGAGAGAGGGGAGCCGCGAGGTCCCTTGTGCGGAGAACGGCCTGTCTGGTCCAAGTGTATAAAGTGGATGTGAGGAGAGGCAAGAGCGGGAATGGTGGACACTTTCAACTCCCACTTTTGGCCCCCGACGTAGCACCTACGAGTTTTAAGGACAATCATATTTCTCTGTAAAAGTTTCCTCATGGCAACATGTGTTTGTGCAATAATCCTTGGACTTGACTCAGTTCAACAACGTGTCTTCCAGGAGGAAGAGAGAGGGGAGGGGAGATTTTCAATTATTTCCATGTTAAGGCATGGCTTGAAAAAGAAATTGTGCACTTGTAGTATTTATATTTTCCCCTGTTACCAAAGCAATATATACATATTGTGCAAAATTAGCAAATTAAAAACAATATATACTATACAATTCTCTCACTGCACTGTATGTAAGTATCCTGGTCTGTATCATTAGTCCCCACCCATTCCCTAGGCCTATGAATTCACATACATTTCAAAAAGTCAGATTAGTATCTAAGCATATAGCTTTTTAGCCTAGTTTATACACTTTCTTAGGAGTATTTTCCTACATCCATATTCTTCATACATTTTGATTATTTGGCTCTATCATAATTTTTTGAATGATGCAAATAACTTATCTATTCAATTACTTACTAATGGATGTTGTTTCTATTACTTTCCAAAAATAAGTAATACATATATTCATGGACTTTTATGAACTTCTGTTATCATTTCCTCATGAAAATTTTCTAAAAGCAAAAATCCTAAATCAAAGTGTATCAGTATTTAAGTACTTAATATATAATACTGTGTTTTGTCTTTTCTTTAGTTTTTGTTACACTTGAATATTAACCTTTTTCTCCAATATAAAAATATTTTGAGTTTATTAAGTCAACTTTTTTTCTGTGTGATTCATAAATTTTACTTCTGTCTGCATGATACCATATCCTACACATTTTTGTTTTTTTATTGTTTTATTTAAGGATTAAGTGGTTTTTCTCTATTCTTTATACAAAAACAGTGATAAGCACTTTTAAGTGTAATTTCTCATTCAGCCCTAGCAAATGCTCAGCAAACACCACAGATGAGTCCCATTTTACAAATGAGGAAATGGATTGAAATAAGTTAAATGATTTCCAAACTTTGAAGAGCTAGCAGGTGGTGAGATCTGGGCTTGACCTCACTGTATTTTGCAGGCTTGAAGAACCATGAGCTTCCTTACCTGGGAGCACAAACCTGTGTGCATGGCCCCAGGTATGGGGAGGCCCTGCTCTCTCTCCAGATGGAGGGTCATTTGTCTGTTCTACACGGAGCAATGTTTTCTGCTTTCTTCGCTTTAAAGTGTCCAAGTGATAGCCAACTTGCATAGAAAATTTAATACCAATTTCGAATATTATTGTTTGAGAAAATGTATCAAGGAGTTTTCTGTTGAAATTTGAATTCTTGTGAATGGTACAGAAATGTTTGGAAAAATCACACTCATTTTTGCCATTCCCTTTGTCTGAAATGCTACATTTTTTCACCTGGCTAATTTTCATTGCCTTTCCCTAAACCATGCTCCCCCAAAGATCCTCCTTCCCTGAAATCACCTCTGAACTTTCTACTGTGTTCTTCAAGCACCCTGCACGCTACTCCTGGAAGCTCTACCACAAGAACCTTTGCAAGAGTAAGTTTATACATTATAAATAACGGATTGTTAGGGAACCTCCTGTTTAGAATTGTGGTAATTTTTCATGAGAGATTCAGCAACTTATCCATAGAAATGAAGATCTTTCTTCTAAGCAAAAAAGCAGAGCAGCTGTTGTCATTTGGGCTAACAAACAAAATCCTATCAGTTCAGACAGGAACTGAAAACAATGAAACCCATGAACTGGGTGCAGCAGTGACAGACACCCACTTCCAGGCATGTACAAAGAACAGCATCCCTCATTCACGGGAATGGATCTGAAAAGCCACCTGTCTGTTGAGACGATATATTGAGGTCCATAAAGGTGATGCTCTACTCAAATAGCTCCTCTCTACTTAGTCACCAACCATTCTATCAGTCACTCTGCAACCATCAGAGAGAAATGACATCCATGCCAACAGCTCAGCTCCAGAATAAACAAAGAAGCCCTGAAAGCCCTCTCTTAACTTATTCTTTCCTAGTTCAGCCATGGTTCAGATTTTTCGCTCAGCTTGGCAAATCACATCTCCCCAAAGGGAGGCTGGACCAACAGCAGCAAAAATAATGGATGGTGCTGCTCCCTCAGAAAGGCCCTCCATACATCCAGGCTGTTCCAGGCAGGTGCTGTCCACACCAGGCAGGTGCTGTCCTAGTGCCTACACGCATTCTCCACATCCCAGTGGAAACAACGGGAAGAGTCGCGCCGACTTGGCAAGCGAATCTCACAACACTGTTCTGTGTGCTGACAGATATCACCTCTGTCTGCACAAGTCCCACTTTGCAGAACAACAGTAAGAAACATTTGCAACTTCTGAGATGGTGAGAGCAACTGTCAAAGCAGACACAAAAGGATTAGGAAGGCAGTTCAAGGGGCCTTGTCTGAGGACACCAGAGATCTGACACAGCCAATCAGAGCTGGGGGGAGGGCACCGACAATATCAACACGAGACACACTGTGTGCCCTCCAGACAGAAGGCATTGACAGTGTTCTGTGGGCGCTGCCCCAAAGCCCGCATGCACAGAGACCAGGCAGGCGACTCCACTACCCTTGCTGGTTGTGGGGGGAATTGTCTCTCCTTCCCTCCAACCTTCAGAATTCTTTTGGTTGCAAGTAACAGGAACTACAGTTCAAACTTGCTCAAGCCAGACAAAGAAGGAAGAGGAAGAGCAGAGGAGAAGGAGGGAGGGCAAAGTGGCTCATTCAACTGAAAAGTCCAGAATCTGGGTCAGATTCGAGACACAAATGACAGCATTATGATTCAGTCTTGCTCTCCTCCCTACTCGGTTCTTATGTCCTCTGCAGGCTCCATGCTCAGCCAGGCTCTTTCCTTTGCACGGAAGTACGACTCTCAGGAGTTGTAGCCTATATTCTTCGCAAACACCAGAGAAAAGCAATGTTTTTTTCTCCAGTATGCTCAAGGGAAAACATGGACTCGAAACTCCTTGTCTAGATGTCTAACCTACATGTACCTGGAGCTCCACTCACACCAAATGGATGCAGAGAGGGTTCTCCGATGAAAAGAGAACATTGACACCAGAAGGGAAGGTGGATTCTAGAAAGGCAAAAATAGTAGCACACACTTTGGTCAGGTCACTGCAGTCTGAGGATGAGCTGACATGACGAGTTTAAAGGGCGTTCTTCTGGCTGCCCAGCATCTCATCTCTGTCTTTTGTAGAACTGCCCATCAAAGGAGTACTGGCCAATCAGATCCACTCTCCTGGGAAATGTCATTTTTACTGTAGAGATATAAAAGTTAGTTGGAGCTAAATCATCCAATGGCAAAGCCCTGATGAGATGACCTAGACAGCCTGTTTCTAAGATACCCAAGGTTTCTTGGAGACCTTGGATCCTGCCCTTTCAGATGTCTAACTGCTCAATCCTTCCTTCAAGTCTGTGGTCTATTCAGTGTACACCCATAGTTTTTTTTCATTGCTTGTATTACATAAGGCCAGTTTCTGTTGAGTTCAGCCCCAGAGTCTGACTACAACTGGGCTAGTTCAAACATGCTCATAATAGTCCACGGTGCCTAAGATATGCAGCACTGGAGCTAAGCTTTTGTTAAAATCCATGTCTGGCCCTGAATAAAAAATAATCCAAAAACATTGCTGTTTCTGTTGTAGAAGTAGGGCTGTGAGAGGCTGTGGCCCCCCAAACCACTAACCAAACCTGGATTTATGCTGCATATTCCTTCTTGGATATTTATTCCTGAGTGTGCTGAAATTAACTAGTCAGAGTAGGGCAAAGCCCTCAGTCCTCTTTCCATTCATATAATCATATACTCATTAATTAGATGATAATTTATTTATTGAGCACCTCCTCTATGCCAAACATTAGAAATGGCACCGAAGGCACTATGCTGAGCAAAAACAGACACGTCTTTTAAAGAGGCTTGACAGAGGAAGTCCAAAAATTAAAAAAAAAAAAGACATACACTGTGTGTTAGCTTCCTAATGCTGTCATAATAAAATAACACAAACGAGGTGGCTCAAAACAACAGAAACTCATGCTTTCACTGCTCTGGAGTCCAGACACCTGAAATCAAGGTACTGGCAGGGCAGAGCTTCCTCTGAAGGCTCTGAGAGAGGACCCTTCCTGCCTCTTCCAGCTTCTGGTGATCCTTGGCTTGGAGACAATTCCCTCAACATCTGCCTCCATTTTTTTTTAAATTGTTGTTCAAGTACAGTTGTCTCCATTTTCACTCTACCACGGCCCCCCACTCCACCCATCCCCACCTCCCGCCCTCGAACCTACCCCCTTTGACTTTGTCCCTGTGTCCTTCATACATGCTCCTTGATGGACCTTCCCCTATTTCCCCCAATTATTCCTCTCCCCTCTCGCTACTGTCAGTTCATTCCATATCTTAATGTCTCTGGTTATATTTTGCTTGCTTGTTTGTTTTGTTGTTGAGGTTCCACTTACAGGTGAGATCATATGGTATTTGTCTGTCACCACCTGGCTTATCCCTGCCTCCATCTTCACATAGCCTTTGCCTCTGTGTGTCTCCGTGTCCTCTTCTCTTCTTGTAAGGACAACAGACATTGTACTTAGAGCCCACTCTAAACCCAGGATGATTTCACCTCAAGGACCTTAGCTAATTACATCTGCAAAGGCCTTGTTTCCAAATAAGGTCACATTCTGAGGTTCCCAGTGGACTTGAATATTTGGGATATAACATGTAACCTACCACATAACTTAATATGTAATTAGAAACTAGATGAGACCAGGGACAGGAAAGAATAGGATCTTATGAGCAGATAAGAAAGAAGTTCAAGCTAGACTATAAAAATAATAGTTTTCACATGCTATGTAACAAACTACCACAAACTAAGAAGCTTAAAATAATATCCACTTAACATCTCAAATTTCCGTAGGTCAGAACTCTGGGCATGGTGTGGCTGGATTCTCTACCCACATCTCAGAAGCTGAAATTCAGGTGTCATCCAGATTGAGTCCTAGATTGAAGTCTCTGAGAAACAATCACTTCTAAGCTCCAGTCAGAGAGTGGGAAAAAATTAGTTCCTAGTGACTGTAGGACTGAGGCTCCTGATTCTTTGCTGGCTGACTGCTGGGAATTGGGCTCAACTCTGAGAAACTACCAACATTCCTTGTCACAGCATCCCCTCCCTCTTTAGAGCCAGCACAAGAAAATCTCCTTTGTGTTGACTTTCCATGATTCGGGTCTCTTTCTTCCAGAAAAGCCCAGGCTCTTTCCGAGGTTTACAGATTGGGTTAGACTCACCAACTGAGGCTCCCACCTGAACGTCCACCACCCGTGCGCGAACTCCATTGCATTTGCCACATCCCTTCACAGTAGCACCTGGATCAGTGTTTCACTGAATAGCTGGAGTCGGGTATACTCTGGGGCAAGAGTCTCATGGGTCATCTTAGAATTCTATGACCATGGTAGGTCAGGGAAGGCTTGCCTGCAGAAGTCCTAACGGAGCTGGGACCTATGAAATACCTTAGTTAGATGAGGAGGGAGAAGGAGCGTGGTAGGCAGAATGAGAGTGAAGAGGAAAGCTGCCCTCATGAAGGGGGAAGAAACCCACATGACAAGAGGACAGAAAATGAGATGAGATCTGAGAAAGGTGTGAACGGTAGCCTGGGCCACATCATCTAGGGCCACATAGGCCATGTAGGGCACAAGATGTCTTGAGTCCTGCCCTCTGTGGGAACCAGAATAGAGCCATAGGCTGAGGGAGAATCTCTCTCAGCCATCTATAGAATTGGAGACTCAGGAAAAAGCCAAATGTACAGAGGTGATAGTCAAAATATTTACTAAGGGATTAGATGGGGACCCCAGCCTTAGTGCGGGGCCATGCTCTCTCCTGCAGGTCCTGACTGCATTGCCATTAACCTGTGGGCTGCTGGTTTGTAGGGGTTCTGTGGAGGGAACAGTGGAGGGGCGATCGTGTAATCCATTACCCAAGTGGAACAGTTCAAAGAATGTCAGAGGACACTGTATCAATCACACAGGGTAACAGATGTCACTCAGGAATGTCCCAGTAAAGCAGGAATAACAGCCACCTCAGTCTTTTGGGACTCAAAGCAGTTACTATTTACCAACTAAAAAGAAAAGCAATTTAAAAATACGTTAACAGAGTAAAGCCCTGCCCTTACTCATTGACTTCACACCAGCACTGTGCACTCGAAGTTAACAGATTGGAATTCGGTCACTAATCTGACACTAACTGTCACTCCGGGAAATTGTTCCCATACCTCAATTTCCTCTACTTTGCAATTAAGTGTATTGCTGTTTCTCCTTAACTCATTCCATGTGAATTCCAGTTAAATGGATTTATGTATAAGCATTTCTTTCTTTTCAATGTGTAAATTGCAAAACATTTCCTGTGGCTCTCCATTGTGATAGCACTGGGGAGAAATTTGATAAGACAAATAAAAATTCCTGAAGGAACAATACTGAGAATTGTGCCAAGAGATACCTTACAAGGTCTGAGGTAGTTTAATCCTAGAGCCTAAGACCCTGGACCCTGTCTTCAGTTCCTGTGCACAAAGGCCGTTCTCTGTGGGAAGTCAACCAGCTGTTGCCCAGCTCTGCTCGGGATGGAGAAGAGAAAATCTCCACTGATTGCACAGGGGAATGTTTCTCACCCTTCCCCATCTATCAGCATTTCACCCATTCCTTAGAGCCCACCTCAAAGCCTACATCCTTGGGAATTCCAGGCTCATGACACCAGCTGGTGACTCTTAATCCCTCAAGTCACAGACACTGCCTTTTGTACACATCACGTGATAAGTATTTTATCACATAACACCCTGTTCAATGACTGCCTGTTTTTCACAATGTCACAATCCTCTATGACTTCTCACAACCAAATCCTAGAGTATAACAAATTGTGATAATCAGCTTGAGCCCCTCACTTTGGGGGGCCTTTAACTGCTGCTGGAACCAGGTGGCTAAAGTTTCACATGACAGGAATGAAGAGTAAGAGTTGCCAGCTGGTTGGAAACCAATCTGAGTCTGGGGCACACCTGTCAGCGTATCTTAGCGACCATTCCATAGGCATCACGAGGATACGTTGACTTTCCTTCCCTTGCCTCCCAACCTACCCTTGAAGCTCATCTCAACTGTAATATTTCCTAAAGACCATGGGGAGACTCCTCATGGTGGTGCCCCTACACCCGAAAGCCTTTAGGAGTGTCCCTAAGCACTGCAACCTCTAAAGCAAGTGTCTGCAAAATGTTTCTGCAGATGGACAGACAGTAAGATGAACAGCTTTGACTCACAGGCCCTATGGACTCTGTGGAAACTACTCAGCTCTGCCACTGTAGTGGGAAACCACCTTAGACAGGTAATATGTAAATCAGTGAGGGTGCCTTTCCCCAAAACTTTATTGACAAAAACAGATGGCAGGCTGGATTTGACCCACAGGCCATAGTTGGCTATTATAGTTGAACTTAGTATCCTGCCAGTATGTAAGCATGTGAAGTTCAAACTGCCTGATTCATCAAATAGTTGAATTTTATATTTTTGACCTCTCCCCCCACACATACACGTCAGGTCCCTAGTTTCTCAATGACAGTTAACTATAAAGTTTATAGGGTGGCTCCTAAGTCTAGCCTCATAGGGAAAAAATGTATGCATATCTACTCATAATTCATATTTTCCTATTTCTACAAAGCTTAATGCTTCTAATGATGGAAAAAGTAATGCAAATAACTTTTATCCCTGGAGCCATTTGAAAATACAAACGTATGTAGATAAAATTGCAAGGCTTGAGCATTCATGGCAGCACATTAGTGTTGGCCGACTAGTCACAGCAGAGTTTGTGTGAATGGAAACCTTGTTTAGTTGTCTATGTAATAGTACTTTTTCTACGATGCTGGATTTATGGGACAATCCAAATTTCTATCAAAGTGGCTGGCATGGATTCTAGATTTCAGGAAGTTCCTGTTACTAGATTATAATAGAAAAATAAATGTTGGATCTCTGCTGGACCACCTCGGAGTCAGAAAACCTTCATGTTCTTCCTCCCTTCGTGGGAGTCTGGGAGTCAGGGTAAGTGAATTGCTGACTTTTCATCAAAGCCTCCAATGACTGGGTCACTAAATCCATCAGCTGAAACAGCCCATGTCTAACCTTGGGGACACTCGTTGGTAAGGGAGCCCAGAATTCCAGCACGCCTGTAAGCCCAGCGACTTCCTCCTCCTCCTATGATACTGTCCTGTTTACTCCCTGCCACCAATGTTGGTCTACAGATTCTTGTCCTTTCTTCTTGTAGGTACTATCTTTTTCAACTCCCTGTTTCTAGACCTTTTTGCCCCACGTGACCCAATTCTTATGGGAAGTTACCTTACTCTGCACCACAAAGAAGTGCCTCTCCACTTTAAGGCCTTCCCTCAAAACCCTGGCTGTGCTTCAGCCTCTTCATCATAACGATGCCTATGTTGAAATTCTCTATAGTGATTAGCAGTCAAGACTGGCACAGGATTTATGGGGAAGAGCAAGAGGGTCTGAGCTACATCTTGATGTAACAGCTGAAGAGAATCCATTAGTCACTAATTACTCGCTAAACTGGCCCTCCGTGTGGGGGCTGCTTGGTTCCAGGGTCAAAGTTGAGACATCCGAGTCACCCTTACCTTTGACAAGCCATGCGTAACTTCCTGCTGGCGAGCAGGCCCAGGCCAGAGCCTGAGATCAACACAGCAGCACTTTCAACATGAAACACTCAGGCCGATGCCCTCTGCACTCCCTGTGGGAAGAAGTGTCTCTGGGGTCAAATGGGTTTGCTTTTGAACCATAGAAAATACGGTTTCTTGAAAGACAGAGGAGAAGTTGTAATATGAAAAGAATTCCATAAATAAAGGCTGTTAAGATGCCAGAAAATAGTCAAATGATAGTCATACAAAACAGAGACCTTGTTGAATTTTCAAACAAGCCTCCTTCACCTTAATAGGAAAAACATGTTTGTTAAACCCATGGGCCCAATTCTGCTTTCAGTAAAAATCCAGAATCCCTGCTTAAATCCATGAACCGTGTGTGTGTGAGGCGGGAGCAGTGGGGGGAAGGTCTGGTTAATAGGAGAAGACAGGGATGAACAAAGGAGTAACATAATGCTTCAGGAGAGGATTAGAACCTGGAATGAGGACCAGCCTGTGTTCAGGAAATGTCCCTCACACCAATAGGGCCACATTCAAGCTGCTCAGGGACAGTACCATTCTGGTTGGTCAACACTCACGCATTACAGTTGTTACCTATTTTTAATATCATATCCAAATACACATCTAAGATTTCTCAGCACCTGAAAGTCTAATTCACCTACCAGTTTAAATTTTCTAGAGAGAGTCTCAAAAAAGCTTCCTAATTCAAAGAGAATTCATAAATCATTTTATAGTGACTATTTTCTTTATTTTTTCTGAAGCAGATAGCCATTATTTTTCTTTCACATTGTTACTTGTATGGATCACACACAAAAAAATGCACACACATTGAATGTTGAATAGTTAAATGCCAATAACACACAAAAATTTAAATGTATGAGATCAAAGAAAGAAGACAGTTTGTAGTAGAGTCATTTGCTATTTCATTTAGGTATTAGTAGTAGTAGTATATCAAGTCATGCCATGAAAATTTACATTTTAAGAACTGAACTATTCTCAGAATGAGGAATATATGTTGTCATATATTCAGAATGGCTGCTGCTAAGACTCTAACTCCATAAGGAGCTCAGTCAGAAAAGGGGTGTTTGATGATTTAACACAGAGAGTGGAAGGGCAGAGAGCCCTCTAAACTAGGCATGGCAAGGACTCAGGTCAGTCCCTTCTCTCTCCAAACCTCAGCTCTGCATCTCAGTGCAGTTCAAGTCCCTGTTGTCATGCTTCTCTGCTTGCTTAGGACAGGGCCACTGACAGGTCAAAAGTCACATATCCTTACAGCCTTTGGCCAAAAAGTAAAGATGACTCCCTCTTTTCAGCTTCAGTTTTTAGTGTCTGAGGAAAGGATGTTGATATTCTCTCATCTCAAGTGTTATATCTGAAGAGCACTAAGAAGATAGCTTTCTGTCTTAACATGTGACATTTAACCATCATGTCCATTTAACCTTTAAAAAGTCTGGATTCACTGGCAAATATCAGTGACTTATTATTAAACAATACAGTCTACTATATTCAATAAGCATGCAATGGAATTGAAGGCCTGTCTTGCCAGAAGTTCAAGAGTATAGCCCTTGGATTCAGACCTGCTGGGCTTGAATCTGGTGTAGCTGCTCACTGGACAGGAGACCCTGGCACAGGTACTTACCCTCTCTAAGCCTCAGAGTCTTCAGATGTGAGACAGCAATGACACTTACCAAGAAAAGGGGTTTGTCAGTATTAAATTTCAAATCAAAACTTGACCCAGTAAGATAGTCACCAAAATTCTACACTACGTCAATCGTCTTCTTTCATTATTCAGCATAGTGTTAAACCACTGGTCTAAACAAGCTGGTCAAAGGCAATGAGAATATTCTGACCCCCGCCCTGGGATAAGTTTTAGTAATTTTTAGTGGACCTGTAAATGCCACTGTGTTCTGATTCCACATCATCTCCCACCAGCCACACCACGTGACCACACCAGAGTACTGGCCTTTCTATGAACTAGACCTATGCTGACTCCAAACCCCCGGCCTTTTGCCAGGGGACACACAGTGCCCTCTGCCAGCATTGTCCTCCCATGCCCACTTCCCCAAGAAGATCTTGATGTATCATTGAAGTCTAAGCTTCTGTGGCTTCCTCTGGTTTCCTCAAGGAAGTGTGAATTTCATTCCTTGATTTATCTGCCTCAATTATAACAACCATCACCGTGTATTATAATTGTTAAGACATTCATTTCCTTCTACTAGAATGTAAAAGGAGGCAGCTTCTTCTCACTTAACTTTTATATTTTCCTAGATCTAACAATAACCAAAATATAGTAGAGCTAGGTAAATGCTGTTGAATAAAGGGCGAGACTCATTTTCTTTTCTCCTAAACTTTGCAGCATTGTAACATGAAAAGTGATGACATTTTTTTCCAGATAAGAAAAATGTCACAAGATTGCTGGACCCAGATTTATTTGGACGCAAAAGTGTTGTTGGATAATAGATGTCATCATTCAGTTACCCCCTCAAAGTCATGGCCATTTCTCGTGGTTCACTTCTAAGGGTTTAGTGCATAATCCCTCTAATCCTAAAGGTAATATATTCTTTCATCTGATAGGAATTTCCCCTTGTTTTAACAAGTGTGATCAGCCCCCCTGGAAACATTTGCAAATCCTGTTCAGAAAGGGAGCTCATTACAGCACACAGACGACGGCCACATGCATGATATCACATGCAGTACAAAGGAAATATTATAGGGCTGCCCAGCTCCGCCATCTCCCTATTTCCAACAGATGTCAGGAACCTTTTCTCTTTTTATAATGTGATTTAGATGAACGGGTTTTGTTATTCCTTAGAATAAAGAGATGTTGATGGTTTAAACTTTCAAAATATACTATGTATTGTACATATCTTCCCTGAGGAAGATCTAGATATATGTATATGCTGTCCTGCATGTCAGAATTATTATTAAACACTAAAATGATCTGGTATGTTGACTCTCCGACAGCTCCTTTCTTTGTTTTTTGTCTGTCTGCACTCATAACCTAGGGTTAAATGTGAGACCTTTCGAATAATTGCTTTGAGAGTACTTTAAAACTTTTATTTACCCTGGGCAATTTGAGAAATTAGAATCTTTATAAGGTAAGCTTAAGATCTTAAAACACTTGCCTAGTCAGTCTGAAACAGAGAGGAATGCACATCCCACTGAAGTTCCAGAGTATTTTTAAGAGAATGTTTCTCTTCGACACCTCTAAAGCAATTATACCTAAAAGTATCCCTAACCTCATTGAATATGTATTATGTGAAAACCCTGAAGGATAAAATTTTAAGAATAAAATATATCAAATAGACCATACGTGATTTTTGCAGTAAGTGATACTGAATCGTCATTCATTCTCCTAACTTATTAAAGCTTTGTTTCTAAAAGTAATATAATATCTCTTCCTTGACTCATGAATTAAAACTTCAGCTATTTTGTCACATATAAGCAAAAATGACTTTTGCCAAAATACTTTGAGATACATTATTTCATTTATGGAACTACTTGATTTTGTACAAAAGTTAGGTATGCTATCCCCTGGCAAATATGGCAGGTATGGCTAAAACAGTCAACTATATGCACTCATGGCTCTCAAAAATTTTATAGTCAAAGAGCAAATATGAGACATACCTAAGAATAAGAATAAGACAAAGGACTTTGTAAGACTCAAAGAAGAGGCACGAACAATGCCCATCACAGGCGCTCAGAGGAGACTGACACACTGAAACAAGGAGGGTCCATGGGGACCCTTGCACTGAACATGGAAAAATGGGGTAGATTTCTGATAGAAAGAGACAGCGACTGAACATTCTAAGCAAAAAAAAATAAATAAATAAAGTGTAAATAAAGGCACAAAGCTGAGGAGCACAAGTCATATTCAGGAGTCCACAGATATTTCATACAAGAAGTCTCTCAAGATGACAAGTCATGCACTAAATCCAGCCCACAGACATAGTTTGCTTATTATCCTTCACGTCACCCTTTTAAAATCAGTTGGCAATATTTAAAAATGGGTAAACTAACATAAAAATCCAAATGCCCAAAGTCCAGCCACAGTCAGCAAACATTTCCCTGCAATGGGCTGGAGCTTAGCAGAAGCATTTAGACCCCCTCCAGTTTACTGCAGCCCCCAGCCCCGTTCTGTCATCCCACCATATCGAAGGTACTCGTTTTTGTTTCCCAAGTGGCCCAATAACCATAGTTTTAATAGGTGACCCCACATACAAACCAATTCATCACAGAGATCTTTATGGAAATAGTAATTAATGGATAATACTTGAGAGTAAAAAAGAATCCAAGTTATGGAGAACATTTAATACCATGCTAAAGAGTTAGGATTTAATTCATGGAAATCACAAAGACTTTAGGAGTAAAACGATCAAGATGGTAATTGAAAGAATTTCATCTGGGGAAAGGAAGGATGTCTCAGAGTGTAGAAACAGAAAGCCGGTAACAGCAACCAAAGTCGCCATTTACTGAGATCTAAAAACCTGCTGATGTTTTCAGAAACCATTAAAATTTAGCTTATATCATCCTCAAGGTTCAAGTTTTAGTTCCACATCCTCCTAGTTGTGTGAGTTTAGAAATATTATTTAACCTTTCTTGGCATCCATTTTCCACCTATGAAATAGTGCTATCCATCATGTATATGTATTTGTGAGCACTAAATCAGTTAAATCATTTAAGTGCTAGCAACCGTACTTGGCACACAGAAATGACTCAACTGATAAGTATGAGTTTTTTAACTTAATTCTCAAATTTGAAAGATATTAATTTTTCCATCTTCTGGGAGAAGAAACAGAGGTTCAGAAATGTTAAATATTTGCTCAAGGGAAACAGATATCACAAGGGAGAACCTTATCTCAAAAGCAGTCTAGAATCTGGACTTCTCACTATATCATGCCACTTCCAATCAAAAAAACTTTGGGGAAATGTCCTTGGTGTCTCAACAGGTAGGTGGAATTGGTTCAGTGAATGAGTCCTTCCCAACCCACTTCTTCATCTGCAAACCCCGCCATCTGTTTAGAAAGACTCCCCTCTCCTCTCTCTCCTGCTGTCCAAAGCACCCCATCAGAACAGCCAGAACAGGCTGTGTGGCTGAGACACATACATACAGCCCCTGCCCCACTCGCTCACCACAAGTTCGTGTAGACATTCATGAAGAAGTGCTGGTCATCCCTATTTCCTGAGAGTCTTAGTGCACTTTATTGCACACACCCAGTGTGCAATAAATTTGCTAAATTAAGTGCAACAATCAAGACCATAGGATGGAAAACAAGAAGTAAAAAGACAATTCCAGATTTATTATGCTTTATTCCACTACCATTTAAGTATCTATTTACTCGTAAATATGTTTTAGATACTTGAAGAGGTTTTTAATATAATTAATAATTATCTCATTACTTTTAACAACAATAAAAGGATAAGATCTAACAAAAAGGTCTTGTGTAATTTGTAAGATCCAATTCACTTCAGTGGAATCACACCTTGTCTACATGAGTTAGGGGTGTGTGTGGAAGTATGTGTGTTTGCACAATGATAGGTAAAATATGTGTGATGATTCATGGGTAAGAAAGTGCACCTATGACCAAATTGGGTCAGGAACACAGAGAACTCATTTAAAAGACATGTCCAACCCTTCCCTGGAGAAATACACTGAGCACTTATCAGCGGTCTTCTACCCTTTGAAACAAATGTCAGGGTGGGATCAAGGAAAGAAAAAAATAACCTATCAGTAAATGAATGAAAAATGCAAGGTAGAATTTGATTCCAAAGAGTCAAAATAGAAAAAAAAGTTATAGGGTAGTTAAAATTAATTCCCTGGTACTTATAACCACCTCATTTATTCTATGTTCACGTTGCATAGGGTTGACTTAACAAAATAGTAGGTTCCACATATTCAGCCCTAAATCCAAACACTATGTAGATCCTAAAAGAGTAAAGCTTTCTTTGTGTGTGTGTGTGTGTGTGTGTGTATTTCAAAGTAAAAAACATGCATTTTGACTGATTTTAATAGAGCTCATGTTTCTTATATACACGGAGCTCATTTTGACAGACAAGCAAGGCAATTGCCAAATTTGTCTTACCAAAATAGAATCCAACTCTGAAATCTAACATAGCAGTGATTAACCCAAAGTGCACATCAAGTCACTTTGACTGGTTATAAATGTCTTTCTCATTCACTTTCAAAAACAACAACTGATAGTTAATAAAACTGGACATGCATCCAGCTGTAAACATTAGTTGTTTATCTGGCTGTCATTAGCTTTCTCACCTTCAGCGACATCATCTGGGCCTCTCGGAGTCTTCATTGGACAAGCCTGTGGATACACTGAAGAAGCCACCAGCCTCATTGTGTATTCCCAAATTTTCTTCACACTAATATTTATTTATCATGTAGGACACAAGAAACATTTTCTCTCATATCATTTTGACATTGATGATTATCCCCTTACTTCTCCTACTGTCCAGTTCAATGTAGCCCCTGGGACTCCCTGGTCCTTCATAGAATGTGTTCTTCAAAACTCCAGCATCATGGAATACCCCACCGGATGGCTACCCCATAACCAGAGAGACTGCTGAACATCGAATGTGCCTGTAGGAGAGGATCTGCAAAGTCCTACAATAGAAAATCTGGATTCACTTGGTTTCACCTGATATTTCGAACTCTGTGTCTCTATTTATTTATTTTTGAAGTAAGTAACCAATTAGCCTTCCTCCCTCCTGTCCTCCTTTCCTTCCTTCCTTTGTTTTCAGGTAGCACTTATTAACATCCTGGCAAAGTTTGTGTTTCTCAGGTCACATGCTGGTAAACACTGCTCTCCATTAGAACTTAGCTCCTCACAGTTAGACACCAGCACTCTCCCCACCTTCTCCCACCTGCCTTCAGAAAAAGACAATCCAGTACCTTTCCTGAGTAATTCCAGGAGGACTACCATTCTTCCAGGCTTTAGGTGAGAACCATGTTCACTTTTGTTATTTCCTATACTCAATCTTTCACAAGGCTTCCTTTTCCCTAGGGTAAAATTACTTTAATATTTCTATTTTACTTCATATTTCATATTTATATTATATTTACATTTTATATTTTCATATTTATTTTTTTCCTTTTATAAAATGACTCCCTGGACTCAGCTGTTCCTCTCCTTCTCATGAGCTTTTACCATCTCATCAAGCCTAATGGGGGGCAGTGAGCCACCACCACTCCCTGAGTCCCTGCTCGAGTGGCAGGTCCGTCTGGGGGCTCAGCTCCTGCACATGTCTTCCCGACACTTCCACCCAAAGAATCACACCTTCAGGTGATTCAGGCCAACCTAAATTCCTGGATGGATACTGGTACCACAAAAGCTCATCTTTAACGTTCTCTAACTGAGAGGCTGGAGAGCTGAACTGGGCAGCTCAGTTAGACTGAACATTTCTTGATGCTTCTTATCATTTATTTTCCATTCTTTACAATGTGCCCAATATCTATGAGGAATAAAGAAAATAAATGGTTAAAAGGAAAAGCAGTTGAAAATCAGTCGGGCAGGAGGAGTAAACACTCTCTTTCAGAAAGCTCTCTCCCATCCCAGCGAGTCAGCTTCACCACCCTTCTTCAGGCACTTCGCTGCGCGAGGTCCGAGGTCCGACTGCCCCAGTGAGGGTCTAGTTCAGAATCAGGAAGTCTCGGAGGTTTGATCTTCCCATAATAGTGCTCAGACTGGAAACACTCCAAGCTCCAGTTTCCTCTGAGGTGATAAAAGGAACAGAAAGACCTGAGGCAGGTAATAAGAATAAACCTGGAGCCAGAGGCAGGGGACTCCAGGACTCATGCTGGGGGATACATGCTTATCCATAAAATATTAGCAGGCTTCACAGACTTTTTTGGAAGGTGACATCAGAATTGCCCCCACAGGCTATTAAAGCTGGTCCTCGTCCTCCCCAGCCTGCCCTGGGGTCTTCATTGCCCATCAGTTTGGGTGCCTGTGTCATCATTAAAGCCCATGGGTGCATCAGCCTGGGCTGGTCACTTCAAATATCCAAAGTCCCATCTAACAACTTTCTTCTAATGAGTGTTTGAGCTCTGATAACTGGCCTTATGAATGAAGTTCTGACAGTGACTGTGTAAGAAATGTTACAACTGATTGAATTCTTAGACTGAAAACCTTTGGCCCCCTTCGATTCTGAGTTTCTACTTCACTTAAAACCATCAAGAACCTACATGTATACGTGTATAGGAAAGAATTGTATAAATTACACATGAACATTTCCAATTTCAGTTAACTATGTCCTCACAATGTGCTCTGGTTCATTGTTTTTCCCATGAAGTTCATTCAATTATTTATCCTCCAAGATGGAGTCATGATACTATTCAGTCTCTACACTTAACTCACAGTCAATTAAAGCATCAAGAAGTCACAACAAAACAGATGTCTAACCACAGAAAAGTGCAGATATACAACTTTTCTGATCCACAAAAACATCCAACCATTCCTACGGTGTAGCCTAATACACATGTTTGCTTTGCATCTCTATTAAAGGTGAATTAGAAGTCCTGTGCACAGCAGGAATGGCACACTTGGTTGTGTCTGGGGAAAAGCAGAGACAGTTCTGGAAAGTCTTTTTCTGAGAAGACAGGCTGAGGTTGTATCAATGGAGATGAGGGAGGACAGGTGATCCCAGGAATGAGGAATGTCAAGGGCATAAGCATAAAATGGGAAAACCGCTACATTCATTTCTACTTGGCTGGAAACCAGAGGGTGAACAGAGAGGCAGTAAGAGATGCTACCAAGGAGACAGGCAAAGGGCAGAGTTTTGAGAGCCCTGCAGGCTACAAAAAGGAGTTTAAACTTTATTTCAACTGGAAGTAGGAGGTCATTGAAGGTTTGCAAGCAAAGGAGTAGCATTAACAGGTATGTTTTTAAAGAAATCCTTCCAAAATAATATGCAGGACTGATCAGGGAAATTGAGAGTGGAAACAGGGAGAGTCTACCATAATCCAGAAAAAGCATGATGAGGACCTAAATGAAGGTAGGGAAAGTTAGTATGCAGAGGAGAGAAGTTCAAAGGGAAGTTAATGGGGAGACTCAGCAGGATTCACCGACTGACTAGAAACGAAAAAGGGGTGACAAGAATGTATAAAAGGGAGGAAAGAATCAAAGATGACCCCACAGGCAAGACTGGCTACACAACTTGTGGAGCCCAGTGAAAATTAAATTGTTCAAAAGTTATGAAGAAGTGGCAAGGGAGCAACGACTGAGCACAGGGCCCTACTGAATCACAGCCCATGCACCCATGCAGGTGACACATCTGTAAAGTCAGCCCAGTTCCTAGGTTCTCACTACGGTGCTCAAATCTGTGGTGGGGCCCTTGTTTAGGGTCAAGAACAGGGAGAAGCGGGGTATGTGGGAAGAATAAACTGAGATTTGTTTGGCTGTGTTGATTCTGAAGTTCCCCATGGACTGTCACATCTGAGCGTGATGTTAGTATAAGGTGATGACGAAGGCAAGCACAGTGGCATCAGGCAGATCTGTGCTTAGGCCACAGCTCTTCCTCGTGCAAGTCATGAGACCCTGGGTAAGTTCTTTACATTTCACATGCCTTGGTTTTCTCCTCTGTAAACCTCACAGAGTTAGGAGAATCATGTCTAGTGATTGAGTCCTAAGTCTAGTTCTTGATATATATTGTCATTCATAAATGACATCCTCTATTATACTTAATTCCTGTTACTATTATTATTATGTTCAGTAGACATAGCAGAGTAAGTTTAGAGCAGTAAATAAGGTTTAGAGAATTGTGGATGCATAGGCGGCTCAAAGGAGCAGCAACAAAAGAAGATGCGTAGCAGTGAGAAGAGGGAATTAACATTAACACTGACTGGGAAGGGAGGAGAGGGAGATGGAATGAGTTCTGGACCCGACCCAGGCACAAAGCTTAAACAAAGAAATGAATTGCTAATGGTGGGATATCACAATAAAGATGGACCTAAGACAAGCCTTGGAGGAAATATTTGGGGACAGAATTTCTCAGTCAGGTAGTCATTTACTCCATCAAAAGATCCTTCAGATCTTGCTCTCTAGACATACGCTACAAATGTTCCAGATGTTTCCTTTTTTCCTCCTCCAGTCATTTCTGTGAAGTTTTCCAGCGTGTTTACTAAATTACAAAATCTGGCTCTGCTTCTAAAAGAAAATGGTATCTGATTAGTTTTACAGCACCACACAACCTCAACTGTTTGGGGAAACTTGTCTACCTTTCATTTCAACAAGAGTATCAAGTGATGACTCTTTCATATTTCATTAAATAACTATGAGTATTTAAAGGCTTACTTTGTTGCCAATTTAACTTCTAATATAATCTTTAAACTGAAAATCACATTTTTAATTCTTAATTTTTTCTGAATCACCTTAGTGGCTCAGGAATACATTCATTTTTCCTAACTAAAGGAAAACTGAACAGAAGCCTTGAAATGCTCTGCTAACCCCCTTCAATTTATTTAAGAATATAACCTGGGACTCTGTTCTGTAACTGAAATACCCTTTCTGCTTGAATTCTTTAATTTCACAAGTTCATCGTCTTCTGGGTCCTTTAGCAATTTAGCATCTGGTTTTCAAGTTATAAGATTTTTTCCATGCATAATAAAAAAAATTTAAGTTAGGTATAAGTTCACAAAATTCATAAACAGGCAAACTCCGATATGATTCTAGTAATATTTTCCACTCAGTGACTGCAATAGACAGTGTCTAGGTGAAGTGTGACCAGAAACAATATGCAAACTAAAAGCACATTGCTGGATCTTTAGTGCAGAGTAGACACAGATATTTAATTGATTTTATTGAGAGCAGTATTCCCATTCCTTACAGTGGGTTCCCTCTCCTCCCCACTCACAACTCAAGCTTCCGACCCACCTGATTTGCTAAGACAGCAAGTGTAAAGAATAAGCTTCTTCAATTTCTGTCCCCTCACCTCCATAGTTATCTGACAGCCACTCATCTTGTGTCTTTCAATGTCCCATTCACCCTGTGCCTCTGCCAGGACTGATCATTCAGTAACATGCTACGTATCTTACTTACCGTGTTCATGGTCTCTTTGCATGACCAGAATATAAGCTTCATTAGACCAGTTATTCTGCATGTGCATATTGAATTCTTAGCACCTACAGCAGTGCTGGAAACAAAGCAGGAACTCCAGTACTCATGACCTAGGCCCCAGTTTCTCCTCCAGCCTCTGGAACTTGCCCTACTGATTACCTCTATGCTATCCCCTCTCCAATCATTCCTTCTCTAGAGTTTCTCTTTATCCACAAATGTACCACTCTCCCATCCCAAAAGAAAGAAAAAATACTTTTCACTTAGACCTGCTACTTTGCTGTAGTCTCATTTTTTCTTCCTACCATCTTCATTTATATATAAATGCACATATACAATTTCATATATATTCACATATATTTAATGTAGGTAAGTTTATAGTTGTGACTACATAAAACAAGTTTATTCTTATACTAGTATTAATTATTATAGTATTTTCCATACAAAGACCTCTAAACCTAATTTTGCCCACCTCTGTGTAAAGATATAGCATCAAATATTTTCCATTCTAATTTCTTGTAGCAATTTGTATTTTTTTTCCTATAACCTACTAGACCTCTTGTGGAATGTATCACCAGGATCTTCTTCCTAGAACTCTGATTTCTCCTGTCCTATCTCATTTTCTTCTGTCTTTTCTGAAACTCTGTCAGTAACTTCCACCATCATCCCTAAGTTCTTCTTACCCAGCTTCATGCTCTATAATGCCAGAGCTGTCCCATTAAACCTTCTGCTAAGATGGAAATTATCTATCTTTGTGCTTTCCAATAAGAACGTGTCAACTGAATACTTACAATTCTCTGCACTGATCTTATTTCTTTCTTTTGTTTAGTCAACAAATACTCATTAAATGCCTACTGTGTCTCAGGCCATGTGATAAGCACTTGGGATAAAACAATGAATAAGCCAAGCAAAACTCCCTGAACACGTACAACACAAATACTGAAGGCAGAGAGATATGAATAAACAAATAAACAAATAAAAATAAATTATAGAAGTTTATTAGTGCAATGGAAAAAACAAAGCAGGTTAAGGAGAGGTCAAGAGTACCAAGGTGAGGAAATGGGCAAGGTTGGGTTTAAGTAGGGTAGTTCAGGTAATCTTAGAAAGGTGGTACTTAAATGGGACTTAAAGGTGGTCATGGACTAGCCAGAATATCTAGGGAAGCATGCTGCTGGCAGAAGGAATATCCAGTTCAAAGCACTAAGATGGGAACATGGTTTTTGTGTTCAAGGAACCCAAAGATGCCAGTATGGTTCGGACAAAATGACAGATGGAGAGACTAGGAGAAAATGAGTTCTGAGAGTTAAGGGGTCAGGCCTGGGTTCATAGTCCCTTGTAGGCTCTAATTAGAACTTTAGCTTCTAAGCTTAATTATGTTGGATGCCATTAGGAGCTTTTCAGAAGAGGACTGGCACAATCTGGTTTATCTTTACAGTGCCCATTTACTTGTTTAGTTTTGTTTCCATTAGATGATGACTTTTTAACTTGCCACTGGGAGTTCAATGACTAACATAGTAACTGGTACATGAATAAATATTTAAACCGACAAATAAATGCATGGCATTGCCATACTATGCTTGTCATATTTGGAGAACACTGAGTATATTTGGGAGAGAGGTAGGAGAACATACTGAAAAAGAATTTAAAGATATTTCAATGAGCACTATAGTAAAATGAAATTATATAATTAACATTAAGTGTGTATATATAACCTATATATTAGAACACATATATGAAAAGGTCCAGTCATTGTTAATATAATGAGAATGGTTTGCACAACATCATGTAACCTGACAGCCAAGGAGAGTGGACTGGAATGCACATGCATGAACAATGATGACATCACTGTACTAGTCAGTGGAGGGTGGTAGACACCTTTGAGTAAGCATGTGTACCATGTGGCCATCACAATCAAAATTACTGAGTCAGTAGAGCAACAAATCTGCATCAGATTCTGCGTTAAGCTTGAACATCCCTCCATGGAAACTATTCGGATGATTCAGAGGCTTTGGGGGACAATGCAATGAGTGTGGCACAAATAAAGGTGTGGCACAAACACTTCAAAGATGGTCGAGAGTCTGTTAACAATGATCCATATTCTGGAAGGCCTGAAACAAGCAGAACCCCTAAGAATGTTGAATGTGTACAGGCTGCAACCAACAAAAATCGGTGACTAACAGTGCAAGAACTAGAAACTAATCTGGGAATTCCAAAAGCTACTGTGTCCAAGATTTGGACACAAGATCTTGGCATGAAACATGTGGCAAAATCCATTCCATGGCTTCTGCTACCAGAGCAGAGGGAACATCGTGCTGCAGTTGTTAATGACTGGATTCAAACTGCTACCAATGAACCAGAGTTCCTCAGGAAGGTCCTAACTGGAGATGAATGCTGGGTCTGGCTGTGATCTGGAAATGAAAGCCCTATCATTTCAATGGAAGTCGCCTGGTTCTCCACACCCGAAGAAGGTGCAGCAAAGTCGCAGCAAGATCAAAACCATGTTAACTGTGTTTTACAATTGGGAAGGTTTATCCATCACGAGTACACCCCTCCAGGCCAAACAATTAATAAGGTGTACTACCTCAGTGTTCTACGCTGGTTGAGAGATGCAACATGACGAAAACGACCACAGCTATGGGCATCTGGTGATTGGCAGTTTCATCACAACAATGCCTTCCCACTCACACATCATGTCTCATGCAGTTTTTTGGTAAAACAGCAAGTCACCCGGGTGACTCAGACCCCTACAGCACAGATTTGATGTCCTACAACTTCTGGCTTTTCCCAAAACCAAAATAACCTTTGAAAGGGAAGAGATTTCAGACAGTTGACCAGATTCAGGAAAATATGACAGGACAGCTGATGGCAATTCCAACAAAAGATTTTGCAGAGTGTTTTGAACAGTGGAAGAGAGAACGAGAGAACAGTGTGAGGACCCAAGGTGCCCACTTTGAAGGGGACTGAGGTGTCATTGTCCAATGTACAATGTTTCTTGTATTTTCTTCAATAAATGTCTCCATCTTTCAGACTGCATGGCTGGGTTCTTTCTGAACAAACCTCATCATGTAACATATATATTAAAGCATATTAAATGTTTACCAAAATGTATTAATTTGCAACAACCAGAAAATATTCAAAAGTACATAAACAATAGAGATGTATTTTCCTTGACAACTACATAATAGATTTAGCTGGCTAAAGGACATATTTTCTTAAGTCTGTGTATGTGCATGTGACAGACGTGTACGTTTGTGCCTGTGGACACAAACATGGCTCTTTGTTAAGTGCTTTTCATGTGTAAAAAGTTCTTAACCACATTATCCCAATTAAACTTCTTGAGAACTCTAAAAAGTTGCCATTTTATCATATTAGGAAAGTGAAACAGTTTTTTTATTGTTGTTCACATAAAAATTGTCTCCATTTTCTTGCCCCCACTTTCCCCCACCCCACCGACTCCCTTCTCCAACCCTCAATCCTTCCCCCTTTTGGCTTTGTCCATGGGTCCTTTATACATGTTCCTTGATGACCCTTTCCCCTCTTTCCCCCATTATCTTCTCCCTCCTCCCTTCTGGCTACTGTTAGTTTGTTCTTTATTTCAGTGTCTCTAGTTATATTTTACTTGCTTGTTTGTTGATTAGGTTCCACTTACAGGTGAGATCATATGGTATTTGTCTTTCACTGTCTCCCTTGCAGTTATTCATGGAACTTGAATAACTTAAATGACAAGTCTAAGATTATACATTTAGTAAAAGGTAGACACCAGATTTTCTTCTGGTTTTATCTGACTCTAAATTCCTTTGCTCTAGATTTTCAAATTCCTTTCACCCAAATCTCATGAAATCTCCTAATAGCAATATGACACAGGAAAAAAAGGCCAAATATTGCTTCATCTAAATGTGTATGTAAAGACACATGCACCTTCTCTTTCTCTATCAACACACATGCGCGCGCGCGCACACACACACACACACACACTTAGAGGAATTGTAAGGCTTGATGAGCTTAAATGTTCCAGACTCGGTGTGAACCATGTCCTTTAACTCCACATCTTGATTTTAGTAACTACTTAAAAACTTAAACATTCTTTTATAACAAGACCTACACTAAATGAAACCACTATTCACTTCAGCAGATATATTTTTATTCCTTTACGTCATCTGTGAACCAGTCATCCTTTCTACAGCCAAGATATATGCCCATCTTATAGAAAAGTCTACCCCTCAATATAGAATTGGAGAATGCCAGCCTCCCTGGAAGCTAAGGTATTAATGTGGGACCTAGTCTCCTCCAATCAGATGTGCCTTCCCTGAACTTTCAAACCTGAGATGAAAATACAAGAAAACAGAGTCCACATAGAATCAGTTATGGTGAGGGGTAGGGGACGGGGTGGGCCACAGAATTAGCACTTGCATCCAGTTTGCAGGGCGGAAGTGTCCAGTAATGATGTACATGGTACTAGCCTCTCTGGCTATGGTCTGTCATAATAGTTTATATACAGTTGTGGGGTTCAGTTGAAGGTATTGTCCCTGGCTGCATTCCCCAAGCCAGCTCTCTGACCCTCCTGGAGGCTCCATGAGCTGCCACTTATTGCCTAATAAATTTTATGACGTATGTCAGTTTATTTCCGTTGCTTGAAATTAATTACACTGCTCAATGCACCCACCATTGGTCTAAGTAAGTTTTTCTGGAGATCATATGTGACTATTTTAACAGGTGTAATTCCTGAAGTTAGATATACTTCAGAGCATTGTTGTTATTTTTTCCACAAAAAAAAAAATGTTTGTGTGTGTCACAAGGAACTCCAGCAGAAGGAAAGAATGAACATACCACAAAGCAACCAAGTCTTTTAATCTCAGATCTTCTGCAGGTGTTTAATGGAACGTTCTTCATTCCTTTTGTAACATCATCCTGAAAAACATGTTATTTCAATGGGGAAAACTTTAGGCATGAAATGATCGGAAAGACTGCAGGGTTTTATGACATCTTGAGAAAATAACTGAACCTGAGAGTATTTTACAGTTAGCAGTAACATTCAACCATCCTCAGGAATATCTGTTTCCATAATATTCTGCCTTCAAAAATGTGACCTTTGATGGTCTGCTTTTTATATATGGGTGTGTGTTCCTTTAATATCAGTGTTTAATCAGCTTCAGGGATGCACTTCCATTGGAAATCTGAAATTTCCTCTCTTGAAGGCTTTTAAGATTTTTATTAGAAGCTTTATTTTCCACACGTGTAGGCCTAGAAAAACATTATTATAATTATTTGGCAGTAAGATCTAAATATTTCATGAGGGACATTAATCTTTATTTTGTTCATGAATAGTAATATACACACAGTTTTTCTTTAATAAATGAATTAGGAAGTTCCTGGAAATGCTACTCACTATACATGATGCTTATTGTTCTTCATACTTCAGCCCAAACAAATCTAATAACCTAAGATTGGATTTGTTTGTTCTGTTGATTTTTGTTCTGTTCTGTTTTGTTTTTATGTAGAAAAGTAAAGAAAGAGAAAAGGAGAAAAGAAAGAAATGTAGGATATCCTTAGACTAGAATAACCTTTCTCTTAAAAATGCCACTTTTGGCTGATCTCTAGTATCCACAAGATCTTTCTTGTCTCAGCAGTCTACATATCTACATCTTACCCACCTTTCCTGTTCCTCCAAGGGTGTCTGACTTTGTTCTACCAGCTTCCTACTTTTTCTCTTTGCCATGGCTTTTATTCAAATCAAATGAGTCTCCCGGTACCTACACATTCATGACTGGTGTAGGGACCCACATTCTCCTCAACTCTGTTCCAAGAGGGCCCACTATCTATTTGTTCTTTCTTCCACACATTTCCTCATCAACCCACTATGAGCCAGACATCATGCTAGGTGCTCTGTATCCAATGGTGAACAGACAGACATGGTTTTCACTTTTATGGAATTTACAGTACAGTGAAGAAGACAACTTTTAAGAAAAATAACAAAAAAAAACCAATTATACAAAAAATGCTACCTCCTATGAAGGAGGAGAATAGGGAGGGGAAGAAAAGTTGGAAAAGGTAGAGTAACTGAAGAAGCTTAATTAATGCTGAAAGCTTAGTAAGGACTTTCAAAAGAAGTCAAAGTTATACTAAAATTGGAAAGATGAGAAAGGGCTGGAGATGCTGCTGTAAAGGTCTATAAAGGGTCAAGAGTTTGATACTCAGGATTTAAAATAAGGCCAGTGGCTGGAGCATCAAAAGAAAGGTCAGTCCAAGTTGTAGTTCTAGTGTAAAGCAAGGAACATTACAGCCTGGTAGGGCCTAGAACATTAAGAGTATTGTATACTCTTAACTTCGGTTAGAAGTTAATGTACAGCAGTAATGTATAGCAGTAAGCTACAGCAAGAATGTGAGCAAACAGTGATATTATCTAATCAATATTTAGACTATTTAGAATGTATTTTGAGAGAAGCTAGCTAGTCTATGAACTCAAAATTTGTCTAAGTGTTATGCAAATTCGACCCCAGGAGGATTTCTCTTCCTTGCCATCCCTCAGGGAAGCCCATGCAGCAGACTGCAATGCTGGAGCCAGCATTTCATGGATGGTCATCTAAACAAAGCCCTTTTCTCTCCACAGTAATTTGGTCATAGGAAACTGCTTGTGAGGTTGTAACAGTATTTTGAGAGAGAAGTGGCAGTGTGACAGAAGTAGGCATTGTGGGGATATTAGCCACCTTGTGCCATCAGGACATGCTTGGGTCCTATCCTGTGAAGTTCACCTCCACCTGTTGAGGGAGTGCCCATGAGAACTTGACTTCATGGCTTAGTCGATCAGATGGTTCTGAATTGATGCTGGGGGGAGACTGGATATGCGGTAACCTGGTGTATAGTCTCTGTGAGGTCCCAGCAACAAGGTAGGGTCTCCTTCTTAAAATTAAAAAATAAAATACTTACTGAGAAAATATGGGTTTGCTCCAAAACTCTATAGAGTTTGCCACAGGCTTCATACAATGTGGAAGAAAATTTCCACAGACACTGTATCGGAGAGGTAAGGCCATTCCTGGGATAAATAACCTCCAGTTCTCACTAATTTAACATAATAAAGATATCCTTTTCTGTCCCATTGCAAGGTGGGTCATACAGGGAATGAAGGGGAGGGAGGCTCTGCTCTAGTTTCCTCCAATTTCATGATTCCTCCGTGTCCTCAGAGACCTCCCCATTCAGACAGGGAGGGGGGTTTAGAGGCTTTTATGGGCCAGGCCCATAAACAATATATTTCCATCAATTCCACTGGGTAGAATGTAGTCCCATGGCCACCCCTAGCCCTGGGAAAGACTGGAAAATGCAGTCTAGCTGTGGGAACAGGAAGAAGAGAAGGTGAATACGCATGAGCACTAGCAGCTATTTGGAAAACAGCTGAGCCCATTAGATCCAAAGTGTGCTAAGGAATTGGCGACAACCTTTACATCCATTCTTCCTCTCAGACTACTAAGCCCTAATGACAAGTACCACTCAATGATCTCGATGATGAGAGCCCATATTAATTAGTAATTTCTAAGATTACACATTTATAACCCCAGCAACCCTTCTATTTATCCTTAGCTCACACACCCTTCCCATGATCCTCAGCAGGTGCTCTAAACTTCACTTCTTCCCCCAAAGCCACCAACCCATTACCGGATCCGGATGGCTCATTCATGGGAGCACTGGCCCTAGCCAGCCAGGAAAGATTAAGAAGATCTATGGTGCACGCAGAGACATCATTCATGGTGCTTACCTGAGCACACGGGAAGTACAAAGCCAAAAGAAAAAAATTCTACCTCTCTATTTGAAACATCATTTATCATTTCCTTCTGTTTCCAAAGGAAACATTAAAACTCCAGCTCTCCCTTTCTATGGGATATTTCTCATCTACTTTTAAATACAAGCAATTTTACATACAAGTACATTTTCACAAGTAAATACATACATAGTTTTTATGATGTTTCAGGCACTCATCTCAGCACTTTATGTGTGGCAATTCCTTCACAATAACACTGTGAGAAAGCATAATTACTACCCCTATTTTAGAGAAAGAAACTAAGCACAAACTAGCTAAATAATGGGTTCAAAATCACTCATCCAATACAGTTAGAATAGAGAATTTCTCCTATATTTAAAAATTGTCCCCAAATTCACATTTCCTTTCATTCTTTTTCTTCCTTCTTCACAAAATAACAAATATTCTTGCAATTAGCTTCCATATTCCTGCTCTCCACTACCACATTTCTTATTCATTAACATACTGCCATTAGTTTTTGCCCTCCACACTCCAATAAAACTATCCCTGCTCAGACCACTAATAACACCCATATTGTATCAGAAAAATCTGTCTTATGTCTCTTGCTTTCTCTTGGGCAGTTGGCACTGCTGACTACTCCTTTCTTCTCAGATCTCTTTGGTTCAATGGCATCTATGTCATCTCTCCCATTTAACTCCTATCATTTTACTTACCCCTTCACAGTTGCTCTGTTGAATTTCTCTTTCTCTGCTTGCCTTTATGTTAATGTTCCTCAGGGATCAGCTATCAGCTTTTGTTTCCCTCATTCAATGGTCTGTGCCTTGGAAACCTCAGACAATTTTCACCTTCAAGAGTTTGTGTGACTTTGCTTAAAATACACCCATAGCCATTATCATGGATGTCTTTTCTTTCTATGACTTTCATGAATGTATGCAAGTGTATTCTTCTGGCCAAACTGAGCATAAGGCCTCTTATCCAAGAAAATCTGCACAGATCCTCACTTAGCCAAAAAGCATGGATGAAGGATGAGGACTCCCATCTGAGACATGGTAAGTAACATGCTTATGTGTCAAACACAAACCCTTGTCAACTTAACTTATAACTGCACTCAGGTCCTCTGAGAAGTAGATGTCGAGACAGGATTATATGCACAAGAAATTTATTGGGAGAGATGCCTGTGAACAATAAAAATGAAGGAAACAGGAGTAAGTAGGAAGCACTTTCAGACCACAGTGCAGGTCAGACATTTGTGCAAGAAGAATGGAAAGAGTATTAGATAGGAAGAGCCTCGCACCATAGTGAGCTTTTGGGAGAGTCTAGGTTAGGCAATAAGAAAGGTCCTGACAAAGAATGTCCATGAGGAAAGGCACATTTATATTAGAAGAGGCCTAGATCTAGCACCACTGCCGTACTCAGTCACCGGTTTTGACCAGCCTGGGAGAAGGGTGGCCTCAATGTGAATGCCACAGCAGAGTCAACAGTTGTGACAGCTGGAGGCTGTTAGGCAACTCTGTTCCCCATAGAAATTCTCTTGATGGGGAAAAATGAGAGGTATAACACATGGAGTTTTCCAAATTACGGCATTTCTTCTTCTTGTGTTTGGTAACAGTCAACAGAGAATTCTGCTTCTACCTTATTACACCTAACCCACATTAATTATGTTACATCTAAACAGCCTCTGATTCTATCCATGGTACCATCTAATATCAACAATTAAAATCCTCTTACCAGACACCCTGTCTATAGTTGGCCAATGAAGGATATCTGTACAATGACCAGATCAGTCTTTTAGAATTACAGAATAATTGCTTTGATTGGTCATTGTCTTGATTTTATCTTCAGAGAAGAATTCAACTGATACTAGATGCTCTAGAGAAATCAGAAGTGTGACTCGAAGGCAATGTCCCTGAGGCTCAAGGAGGTCAAGAAAGGAACATCTTATATATTTTAGGGGACCTCTTCTCCTTGTCTAACTAAAGGTTAGTTGAATATGCTGGAAGACACTGTCAAAGCTATATCTAAATCCTAAATTACTACCTTGAATTCTAGACAGAAATGTCCAAATCTTTCTGAGCAAACCCACTTCTCTTACATTCCTTATCCTAACTGAAACTTCTAGCAGCCATTCCCAATTGCCCAGGCTGGAAACCAAGAAATCATTCCAGACTATCTGCAACCAAGCAGTCACCAAATCAAATGGATTCCATCTTTCACATTTCTTCCACCTCTCTACTTCACAACCCTTCATAATCATTACCCTGGGTTAGTGTAAAAGGCTTCTCTTCACACTTAACCTTCACACTTACAACCCTTCACACACCAAGATGGGTGACTATCCTTTACTATGCTGTCAGAGTGATATTTCCAAATTGCAAACTGGTCATGTAACTTCTCTAAATCCTTAAAAGGTCCCCCACATTTTTTAAGATCAAATTCTAACAATCTAGATGAGTGCCCAAGGCTCTAATGATCTAGACCTGCCTATGCCTCTGATCAGGGTTCTTACCATTCCCTCTTAGGATTCCCTCATTCCAAGCATAAGAAATACCTCAGTCCCTTAAATACAACATGATGGTTCTTGCCTCCACTCCATTGAACATGCAAAGTCTGTCAGCAGGACACCTTTCCATGCCACCAGGGCTGTGCTAAGTCTAACTCTTCTCTGAATCTCATATCAAGACCCACTTCCTCTGGGAAGCCTTGTTTAAAGACTCCTCTTTCCTTCAATAACACCCACATATCATCACACCCACTGCATGCTACAAAAACCTTAAAGGTCTGTGGGTAAGCCTGCTTAACTCTTGAGGGAGTTAAAATGTTTTATCATTATGTCACAATGTAACAGGGTGCAGCCAAGAGGGGAGCCCCAAATAGTGATTTGTAATAGGGTCCAGAAGAGCTTGGAAATAATTGGCTCCACGCCACAGGGACACACCTGCCCAGAGTGCTGGCAGCTGTGGCCAATTGTGACAGAAGACAGAAATGGGGCTGCAGAGGAAGATTAGCACTGGAATTTAAACGGAGGCACAGCAGCCATTGGGGGTCTCTCTTTTCAGGACCATGCATCTGTTTAGGACCATGCAGCTTTGGTGTCTTGGTTGGGACCATGAGGCTTTGGTGAGAGTCAGGACCACGAGGCTTTGGAAGTGCTCCCTTTTGCCACGTGGAGGGTGCTGGGAGGACTATGTGCATTTGTGAGGAACTTTAGTTTGTGTTACTTCAAATGAATAATAAATTCCTTTCCTTTTCACTGACCTCTGGTATTAAAAGACATCTTTCCTCTGGTGGCAGACATAACGAACATGGGGTGTTCCTTTTGGGTAATAGTATATTGCCTCGGCTGCCCTTGCCCCCCCCTTTTGAACTGTAACAACAAGACTTATGAAAAAACAAAAAAGATCAGGCAGATACTGGAAACTAAATAAATGTTTGAGTGAGGTTCTTTTTTTGAGTCACCACCACAACTCCTTCTGGTAAAACTGCCAGTGGTAAGTCTTTCAAAATTTCTAAAGTTATCAAATCTATAACAATAAAATATTTAGTAAATAGAAATGGATTAAGTCAATTATTTTAGACAGGGCAATAAACAAAATTATTTAATATAGTTTAGCTGCTTTTAGAATATACAAATTTAATAATTATTTGGCAACTCCTGAGGATCTCCAAGGTTTTTTTTTTTTTTTAAACTTATTTCTCCTTAACTTGGATAAGGAGTTTTACTGACTTCTATCAACAACAGAAACATGAAAGATATGCACATTTTAAGTGTTGCAGAAGCAGGATGCACATGCCTCGTTTGTCACAAGTTTTTTTCCACTGGAGTTTCTTGCAGATTACAAATACTTAACCTTAAGTTACTGTATTGAATTTTTAAAAATCACCCAATTAAGAGTATATCATTACTCTTATTTTATAGATGAAGAAACCAAGACCAGAGAAATCAGATTTACACACAGTGACACAGCTAGTAAGTGTGAAGTGTTACTGTTTGTGACTGCCTACTTGGCCTTCCTATTGGTCATGATTCTGTATATAATTTCCTGTCACATTACACTTTCCTCAAATACACAGCTAATTTTGTAAAGTAGTAGTCCAACTAGATACCTACTTATCAAAAACAATGGAGTTCAATAGTTAATATCACAAGCTCTGCAGAGAACAAGGCTTAAAAGCCCCTTACTAGTTATGTGGCCCCATCCATAACTTTGTGCTTAATTTCTGTGCCTCAGTTTCCTTATCTATAAAAAAACATGGATAATTCAGAGTACCTTCCTCAGGGAGCTGTGGATTAACAAATAAGTTGACATGTATAAAACATTTAGAATGATGCCTCTACAAAGCAAAAGTTAATTGTCATGTTATATCAAATGTCAATGATTCTGTGAGAATGAGGACCTATAATATTAAGTTGCATCCTACAAACAATTTTCTTCACAGGGCAATTCAATATTTTTCCAACTAAACAATCTCTTGTTATGTAACTATGCATGCAAAATTAGGCTCTCATTTAATCATGTTCAAATATAGATCACCAAAGTACCTCATCTTAAATCTTATTGATAGCTACTAGTTTTATTTATAAAAATTTTATTTATTTATTTTTAGAGAGAGGGGAAAAGAGGGAGAAAAAGAAGGAGAGAAACATCGATAGGATGTCTCTTTCATTCCCCCAACCAGGGACCTGCCCTACAACCCAGCCATGTGCCCTGACTGGGAATTGAACCAGGGACATAGTCCATTTGCAGGTGGACACCCAACCCACTGAGCCACACCCGTCAGGGCAATAGCTACTAGTTTTATAAACATACAGACCTATATGTTCATAATTTGAAAAAGTTCCATTTTTCTTGTGCTGGATAAATTAGTAATTAATATGTTGGCTGTATTCTGTTTCAAATAATTTAGGTCTGTACAAGAAAAGTGAAAATATAAATGTTTTATTTATGGAAATAAGTAATAAATGCAATCATTTATGTTTGTATGTGATAATCATTTATGTTTGTATGTGACAAATACAAACAGAAGAATAAAAAGCTTCTGTATAATAGTGCTTTTATTGCCTATGTGTAAGTATATACTCAAAAGCCATATGTAAAGATTAATATTCTATTTCATTAAATGTTATAACTTTTTATGACCAATTCATAAAGATAGGCTAAATCAAATGTAATATCATAAAATAACAGAAAAGACTTATCATAAAAAATAAAAAGCATTATTATTCCTTACACACAATAAAATACTTCTATTACAACCTTAAAACTCAAATGATTATACACTTACTTAAAATATTAATAAAAATAATCAGAATTAAAATATTCATTTAATTTTTATAGTGTCTACAATATTGAATAAATAATAAGGATTAAAAAATGAAAGAAGGGAAAGGGACTAGACTAAGAAAATATATGAATGACCCATGGACATGGACAACAGCATGGGAATTAACTGTGGGAGTGGTGGTGGTTTGACTTTGGGGGACAGAAGGGGGAAAATTGGGACAACTGTAACAGAACAATAAAAATGATTTTAAAAAGGAATATCAACATCACTGTATGAACAAATCTTAATTCCTTCTGCAGAGATGGGAAGAAGGTAATGGGAAAAGGTGAAGGCAGCTAAGAAAGGAGGCAAGAGGCCAGAAAGAGTGAAGAGAGCAAACAAATATGTTTCAAAAGAATATATGAGCTGTCCTAACTGTACAAATATTTCTACCAAGCAACCGTTGAGTTCCCATGAAGTCATGGCCAAAACACCCAGGAGATAGAATGCAGAAAAGTGAGAGGTATTAATCAAGACGTTCCATCACCAGTAATGGGGACACAGCGGCATTTCACCCACAAGAGAACCAACCATCGTGAAATGAATAGCTACCCTGGAAATGCTTGCAGAGCGTTCAGCCTATCTGACTGGCCAGTGAGCGAACACATTTCTTCGCCATAGTGATTCAAACAAACGATTCCCGTTGAAAATATGTCTCCCTGACACTCCGGTATGAGTCATCTCAATTTGGTTGCTGGAGATTGAGCTGGGCTAAACATGAAAAGCAGGTATATAATTGTTCAAAGAAAATGTAATACTAACTTTCAGGAAAAGGGTCTAATAGGGCTTCTCATTAACCAAGCAAAGGCTTACACGTTTTTTGATTTGATTGTTTTCATCTTGATTGCTTTGAAAGCCATTTCCTTTTGTTCAGTATATTCTTTCCATGTTATCCTACTGAGAAAATCCTGCTTATTCTTTAAAACACGGTTCAAATGTCACTCTCTTACAAAAGATTTGTCTCAATTCTGCAGGCAGTGTTAACCAAATCCCTCTCTGTTCATTGTCTACACTTTTATTAGCACATCTGTCATACCATTCTAATTATTGCCAGGTTGGCCTGTCTAGTCTACCATGGACCCCTGGAATGAATGAATGGATGAGTGAGAAAATAAATGGATGAAATGTATTTAAGGAGGGGAAAGTATTGCTTATGGTTCATTTAACTTTAAAAAAAAGCTTTCTATAAACTAGGATTTCTAACACTTTGTGTTTATTTTTCTAAAAATAAAATAATTGTCATTAACAGGTGGTTTCAGTTTAACTAACCAAAAATTCCCTCTTCCAAGTCCATATACTCATTTTTCTTTCTTGTTGCTGTGACCAGCCACCCTTTCCTCTAAGAAGGAAAGGTCACGCCGACTTTTATTAAGTCCTGGCAATTTGCTCATTAGCCTTCTTTGTTGTTCTGCTTCTAGAGTCTAGGGTCTTGTGAAAAGCGGATGCCCTGTTCTACCAGGGGGAAAAATAAATGCTTCATAAAGCTCCCTCACCCTGCTTGAAATATGAACAACCTTTTATTTCACGTAATGGAAAAACAGAAAAGCTTCTCAGTACGTTCTTTTTCCTGAGTTCAGTTAAATATAAGAAAGAGGGTGCTCACACTCCAAAAGCCCATATTATTATGAACAAATAAAATGTATGGAAATTTTCACTCATGTAAAGACCAAACCTTTTCCTCCTGTTTCATAGGAAAAAGACAAAGAAATATGGTGGTAAAGCAAATAAGAGAACTTTTTTTCTCTTCCTTAAGAAAGATTTTCAAAAATAGGAAGTCTTTTATATGAGATCATTAAACTATATACCCATTGAAGAATTTTTTAAAGGGCTCTTTTCCCTATTCATCAGAATCCTAAGGTTAATTTTTGGCATACAAGCTAATTTGAATATCTCATTATGGATTTTTTCTTCATTCTTATTCCAAAGAAAAAAATGTAGTGTCTAACACATATAGTGTGCACTAAACAGTGACAAAATTAAGTTCTAAATTAGTGACTGATACTTTCTTTTTTATTTAATTCATTGGGGGTGACAAAATTACACAGGTTTCAGATGTACAATTCTGTAACACATCATCTGTGTATTGTACTGTGTGTTCACCACCCCAAGTCTCCTTCCATCACCATTTATCCCCCCTCACCCTCTTCTACCTCCTCCAATCTCTCCTTCTCCTCTAGTAATCATCACATTGTCAGTGACTGATTTTTAAAAGATTTATTTTTGTTGAAATTCAATTTCGCTAACAGATTTCCAACTGAATACTACAGAGAGTGGGAAGTCAGAAGCAAGTATTGATCCTGGTTTTCTGGCAATAGATTAAATTTAAAAAATCTAGATATCATATATGAATGTATTCAGTTATTTATTCAACAAATTTTTATCACATTTGTACTATGTGGCAGATGCATAGTAGACACACAGGGAACAAAATAGACAAAAACAGACAAAAAAATTCTCATGTGAAATTTATGATCCACTAGTGAGATTCAAAATGAAGGTAAATAAATTTAGTGTGTGTATATGTGTGTGGTGCTCCATGGTGATAAATTGATTAAGTACCAAGGAGAAAATTAACATGAGAAGGGGACAAGAAGGGCCAGATTCTTTATGTCACTTTAAATAGGCTTATTTAAACAATTTACATCATAAGAATATGCACATATAGTTTGAAAAAAAAACAGGCAGTGAAAAAAGCCAGTTGTTACCATCTACTTATTTTAATCACTTGAAACCCGGGTACTGAGTCTGACTGGCGGAAACGCTGAGGAGTGCACACCCAGGAGGGCTGCGAGGGCCACTGATGGATCACTCAGAGTGAGTGGCAGACTCGGTGACATCTCTCCAGCTTAACTTCAGCAGCACTAAGCCCATTTGTGCAGGTTCTGAAAGTATACAGCCAGAGATAAGTGTCCTTTGGCACAGAACATTGTCTTGTATATCATAAGGCCAAGTCAAAATTATAACAGAAAAGAAGTATCCGCTAGAGGAAAAGTATAAATCAGGATAATTTTCTGTCGAAATCAAAGGTAAACAATAATTTAGCTAAAACATAATTACTGATGTCTACCAGCACAGTGACGCAAACCAATGCAATACTTTCTTGCATAAACAATACTAATTAAGTGGAATTTTCAAAGTTAAAGCTGTAACACTTTGCAACCTGAAAGCAACTTTTAAGTCATGATGCTCAACTCGATATTTTACAAAGGAAGAAATAAGATGCATGGGATGAAATAGCATGCTCAAGAGTTTAACTACAGAAAGAGGCAGGGCCAAAGCTCTTTCTAACTCCCATTTCATTTATTTATTGAATTTAATCAAGTACGTATTGTGTCTATTACACATTGAGTCCTGGACTGTGCTGACGACACAGATGAAAACATGGAGGGCAAGTTCTCTGCCCTCACAGACGTTTCCTTCTATGAAGAGGATACAGACAATAAAAAGGTAATAGGTAAGATGATTTGATTTCACACAGACATGAAACAAGTGGATGTGATAGACAGTACAGGTGGGGGCCACTTTACAAAGCATTGGAAAGGCCTGTTTGAGGAAATGACATTTGACATGAACTGTGAATGAAGGAAGTCCCCTTGGCATGGAAAGACTCAAGGTAAGGCATTCTAGGGACAGATCTTAAAAAGAAGAGAGCTGGTAGCTTCTAGTTCTCAAAGCAATATTTTGTATGCTTCTTTTTTAAATTATACAGAATAAGAGAAAATGAACTACTTACTGTCAGGCTTTCAAAATTCAGTCTTTGAGTTAGGTGGCTCTGTTTCAAAGTGACATGAAAAGGAGTTTTAAAAAAGCATGGTATGGGTGATCAGATGCCATAAATTTGAGACTTACCTGTCTTCTAATAAATCTCATATGGCCCAATATTTCTGGGCCATATTTCTTTTAAGACAAATAATATACATTTAAACATAGCATCAAGATTTCCTAATCAGGAAACACAAAGGAAAATGCTTAAAGGTTAGCAGATCTGGAGCCTTTGGCTCCCAGACATGATTTATTTCACAAACAAAGCAGTAAGCCCAGGCCACGGTGCAGAAGCGAATGGCTGATGAACCCAAGCACTGTAACTTCCCCCAATAAGTCACAATTACCAAATGCCAATGATGAATAGCTGGCATCGCAGAGTGTTTACTAGCTCTCACCATTTGTTTGGGTGTTGTCCGCTTGACTCTTTCCTCCAGAAATTGGTGTTTGGTAATTCACCAGTTTCTGGAGGAAATGTATTAATATTTAATTGTAAACCCTTGGAAGTACCAGTTATGAAATTGTAAAAGAACTTACTGTCGTCAACAAGACCGCAGCACTGGAGAAAATTATCTTGTATGAGTCTATCTTGCCACCGAGAAGAGGAAAATGCTCCAAGATAGCTTTAGATCAAAGAAGAGATGTTTAAAAACGAAAAGGACTTATATAAATAAAGGAACATTATTCAATCCTCAGCCAGAATGCCTCAAAAAGAGCAGCTAAGTAAACTATTACTGTCTGAAAGAAACATAGCCCAAAAGAAAATAGGTAAAAGTATTAGTTATCAATAAATCCAACACAGACTATTTTTGCACAGACAGAAATGTTTTTCTAAAAGTTTGATATTTTATCCTTGAGGGATGACTGCAATACTATGTTCTGTTTCCTTCAGTATCGTCATGCAGCAGCACTGACCTCCCATGTCTGAGATAAGATTTGAGGCACTGACGTAATAGAAGATGACAATAAAATGAAGAAATTCCAAAATCAGGACTGAATCTGAAAATCTTTGTTTTAAACAATTCTTTTATAATTACTTAATGAAGGCATTTTGTACACTGTTAAAACATTTTGGTTGACCATCATTTGAGCATTGCCTTGACAGTAGCACATGGTTATACATCTATACCCCCACGGGATTTTCAAGTCTTCCAAAAATTGAACCCAGTACTTATTTATAGTCAATGTTCCACCGGTAATTTACACAAATCAATCCTTCAGTCATCCTGAATGGGATTTCATTCATAGTAAGAGCCTGCATAGCATCACTCTAAAATCGCCTTCCAGTTTTGTCCCCAGTGACACAATGACAGTGACAGGCAGAAGAAAGGTTTATAAGGAACCATGAATTGGTGTCATAAGCTATAATTTAATGTAACAATGTTTCAAGCGAAACTTATCCTGAGCAGAACAATGAAGTACAGGTGTTTCTCTTCATATTCATCTCTGTTTCCCTTTTCTGGTTTGTTTTGTTGAGTTTGGTTGAGTTAGTGGTCAATTTCTTAGAGTTTTTAAACTAAAACATGGCTGACACAAACCAGGAAAAACAAACAAACAAACCACATACAGGTAGAAAGAGCTCCATCACAAAGCTACTGTCATACAAACTTACAATACAGTTTCAAATACAAAAAGTTTGTTCATCCCTTAGGTTTGCCCTGCAATTTTAACTGGTCTGCTAAAGATAGCCAGAAAGAGTTAAAGATTCACCCAGCCCCCAAATGGATGATTTTGATTGATTCCTATTCTCCAAGGAAATGCCTCTTTAATCTAGACTCACTTCACACATTTGATTTGATGAGTTGAAGTTTTTAACTTACACATTAAACACAAATTATGGGTGATGAATATTTGAAACAACTTGTTAAAATGCACTGTTTCCTTCCATGATGTGAGAGGACTGCTCACCTCATTCTCTCCTTTTTCTAAGACGTATAACCCCATTTACTCTCCCGCGAAATCTTTCAACAACACATTCATTTTACAGTGTGTATCTCTAATTTTTCTATAGGTCACGTAACAATTAATAAGTTTAATCTAAAGCCTTCTTTCCACCCTTTTTGTGCAGTTCCTCTCTACCACCGTTAGTAATAACCAATACTTCCAGTGGTTCTAAGGTAGATATATAGAGAGAAAACCACACACATTTTATTTTACATAATTGCTAATATGCTATACCAAGTGCTCTGTATTTCTTTTGTTTTATTCTGTGGAATTACTCCACATAGATAACATAAAGAGCTCATGCATTCTTTTATAAGGGATCAAGGTAACACAACCTGAGAACTGATTCTTGTTTCAAAAAGAACCCAAATGAAAACACTGAGTTCTCTCACTTATCAAGGTCTTTCTTCCTGCTTTTATGCTGGGTTATTACAATTTTCCATAGCCCGTAGCCAAAGTTCCAGTCCCCCTTCTTTAAACTTTCTGTCCCATAGTTTAAACTACCACTTTGGATCTTGCCCATTGCCTGTTCCTGTCTCCAGTGGCTGCCTAAATGTTGAGCCTTTGGGCCTTTGATACATACTTGGATTTGACCTTCATTAACTATAGTGTTCTCTTAAATTACATTATTTATTAGCAATTACTGAGTTCGTGTCCCTTTTCTTATCTTCCTAAAATAATAACCTGATATATCAACTACATTTTGGCACTTATCTCAGTTGTTTACTTTGTACCCATTAACAGCTCACTTTAGTGATTCTAGGGCACATACTAAGATACACATATATGTATCTTTCTTCATGAGCCTAGAATCGCCATGCTCCTCCTTTCCTTCTTCTTTACTCCCATGTACTTAAACAATTCCAAGAGCTGAGGTTCTCTACTCAAATTTGAAAATGCTATTTGGAGAGTAATTACTATGACAGCCTTCTTTCAAAACTTTATTTGACACAATTTTGCAAAAGCTTACAGCACCTCTTAGGTTTTTTCTGAGATCCTCTGAGACACAAAAAGGATGCCAATAAGCAGCCATTTCTTCCAGACCCCAGGTATACCTACTTCCAGAAGAATTCTATCTCCCTGTTCTTTATTTCTCTAAGAAAAGAAAAAAGGTGATTTTCATTCTTCCCTTTTTATTAACACTATAATACTACTTGTTAACTAACTTAGAGCTCTGCTTAGCATTGACGTAGCCTCAGGATGCTAGCAGATGTGGATTTTTTTTAAGGCTAAAAAAACTGAAATCTGCAAAAGAACAAAAAACTGCTAAAGAACAAAAATTTCTATGGCCTCTTCATTGCTTATCTCAGTTGATGGCAGCAGCCCCAGCCTCCTAGTCACTGAGGATGGGAAACTAATGATTATCTTCAATGCTATGGCCTCACTTCAAATCATGTTAGATTGTTCAATGTCTTTGAAATCAAACTTTCTTTTCTTCCCCATGGACAGTGACCTACTCAAATTTTGTCTGCCTCTAATGGTTCTCCTCTTTAAGCCATCTGTCAGGTAGACCTCTGAAAACAAACAAAAACATCTATTGTACTTTCCTCTGTGCCTTCTTTTTCATCGCACTAGAAAGAGGGACACTCATTTATGAGTCAAATCCCAAGCATGTGCCTGGGCTGCATTTACTAACAAGCAGAGTCACTGTGGATTAATGATCACACCCATCAGTAGGACTCTTTCTCTTTCTCCTTTTATGGACCAGGAGTGGAAAAGTGGCCCAGGGCTTGTCTCACATGGTGGAGACTGAGTCATCTAGTTGTCTTGCTCATCAGTTCTCTTTCCTGTGTATTTCAGTCCACTAATCTCAAACGTTCCTATCCTTCCTTGAGGCTATCAGGAACTCAGTACCAGATTAGGATCTAGGTTTAGGGCTAGCAAAGGCTTCTAATCTGCATGCCATTGTCCAAGCTCATTTTACTAGAGTTCTTGGGAGTGGAGAACAAAATGTCCAACTAATAATAAAATGCTGCCTTGTTTTTCTTTGTGTTTGACCCCTAACATGGACATTTCCCTTGACAACTGTAGTCTTGTGAATATTTGGATTCCAGACCACCAGTCCTAACATTCCTAAAATTCATAAAAGGCATGGTTCTGTAGTTCATATCCAATCAGGCTGGATCCTTCTTTGACCCACCTGATGTTCAGCTTGCCTCCATTTAATCCCACGTTAAACTTAAATCTGTAGAATATCACACAAAACTATCCAATATCTAGGGCTAAATCTACCTTTACAACCCATGAAGCCCCCAGCCATGAGCTGCTTAAACTAATCCTTGCCATGCCTCTCTGTATGGCTTACACTATTTTCTCTCCCAGGAAGCTTTCCCTGAACTCTTGACCTCTACCTGCCATACTGAGCCACCCTACATGTATCCACTGAGCACCTTTTACAATGCAGTGTCTGAACCAGGTCCTACAGAGACTTAAGGCAAATAAGATATTCAAGTCCCGTCACTTCTGGAAGTCTTTCCAGATCCTTCCAACTGTTAAGAATGTCTCCTTCTGGTGCCAGTCACATGCATAGTGGGTGAAGTGACTGGAAACAAGGCAAGTGCCAGAGAAACCTCCAGAAGCCAAGCAGTGGCATTGTCCCCTCTCTGACCCCTCCCCCCAACACAACACTACAAAAGCAGTGAAGTGGGTTACCCTACCCTGACAATTACCTAAGGCTCCGCCCCTTACAACTTAACAGGTGCACTAAGACAGGGAGTCAAAGCAGCTCTACCTAAAACACAGAAACAAACACAGAGAGGCTACCAAATTGAGGACACAAATAAGTATGACCCAAATGAAAGAACAGAACAAAACACCAGAAAAAGAACTAAGTGAAGTAGAGAGAGCCAACATATCAGATGCAGAGTTCAAAACACTGATGATGCTCAGAGATCTAACTGAGTACAGCAAACACATAAGGGAAGAAATGAAGGATGCACTAAGGAAATGAAGAAAAATACACAGGGAACCAACAGTGAAGGGAAGGAAGCCAGGATTCAAATCAACGATTTGGAACATAAGGAAGAAATAAACATTCAACCAGAAGAGAATGAAGAAACAGGAATTCAAAAGAATAAAGAGAGTATAAGACAACTCTGTGACATCTCCAAAATTACCAACATCTGAATCATACAGATGCCAGAAGGAGAAGAAGAGCAAGAAATTGAAAACTTATTTGAAAAAATAATGAAAGAAAACTTCCCTAACTTGATGAAGGAAACAAACATACAAGTCCAAGAAGCAAAGAGAGTCCCCAACAAGTTGGACCCAAAAAGGACCACACCAAGACACATCATAATAAAAATGCCAAAGTTTAAAGGTAAAGAGAGAATCTTAAAAGCAGCAAGAGAAAAGTAGACCATTACATACAAAGGAGTTCCCATAAGACTATCAGCTGATTTCTCAAAAGAAATTTTGTAGCCAAGAAGGGACTGGCAAGAAGTATTCATTCAAACTGATGAAAAGCAAGGGCTTACAACCAAGATTACTCTTTCCAGCAAAGCTATCATTTAGATGGAAGGAGAGATAAAGTGCTTCCCAGATAAGGTAAAGCTAAAGAAATTCATCATCACCAAGCCATTATCATATGAAATTTTAAAGAGACTTATTAAAGAAAAAGATTAAAATTATGGACATTAAAATGACAACAAATTCACAGCTATCAACAATTGAATCTAAAAAACAAAAACAAACTAAGCAGATAACTAGAACAGGAATAGAATCATAGAAATGGAGATCATTTGAAGGATTATTAGCTGGGAGGAGAGAGAGGGAGAATGGGGGAAAAGGTACAGGGATTAAGAAGCATAATTGGTACGTACAAATAGACAGAACAGTGTTAAGAATAGTAGAGGAAAAAGAGAAGCCAGAGAACTTACATGCATGACCCAGGAACATGAACTAAGGTGGGGTGGGAATTGCTGGAGGGAAGAGGGTTTCTGAGTGGAGTGGCCAAAAGGGGAAAAATTGAGACAAATGTAATAGCATAGTAAATAAAGTTAAAAAAAGAATGTTTCCATCCTTTGTGGTCTGGTCTTACAGTATTTATTTTGTGCCTTGGACTATAGATACATGCATATATTGCCTCTTTCCCACTGAACGATAAGCCACTAGCTTTTATGCATCCCTCATTCTTCCAGTTCCTTGAAAAGATATATGTATATATTTATAGGTGATTTTTAGACAATTCGTTATCCTATTGTCACGTGGGAAAGTTAAGCTTGAAGTCAAGAGCTGATGGCAAATCTGCGACAGTAACAGCGATTTCGCTCCCTGTCCTTTGTTGCAAGCACAGTTTGCTCCAAACACATTGCCTCCATTTTTCAAACAGTTTTCCCTCACAACAGCATTTTGATCCAGGAACTATCATTATTTCTGTTTATACAGATGAGGAAACTGAGACATACAAATGCTAAAGAACTCACCTCACAACTGGAGAGTGGAAAACCCAGGCCATCAATGCTTATAGTGAACGGATAAGGAAGAATATTCTTCACTGAGGGGGCTTTCTGGAAGGCTCCAGGCTGAGTGTTTCCCTCACAATTTCTTAGATGGATCACTATTCAGGGCCATTTAAAATAAATCAGCCACATGGTCAGAAGGTGAAACCACCCCCTGAAATTTAAAAAAGATGAGTTCATTAAAATTGCTGAGCAAGAGGACAAAGAGCCTTTAACCAGGATTCAAAAAACTGGGTTTTCTCTGGCTTTGCCACTTATGGAAGGGGTAATTTTGCACTGGTCTCCCCACAATTCTTACTTTTCTTATCAGAAAATGGGAATAACAGTATCTGATTTGTAGGATCTTTGGGAGGATCAGGTGAGACACTAACCAAGAAGGCATTTGACATGAGATGACTTTGAAAATGGAAGGACCTGTGGTTGCTTCACAGCTTCACCACAGGGCTGCCTCTGGTCGGCAGGGTTTGCTAAGGAGTCCCTGGGGAAAGCTGCAATGGTAAAGGTTTGAGTGCAAATGTTCTTCCACATTTTCAGTACTGCTTGGAAACTCGTTCCAGTGGGGGGGAAAAAAAGATTTGCAGCTATGTTTAAAATCCAAGTCGGTATTTTGTTTGTTTGTTTTTTTAACTTGAAAGATTTGGAAATCACAGGCCAGAGCTGACAACATTCAATGTTCTGAGTAAGAATCTTCACAGGGGATTCAGAAATCTCCCCAACAACTTCTTCCAGTTTCTTATATTAAATCCTGAATCCATCTAGCAGCAGCCCCAGTTCCTTTGGGCTTGGTTAAGAGAACAGCTGGCCTGCAATCTCCATATAATATCCATTCATGGATTTATTAAATTGTAATGCATATTAGCTGTGTTACGTATTCCAAAAGTAGCAGGCTTTTAACATTACCAACAGGCATTTCTTCAGGCCTGTGCAAAATATACCTCTGGGAGTTCTTAGCAGATGTTTGGTAAAATTATTGAAAGAAACAAGACTTTCCCTGGATTTGAGACCATGGTGAGTAAATTGTTGAAAAACAGCCACGAGGCATCTCAGAGTCTAAAAATTAGGAAAGACACTCTTTCTGTGGATGTTCTTATGAAAGTGTTGTCCTATATCAGAAGTTAAACCCCAAATGGAAATGCCTTCTTACCCAGGAGAACGTGTTCCCATCACAGCAGTGATGGTTGACAAATGTTAAAATACTGGTGTTAAAACTAAAATTTCATATAGTCTTACCTCTAAAGAACAAGTAGGATCAGACTTGATGTCACAACATCAATCCGGGAGCAAAGAAAGAATGAGAGAGCCAGAACAAGAGGAAAACAAACAAAAAAACAAAGGGAAAGCAGGGATGGAGGGACAGAGAGAAGCAAAAGAAAAAGTATATTTTTCTTGTGTTCTTAGAAAACAGATGGCAATTTTACAGCATTGTATTTGTTTTCATTCATTTTCTTTTATCACACTTTGTAAAGCCTGTACTGGGAAAAATCTTGGAAGGAGTGAATCAGAGTGAGAAGGGAATAGAGAGCCAAATGAAGAAAACAATCTCCTTGGAGAAATACCAAACATTGCGACCTTGCACCGCATTCATCATGGCACGAGTTTCCGTTCAGTCACCAACAGTTCCTTTTCTAATGTGGTAGACGCGGAACCACGAGTTTATTATTGCTGTCCTTCTGGAAGTGGACATCTTCTCCCTCTACCCAGTGATGCTCAAACTCCTTTGCCACCAATATCCTTCTAGGTCTAAGTCAAAATTCATGTCACAGCCATTGAGAAAGGCTATGGGTCATAAAATTCTTAAATTGTCCCATTATTTTGTTATTTCTAAAAAGAGAAGGAAGTTTCCAAATTATGTACGGTTACAAATGAAGCATTTTAGTAGGTGATCATCAAGGAATAATGAGAGAGATCAATTCCGATTGATATCCTGCCAAGGAAGAGACCGAGCTTTAACACTGTGCCCACGACACACACACACCAAAGAAACCTAGGACGGGCACTTGGAAAGCAGGACAGAGGGTGGGGGGGCACTTTGTGGACATGAACCTCAGATATGTCCGTGTCCGTCACTGCATGGCACCATGGCACTTCCTTCCTCACCATAGGAAGCCACTGATGTTGCCATCAAAGATAGTCATCTCTTGTATGAGAATACGTCTATTGTTCTTTCATAATGACAAGTAATACATAGCCAATGTGGAAATTTTTGAAATTACAGAAATTACAAAGAAAAAATCAAAACTCCTCTTTTGCCACAAGAAAAACAGTCGTCACATATTTGTACATTTTATTCTTGGATTTTTTTTTCTTAAATGGCAGAAATTTATTATCTGATAGTTCTGGAGACTAGAGTTCAAGATCAAGGTGTTGACTCCTCCTGGATATTTTTATGTCCAAAAAGGTTATTTCTTCCTTACAAAATTTAGATTATTTTGTAAGTATAGTACTTTTCATTTAATATATGTCATAAGCATTTTCTATATCATTAAATGTTGTTCAAAATTTTGAACTGTTGCATACTATTTCATAGTATAATCATGGTGTTGTTTGTCTGACCATCCTTCTATTGTCAGACATTGGGTTCTTTCTAATTTTCAATATTATAAACTAATAGTCAATAAGCATCCTTTGACATTAATCTTTGCCTCATCTCTAACAATCTCCTTAGGATAAATCCCTGAATATAAAATTACTAAATCAAATATTTTGAGACTCTTGTCCCAGATTATCAAATTGCCTTCCTGAAAAAGCAGGACAATTTATAGTCCCATCAGCTAAGTGCAAGTGTCCATTTTCTGAACTCATAAAACTCACTGTTGTATTTACGTGTGACAATTTAGAAGTCATGACATGGTATGTTATTGTTAGTTTTCCATGCACTTCCTTAACAATTAGCGTGATAGAACAGTGTGACTTCTATTGATTAAGTATTCCCTTCTAGTGATAAAGCCAAACTACCATTACTTCAAATGGCCTTGGCACTCTCTGACTGATCTCAGGGACAAATGGAAATAAAGAAAATGTACTTGAACCCTGGATTTGATTTGCTTCCTCCCCATGGTAACCCTTCCATTCATAATATCAGTTTCATTCATGAAATATCATTAAATAACCAAGAAGGAAGATAATGTAAGTGTGGACTGCAGTAAATAATTGAAGTACTACAGTAAATGAATTGAAGTCGACTAACTATGGATACTAAGAAAGGTGTTTGTAACTTTCAAAATACAAAAGAAATCCTAGGTCAGTCAGCTATAGTACAAGACTGCAAATTCCCATCAGTATAGCTGACATGGTCAATGTTGAATTTCAAGGATCTAATGTCAATATTTATATTCCAAATTATTCATATTTTTATCTTGCGTGCTGGTTATATTTAATGACTTCAATAACAGATATGACAATAACAACAAACAATTATTAACACCCCATGGACAGAATAGGTTTAAAAAAACACTAATGTTGCTTTAACAGAATTTTGGAGGGTAAAGAGATATCCACTGCAATGAAGTGTTATATGTAGTGAGGTTGTATCTTTGAAATATCATACGAACTGACATTTTATGGGTATTTATATTTACTCTTTCACCCATCTTTTACTCTCTACCCAATCCAACCATCTAAACCCTCCTCATTCATTGTCTTGGGGGTGGGCTGCAGCCAAACCCAAGGCAAATGTGCTGAAGACCACCCACCCTCTTTTCTATTCTTAGAAGACTGTACCCTTAAGTAAGCCGAAAGACTGGCTTTGTTGCTCTGAATGTTTGGGAAGTGAATTCTTCAACCACCAACTTCCCCCCAAGAGTTGAAATCTTCTCCCTTGACAAGGGGTGAAAGGGGGACCAACAGGAGGTAGTGGGAAGAGAGAAGTGGGTTGATCCTGTTCCCAGGGGCCAACTGGTCGCCCAAGAAGTGTCTCCAGTATTACAAAAACTGAAGCAGGCAGTGAAATCAAAGAGACAGAGAGAATAAGGATGGCGGCACAGTGAACCTGGGCACACAGGGCAAGAGAGTGCTTTGTGGGTTCTCATGTCCTGGCATGGCATAGAAACAGCAGAATCACTTTCATGTGCTCTCACAGGGTACCCCCAAACCTAAGAAACCATGCAGATGGGCATGAGGGCATTTTCACAGTTACACATGGGAACCATAACTGGGAACAGACAGATGGTGGGGGGTCTGTGGCTAGATACCATCAAGGACTCGAAAGCTTAGTACATCCTTCACTGAAAGTATTTTGGCATGTCTAAGGTCAGATTCCCTGACAAACTCTGAGATGGATATGTGTGTGGGAGCTTCATTGAGAAGAATACTGTCCCAATAGAAAAATGGGGGATGTGGAACTGGGTAGAGGGAGCAATGGAAGTGTGCTATAATTACAAGAGGCCTCTGCCAATTGAGGTAAGAAGGCCAGGCCTTTAAAACTTTCCATCATTCAGTGTTAGGAAGTGGGCTGCCCCTAGGGGTGAGAAGGAGCATAACCCAGGCTTTGGTAGCAGCCAGTAGCCAATGCTCCCAGCAGCTATCTGCAATGCATCCATAGCACCCAACAGCAGCAATCTGATTCCATAGTCCTTGTAATTTCTCAAATGCCTGAGAAATAGTATTAGCCAGTGCATTCTTGCTTCCACAGACATCACAACACACTGCGCCCCCAACATCAATGTTAATACATGCATTGCTGTACTATACCTGTGACGGTGAATGTTCCAGCTATGACTACTTGTTGCAAGTAGCCCAGTTCTGACATCCATTTAGTGTCTCCTTCCTAAAACTGCTGTTGAGACCTACTGTCTCAGGTCAGTCCCCTGAGAAAGAGAATTGCATGCGGGAAGTTTATTGGAGAATGTATTTGGGAAAACTTGTGAATGAAATAGATCGGGGCAGAGGGAGGAGTCGAAGTGCAATGCGGTTACAGTGGAGATCTAAGACGATTTTTAGGGAGCTCTGGGCTGGGAGAGACCTTCAGAGTGATCCCATATTGAAGCTAGGAGCTGAGGCTCCGCCCCCCCCCTTTGCCATCCATCAAATGTGCACCAGGGAAGGGCTGTTACCTTGGGCACCTCTTTCCCACCATGAGCAAGACCTAGGGTGAATACAGCTATGAGTTGTCAATACAGGACCCTCTTGACAGCTGGGGGAATGAATGGATTCCTGAAAAGGGAAGCTGGGAAATTGCACCCCAGTATCCATTTTACCTAGTTAGGACTCACCTGCAAATGTAGCTGCAATATATGAGAAAAAACACAGGAAGACCTAAATGAACGAGTATTGTTTCTCTGCTATTTTGTCAGGTTGAAGATTACGAAGACAAGTTGAATAATATTAATAACAATAGTGATGTGCTTAACCCTCTTTACATGTGGCAAAATACAAAAGCAGCCTTACAAAGTTAATTTACATTTATAAATACCCTACTCATTTATTCAACAAAGTTGCTGAATGCCGTGCCTCCTATGTCCAAGCTAACTGTAGGTAAAATTACAGAGCTGAGTAACCTGCAAAGACTGACCTCACAGTATTAGTCTCACAAGGGAGATTTGGCAATGGGAGAAGAGTGGGCTACCCAAATGTCTAGCCAGAACTGTCTAGTTGGAACAACCATCTAGTCTGAACTATGGGAAGCCTAAGATTTACCTACATAACAACTATGTCAGATCACTTTTCATGAGGTGCGTAAGAACACCCGAGTAGAAATCTGAATTTCATCACCACATACTTAAGGTAAGTTGTTTAACATTTCTGGGCCAGCTTTTACATGTATCAGTTGGAAATTATTCTAGTATGTAAGTCATGGGGTTGTTGTGAGGATTAAAATTAGAAAATTCATACAAGGTACTTACCACTGTGCCTGGCACATGGCAATAACTAAATACATATGAACCTTCATATATCTGCTCTGCCACTGTAGGGTTAAAATTCGGTTTGATTTACTGAAATTCATTGTATATGCTGTCTTCTACTATACAAAGCATAAGAAGTGAGGTGTATCTGGCATACACTAGACTAGGGTGCAACCATGCAGAAATATAAGACAGAGTTTATTTTGATTCCATTAAATCTGCCACTGGTTACAAACTATTACTGTAATTTACAAATCAAATCCATAATTATTAAGGAGGCACATTTGCTCAGCTACTCACTGATCTAAATTTCATGCCACTTGTCGTATAGCTAGGCTCTCCAGAATTCAGTTTCATGCATATGAAATGACTTCCCCAATATTGCTTTTTTACCTCAAAAATAAGGGCCAACTGCTCACCCATTTCACGGTACACAGACCTGCACAGCTTAGCAAGTTTCTCCATTCAGAATGACTTCTATCCCCACATTTTTCCTATTTTGCCACATATTCAACAGTTTTTATGAAAAGAAAAATCCTATGGAGACAATGGGATTGGCCCTTGCTCATCAGGGACAAAAGAAACTATTTCTGCTAGATTCTGTCGGGCTGCCTGGCTACAAAGCAATACTGCCCTGCCCAGGCTGAGCCCCCTGCATCTCTTGATAGCCCTGGGCTAGACTTCGCAGGGGAAACAAAGCAGAGCACATCAGCAGCACTTTATATGAATGTGATATTCTTGCTACCTGCAAAACCAAGTGGGGAAGGCTTTATGTGAGAGTTGCAGTCAGTCCCTTGGCTCCTTGAGGATGACAGAATGCGGATCACACACGGATGGCGAGCATGCAGTTTGCAGAGCCACCAGCTCATCGCAGCGGATGCTTAGCACCTGGCTGCACAGGGAGCTGGCGGGCACTCACCACAGTCTGTGCGGCAAAATCACAGGAAAAGCTGTTTATAAACCTGTGAAAGGAGGAAGCTTCATTCAAAAGAAAAGACTGCAGAGGAAATCCAGCTGCCTGGCATATAACCTGTTTCCCTGCCTTCTTCTTCCTGGGGACCCTGCAGTAAGTAACGCAGACATGATCAGGAGAGGGAGAAAACACTGTGGGGTGAGAGAGAGAGTTCTTAGGAGGCAAGGTAATACAACCAGTTTACCTGAGGCTTCTTCCGGGAGCTGGTGGGTGCATTTGCTCCTCAATTGCTGAATATCTAGACTTTACAGGAAAGCGATGAAATGAATACCCTTAATCCCATTTTGTCTGCAGTCCCTGGACACTCTACGCATTTCAGTGCTTAATGAAACATGACAATAAGACAAAAGAAAGATCTGTGCTGAATTTTCTAAGTAGTGCTAAGTCAAACCTTTATTGCAAAATCAGATGGGTAATACAGAACTCAGTCACAGTTCCAGCTCACAGTCATCCAAGACCTGGTTGATTTTGTTGATTTACAAGAAGACAAAGATCTGCCACACTACAGTGTAACCCTTTGGCACACAGAACATAGTGAAACTGCTGGGGAGACTGGTTTTAATAATTACAGTCAGGAGCACCTAACTAAATCTTTCCATGGCTGTTAACACACGTAATCTTTGGCTGAATTCCAGTTTCCAGGTTTTTTGTTTTGCCTTACAGAGCTTAAGATGATTCTGAATTATTGCCCAAAGTGATGATTTTAAATTAAACTATATTCAGACACACACTTCATTTGAAGCAAACATTGACCATTAGATTTTACTCCCAGAAACATGGTGGAATGAAAGAGAGAAACAAATAGAAAACCAGAAAGGAGAGTCGTTCCTGAAACTCTGAGTTTAAATGCCTTCTGTCCCCACGCCTCTTTTCTAAAGTGCAATCTATGCAGAGAATTCCCATATTATTTGGGAATTCTCTGGCAGGACTCCAAAGATTATCACCGCCATATTTTATAATCTCCATTCCAAAGGGATCGCCAGCCAGAGCCCTGAGCACTGCGGATCTTGGTCCCTCCCACTCTTCCAGAAACTCCTATAGTAAAGTTGCTGCAGGTTTGAAAGAACCAATCACCATGCTGCACTGCTTTTCTTCTTCAAACTCCTCCCTAAGAGTCACCTCTAGCCAGGAGGCTGGCTTACCTACCTCAGCGTCCTCCAGACACTTAATCCCCACGTATAACAGTGAACCTTCCTGACTCCTACATTCCACCCCCCTCTGATCCTTTAAGGCCCCCCACTCCCCTTTTCCACATTCCTTAGATTTATCCAACTATGTAATTCAGGATCAGTTTGCAGAGTTATCTTGGGTCACTCAGGGATACACAGAACCATTCTAGCTGTGAATGAGTTTGTACACCTTAAAGAAATTGGAGATAGGTGACTATCAGTCCAGATACAAGTACACTAGGAAGTGTCCTAAATGCTGAATTGAGGGTGCCAGACATAGCAAAAAATATATAGGGTATCCAATGAAATTTGAATTTCAGATACACAGTATCTTTTATATAAGTATGTCCTTGGCAATATTTGGGACATAGTTATACCAAAACATATTTGTTGTTTACTTGACATTCAGATGTACCTGAGCAGCCTGTATTTTATCTGGCAACCTTAGCTGAATCTAAGGTTGCCAGAAAATTAGATAATGAGGCAGAAGTCAAAAATGAATGAATGAATAAGATCCCAGAAACACACCTCCACTAAGTGCCAGGCAGTGCCACTTTAGTGTTTAGGAGAAGAGACCCTCAGCAGGAAAGACCAAACAGGGCGGGCAGTTCCCCTTCCGCCATGCAGCGCCCATGGCCAGCATCCTCACTCTATCAACACCCCGTTCTGGCTTCAGCGCAGCCTGCAGGCCTCCATCACAAGTCATCAGACATTGCGTGTGAGATGAAAGTTTTTAGCAATCCCTGAGGTAAAAGGGGGCTTAGAGTATGGAAACATGCAGAATTACTCAGGCTTAGTCTTCATTCCCAGGCAAATTACAGCAGGCTTTCCTGTATTCTCACAAAAAGAAAAAGAAAACTTAAAAACAAACAAAAATACCATTACCTTAAAAAGCCATGGAAGTCCCAGGTTGTCACTGGTTAGCTCAGTTGGGACCTTCCTAATAAATGATCCTTTACTAGTGGTTCTGAACATAGGCATTACGATCCACATGGGGCCTCCCAATAACACACATTCTTTCTTTGGTTCTTCCAGCTAAATAATGCATAATTCATAGACTGTCATCCTTATAAACATTCAAAGATGACTTGTTGGCCACGGACTAAATGAGTTCAAGTGACTGAAATGGTGTATTCATGAAATTAAGTCATTGTTCACTAGTAGCACTTCCCAGCGGCTCTAACGCCGGGTCCCACGTCGCCACGTCACGCAGCGAGGTTGTGGTGTAGCTCAGATTGAGCACAGCTGGTGGGACGCCAGCAGTTTTCAGGAAGCACACTCGGTTATCAGTGTGGTCTTAACTCGGTCATGGTTTCCAAATGCCTTCTACTTATGAATTACTTTTGGCCGAGCTTCCTCATTTACATTGGACTTTGTTGTGGATCGTTTGGTTAACCCCAGAGGGTACAGTGATATATGCTTCCATCAACAGTATTTGAGGACCATAATTTTGCAATCACTAGACTTTAAGTCATGTATACGTTGTGATTCAAAGACGAGTCATCTCTACCACTCTGCTAGGGCAAACCACAAAAATTTGCTTAGACAGTGACACGTTCCCCCTTATTATTCTATTTTTTCCCTCTATAGAGTGGGAAAGGATGGAATACGTGGGCTGTGGGGTGTTTTGCCCTGCCAATCCACACTATGGTCAAAAATACTTTGAGAAATACTCTTCTAGAGCAATGACTCTCAACTGTAATCAAGTGCTATTAAATATTAATACATGGAATAATATCATATGGCCAAATCTTTTTTATGTCAAGAAAAATTTCACAGCAAGAAATATTGATGACACATAAAATTTTGACCAAAGGCACATCACTAATATTTTAATTATTAAACTAAGCTTAATTAACTCTTTCCAACTCATTTTCATGAATACTTGTTTCCTCTTTATTTTTTTTTTTGTTGGCTGACACTAGTTACTAGCAATCAATAATAGTAAAAGCCGTATTCTTTAAATGTGTGGGGAAAACTATCTTTCAATTGAAAATTGTTTTCTATTTAATTAATTTTCCCTGCTAACTAAGAATATAATTCCAATATTCTCTTTTAGGGTTATGTCACTTGGTTGCTTTAGAAGCACAAACTGAATATGTCACAAATTACGAGTGAATTATGAAATAAATGGAGGTGTTAGCCAATACATTTTTAAGAATACCCTAGCATAGCATTGTGTGCATAGAACAGACCACATTTGCCTCTTAAAAATTTCTCTTCAGATGCATGTGAACAGGTGCGTACGTCTCCAAGTCCGCAATGTAAAATGAATTTCTTGCCATGGGGATGGGTCTTAGTCAAAAGTTTGAACAACACTGCTCTAGAGTAGTGTGTCTCCAACAATATTGCATAAAAATTACCTGGGAATCTTGTAAAAATGCAACTTCTGATTCGGTAGGTGTGGGACACAGTATTACATTTTGCGTTTCCATCAAAACTCCCATGGGATTCTGATGCCGCTGGTCCAAGGGATCTGAGTGTGAGCAGCACCAGCCTAGAGAAAGCCACATAGCCCACAAGCAGAGGAATGGCAAAAGGAATCCTATGTCCCTCTAAATCACACTCAGCATGCCCAAGTAGCTCGAGGAGCCACAGAACCTGGCTGAGGTGTGCTTTCTCCCAGGGACAGAGCCCACCTACCTTCCCTTCCCTGTTGTTCCCTCTCTTGCCTCTTCCTCCTTGTGTGTGTCATCAGAGAGTGGGAAACGATTATTGGCCACAAGTCACTGGCCTAAAAGAGCTCAAAACAGTCATAAGAATCAGAGATCCACAGTAGATGGGAACTCCAGACTAAAATCTCCCCCAATATCTGTTTTCCATCCCCCCATTTACATAATCCATTCAAACCACAAATCTGACTGTGTCTCTGGCCTTCTGAAACTCTTCAGTGGTTTTTCACTGTGTGGGGATTAAGTTCCATTTCTGGTTTTGTGACTTAGGACATACTCAGCTTCGCTCCAGCCTTATTGTCCTCCACTCCAGTTCCTAGAACATCTATTTGTTCTTGTACTGCATGTTGAAGTGAATTCTCCATGTGGCTAATTCCTAGTCATCCTTCATGATGCCCTTCTATGCACCTTCCTAACTGCTCCCTTCCTTACAAGCACACGCGCGCGCGCGCACACACACACACACACACACACACACACACACACACACGCAGAGCTCCGAATTCAGGCTGCATATTAGCAATATCAGTGTGACTTTAAGAAGTATTATGCCTGAGCTCTACTCTTACAAATTTAATGGGACCTAAAGGTGTGTGTGTGTGTGGGTGTGTGGGTGTGTCAGGGATAGCTCTGTCCCTTGGTAACACTGAATTCCAAGTTCCCACATTAATCATTTACAACCTCCATAGTGTTCACACAGCCTGGTCCTCAAAATACTCTTGAGACTCTAATGATTTTCAATTGAGGTCAAGTTTTGGTCAATTATATTTCAATTATATTTCTTCCATCTTAGGATATATTTTCTCTTCAAAGAACTTTCCAGCTAAACATCAATGCCCTTTTCCATGAATCATTGATTTGCCATAAACAGAGTTATATATCCCCTTTAACAACTGCCCTAAAGACATCTGGCCTCTACATATAATGCTTTTGGTGTTTTTAAAGCCATCCTTGAGTGCTTGGCTGTACCTGGGTCGAGTGCAAAGAGAATCTAACAGCAGTATTATTATTATAGATACTTTTCAAGAATAGCTGCAGAATTATTATAAATGCAACACAGGATGATGGACACCCAAAGCATTTTCTATTTTGATTTACACTTACATTTCTACACTGTTACTTCTGTTATTGTTAGGGAATGGGGTGTCCTCCACTGAATAATGGTCCAGAAAACCAAGACTTCTACTTTCACGTGTTACACTGAGTAGAGATGTTCATAACTCTTTTTTTTCCAAATGGGTGCAACATTTTAATTACTTTTATATTAAATACTTCCAAACCATAAGACATACTCCTTTGTTTCATTAAACAAGGAATTCTAAATGTCATCATTGCTTTTCTCCATTGTGTTACCATTTTAACTACCCATTTTCATAATAAAAAGTGTAGTATTTGGTTTGCTGTTGGCTTATTTTTTCTTCGGTTTTTCCTTCTCTATCAGCTCCTCTTTTCAATGTATTTTTTTTAATCCAGCAAATGCCACGCTCCTTAGAATTGGTAAGTGAAGAGTACAAGCCAGCAATAGGCTGCAAGTCAGAAAGTCTGGGTTCTGGTCCCAATCAATTTTTAACCAACTGTATGAGCTCAGACAATGCCTCTTCTCCAGCGTCAGTGACCTGATGTCACAGGTTCATGGTGACAGGATCTTGAGTCTTCCTTCCAGCTCAGGGGAGCTCTCTTCTCACCCCTCCTCCTATGAACAGCCATCCTGCCCTCTGCTCCCACACTCACACCCAATCCTGGACGGTGCTCCTCCCAGGACACTCAATACCTTGTGCTACCTTTATTCTATTGATCTGGTCCCAAAGGAAATAATAGCATCTCCTGGGTGCCTTTGTTGAATTTCTAAATCTAGGCTCACATGCCTCTTCTGGGTATGCCCACAATGTCCCTACTCCTCCTTATGTGCTGGAAGTAGTTGTTGCTGTCCCTTCACTAGACAGGCCACAGCTGATAAGAAGCGGCTTGTCCCTGTGTCACTAGCCCTAGCACACATGGGTGCTGGCACACAAGATGGGATGGGGTATTGGGAAGGGGATTTAATGAAAGATAGTACTTTCAATTATTCAGGGAATCAGTAAACCCAAGTGACCACCATGGAACTCCCCTAAAGCATGACGAAAAAATTTGGAACACAAGCTTCCCTTTTCTTTTTACTCTTTTCTATAGGGACTAAAATTGCTAGAAATATCCTCTGGATAAGCTTCTTGCCTGAATAAGTGACTCTAGTTAACAAAAACTTTCCTTTTGTTGTAATTCTTCCAAAGACACAGGGTGAGGTTTGTATGTGTCTCTCCTTTCATTTCTACACCTGGATTTTTTTTTTAAGGTGGAGTGTTCCGATTCATGAAGAGGTGTGGATAGAAGTGACTCGCCATGGGTGGGGCCAATCTTCACCTTAATGCCTCTCCTAGACCCTGCCCTGACCCATCCCTGTGTCCCTCTGCTGGGCAAAAAGCCCTTCTCTGTCCCTTTCCTTCTTAATAGTAAAAGGAGAGCAGAACACCAAAAAAAACCCTCCCTTTTATTGGAACTCTGCCAATGACTACAGGGCATTAGGCTGAGCATTCTGGTGTTTTACAAGATCTCTTCATTTTGCATTTATACCTTCTACCGACACAGAAGCACTGTTGTAGGTTTCTCCACAGTAAGGCACATCCGGGAAAGGTTCATAACCTGACAGACATGTTATTCCTTGAGTGATTATTTTTTATGTTTTGTTTCTAGGCAGAGATTTCTGGAAATGAATAGGTTGAACGCTGTTGATTTCTCTTTCCTTAAAGTGCTTGGAGGTAGCTAAATGTTAATTGGGTATTATTAGAGACTCTTGATTTAATTAATTGGCATTTAAAAAATGCCAGTGGAAATCTCTTTTTCAATAAAAAAATCAGACATTACCACCCTTCCTCTTTGTCTACTAGCGTGCTTTCTTTTCTTTTCCTTCAGATTTTCCTAAGTTCGACAACTCTAAAATATCTTGCCTTAGGATGAGCTTCACTGCCAAGTAGAAGCGCATGTTTTTATGCAAAGCTACACTTGGTTGTGATGAAAACCTTATCGATCAGCTTCCCTTATTATTCTACAAATATATATGAGCAAGAGTTTGATTTTTGCCAAATTTTTAGTAATCATAGAATGGGATTTAGCTTAAGTGCCAAAAATGGCTTAGAAAAGATCCCTCCAAGACCGACTAAATCCCTGGTGGGCATCACAAGGTTCTTGGTTTCACAATAAAAGGAGCTGGGAGGAATAAAAATTGAAGAGAAAGAAAAAGTTACAATTTTTACATTTAAGATATATCAGGAATAAGAAACATCAGAAAGACTCAGCTTTATGGGAAGTGGTTTTGCAGAATAAAACTCTAAGAATTAGTTTATTTATTATCAGGTTTTATTGCTATTGTCATCATTATAAACACTGTTTCCACATATACAGAGACAGGTAGCTTCCTGTATTAAAACTGGGCAACTGTCCCCTCTCCAGAAGGTTCACTATTTATATATGAATGCTAATCAATATAGCCCAGAATTGTTATTAATGTTCAATTTACTTACCCATCCCAGGGGACTGTTCAGGCCCATTCTTTCAGGCACTCAATTGTATATCTGTCCCTGTTGTCGCATGGGAGAAATTCAAAAGGAATTTGGGACTTTTGCCAAATTTTCTGAATTCTTGAATTCAAACATTTAAGCAACAGAAAACGGAAAACCACAGAAAGAAGGCTATCATCTAAGCAGGAAACCACTTGCTAATCAAAGAAAGGCAATTAAACATGCTCTTCCTTCGGGGCGCTTGACCAGGCTGGAAGAATGGTGGCCGGTGGATTGTTACAGAAAATTCCTTTGCCAAGCAACTTCAGAGGACTCTGAAGATCAATTTCCATGACGTGGCTCAGTCAGGATGTCAGTTTGTCCAGAGAACAGCACTGAGATGACCTTCTAACAAGGGACCTGGGTCAGTGCTTGTCAAAGTTTGTTCCAAGGACTGGTGCTAGTCTTCACACTGCCCCCATTCCATGTCCGTGGTACATGAGAATGGAACTGAAAGTATTTGGAAATTCTTTAGTGAATTGACTTGCCTGATCAACAGGCTGGTGTTTGTACATCTTTCTTTCCTTGGAAATAAAGAAGGAAGCCTGGTCCTTCACCACATACAGTTGGAGAGGCTCTGGTGTAGGTCTCCCTGAGGGACTTCTAGCTGACAGCCATGGAGGGCGTGGCTGGTGAGGGGCACAGCTGTGGAAAAGGGCTCTTCAGACACAAAAGAGATGGCGGCCTAGGGAGACTCTACTCTTCAAAGTTTTCTTTCCAGGGCTGTCACCCACTAGGGAGGAGGGTCCCCTTTGCTTAGATGACCCTACCATCAGTCCACTGAAATTGGAGACACCTCCCAGGTCAAAGCAAGCCACCTCTCATGACCTTGTTTACCTGCATTTCAAATGCAGTAATTACCTGTTATTCAAATTCACAGGTTTACAATGCTTAAGTTCTTTCTTATCCTAGGAGGAAAAAAATGAAATAAATACTAAATGAAATAGAAAGAATGTGATGTTTCAGGTTTGCCAGGAAATGTGTTTTCCTTTAGCAACTCTTTAGCAGAACAAGTATTTCCTCTTTCTCCCCTCCTTATATCTTCTCCTCTGGCTCCTTCTCTTTCTCTTCTTGCCCCTCCTCCTTCTGGTTTTCCTGTATCATTTCTACCTTAGAGATGTCAGAACCAGCAATAGCAGCCCTGGACACCTCAAGGAGAGAGGGAGTAGCTGGGAGTCCTGCTAAAAATACTACTTCGAAAATACGAGTGAGTATTCAACTACAGCTGTAAATTGTTCCCACTCTAACGCCAAGCTTCCGCAGCCCCACTACCGACCACCAGTGTCGCTGAATGGTTTCCCAGCGGCTCTTCACTGCTGCCTGTATCCCAGTGACATAAACAGTCAGGGTACACGGCAGCAGGAGAGCCATGGAGAGATTCTTCCCTTCCTCCCCTCCTCTGGCTGGTAACAAAATCCCCATCCACCGACAAGAAGAAAAAATTAGACAAACAACTGGACTTTCCTGTCATCTCCTTCTATATGGAGAAGATTTATGTGTCAGAGAAAGCACTGGATTCCAGAGAGGGCCGACAGGAAGGGAGTGGGGGGAAGGCAACGAAGGCTTAGGGCCTAAATCTGAATATCAGTTTCGAAAAGCTCTCTGTTTCTGAACTTGAATAAGTTCATTTAACCTCCCTGCTTGCATTTTACCACCCAGATTGGAGGGACTAATTCAAAACAGAGCTAATCTGAGAACCCCACTGAGGCTAGTGTTTCTAAAATGCTTTGCACTGTATAAAAGGGGGATCGAGGTGCCAAAAGCCGTTACTGTCCACCCTGCCCTGTTGCAAATGGGCCCCTAATCTTTGATACAAGGGAGTGTGAAACCAGCATTAAGATCTGTGTAAACGCCAAGCTGGTGACAAGGGAGAATGGGAAAAACAAGCCTGGCTGAGTGAGGCTCTAGCATACCACAATTTCACAGTTGAACCAAAAGTAGTACAAATTCAAATTGTAGGGTGCAGAGAGCCTAAACTTTGAAGTCAATGCCCTGGGAAATGGAAGGGGGAGCTCATCTGTGTCTGCAAATTAACCCTTAGGTAGGGCTAAATCAGGAAAAAGGACTCTGGCCACTGCTATAAGCACACCTCCGAAGCCATTGAGTTTAACTAACCAGAATAATATGACAATAATTGCAGCTACTACTATGCCCCTGAAGTGTGCTGACTGTGGGACACATGTCACCACACATACACCTTAACACTACCCAATAATGAAGGGTGTATATTATGCCTGCTTCCCACAGAGATCATACAGAAACCAAAGGCATTGTTTGGGGGTCACTTGGAGACCAATCAGATAAGCCAGGATCCAAATTCATGCCACCTGACCCCATGGAGCACAAACCTCAACCAAACATTCATTTGGGGGCAAAATAAACCCCCAATTATTTGGTTGGCAAGCAGCAGATGGCCAGTGGGATGCTGCAGATACAGGACCTGTCTCTACACTGGCATGGCCCTCTGAGACCATCTACCTGTCAACATTCTGTCACTTCCAGAGCTGTGGCTTAAAGGTTTTTACAGGAAGGAACAAGTAGCAGATGAATCTCTGTCCCTTGTTGTATCCACTCTGTAAAATTCTGAGAAGTCTATTATCCTCTCAGCCAGGTCCCTTTATGCTGTTAAGGGTTTCTCTAAAGAATGTTCTCCTATCTGAGGCCCCCAGGCCAGGTTTTCACTGTCCTTTCTGGTTCTGGTTCCTGTCTTAAGGGCAGACAATTATCCACCCCCACCCTGCCCCCCGCCCCAAGGGCGACTCCAGAGTTACTTTGGCCATGGAGCTTCCATCACTCCCACAGGCACAAAGTTCCTCCTTCCCTCTGGAAGACACAGTCGCCATACCCGCCTCTGTGTCCCCAAACTGGCCTCAGCACAGTTGACAGCTTAGAAAAGATCCCAGAGAAACACAACACTTCCCCTTAGCTCTCCTTTTGGCTTTCAGCTTTTTCCCTCCTCTCTGGATTGTCCCTTTCATTTCCAAAAGGTCCTGGAGAAAACTACTTCTAGGTAATTAGAAATCTGAGAAAGGTTTTCATCTAAAAGCCAAAACCAAAACCAAAAAAAAAAAAAAAAACTATTTAAAAAATAATAACCTGTCAGTTTAAAGGGAGACATTTTTTATACAATGACTCAAAGTTTTGTTGCCAAAATCTTCTTTTCCAATCATGGCAACCTCACTATTCAGGAAAAAGCATTTAAGATTCCCTTCTTCTTCACAGCTCTGCTCCAGCTGCTACAGATATAAAAATATGAGGGAGTGACTCCCTCACTCCCAATTCCTCATGAAGCATTGCTGAGAAATTACACGTACTGTGCTCTATCAGAAGTTGCCTTGCTTCTCCTAGTAAAGCATCTTCTTCTACATTAATGACCCTTACCTTTGTCTTAGTGTCTGCTCAAAGTTAAGGCAAAGCAGCTAGTGAAAGTTCAGAAAGGGCTGAGATAAGTACTGCATGATGAGGTCCCAAATGCACAAGGAAATGTAGAAGGTGGGGTAACAACAATGGGAAACACAGGTTGCTGGAAATCCAATGTGGGGTGACTGGCTCCATCGAAGATAATGGGCAAACCTGAAAGAGCTGAGTTTCAGACCCAAGCCCAGTTGTTTGGGCTGGGCAGAAGGGCAGACGTCAAATCTAAAACCTGAGTACACAGCTAGAATTCTGGGATTCAAATGAGAAAGGGGGAAACTGTACATTTCAGAAAACTTGAAAGCATCTCTCAGCAACTGGACTTGGAGAGTTGTACCAAAACAGCTGTCTGACCAGACACATCCCCTGCAATAGTTCCACTGGCACCAAGGGTAGGTGATCCTTCCACAGATGGGCAAGGCTCGGTGGATGCTTGAGCAGAGATAGACACCCGACAGCCTGGAGCATCCTATTAGGGATCATGCCGTCCTCTCAAAAGCAAGTATGCTGGGAAATTCCCAGTGTTCACGCAGTACGATCATTTGTATAAATAACAATAATAGTGTATTCATTAACCAGGACCAAAAAGTGTATACCAGTACATGTCAATTCTCTCCTTTCTAGGATGAAAATAGTCATATGAGAAAAGAGTGATCCTGCAGAGCCAATGTTCTGGGTCTGAGCTGATTTTGCAGTGTGCACTCCTTGAGTCACACAGAACAACTCTCTGTGTGATGCTCAGACTCGGGGTGGGGTTCCTGGGCATTTGTCCAAGAAACATCATTTCGCTTCTGCCAAGATCAGCTAACTTTTGCTAAACCAGTTCAAAAACTCAACCTCTTTCCTTCATCAGTTTAATCTGAGATGAGGGAAGGGTATGCTAGACAGAGTAATGACCTCCAAGAGATATCCACACCCTAACCCCCAGTACTTGTGAATGTATGATGTTACCTGGCAAGGGAGAAAGAAGGTTGAAGATGGAATTAAGTTTGCTGGTCAGCTAACCCGGAGATGGAGAGATTATCCTGGATTTTCTGGGTGGGCCCAGTGCAATTACACTGGATTTTTAGAAGTGGAAGAAGGAGGCAGGAGAGAAGACAAAGGCAGAGAAATAGATGTGATGACTGAAGCAGAGGTGGGTGTGGTCCCGTGTGAGAAAGACCCAAATCCCCATGGCTGGCTTTGAAAATGGAAGTGAACCATGGCAAGGCACGCCAGCAGCCTCCAGAAGCTGGACAAGGCAAGGACACAGATCCTCCCCTACAACTTCCAGGAAGAAACACAGGTCTGCCAAGGCCCTGGTTTTAGCCTAGTGAGATCCATATCAGACTTCTGGTCTCCAAAACTGTAAGATAATAAGTTTGTTATTTTAAGCCACTAATTTGTGAAGCTTCCATAGAAAACCAATACAATAACTTCCAAAAGGTACCAAATGGTTCAGAGCCATCAACCAAGCATTCATACACAGGACAGTGGCGGGGGTGGGGGGTCTGCTATGTAGGAAGTTCCCATATTGAAGAGACCTCACTTGATGTCTTCCCACATGTGTAAGGGGAGTAGGGCACAAATGCCCTTTTGGGTTTAAGGAGTGTGTTGCTATGCATTTTATTGGTGAAGAATCTAGGCTGGGAAGTTAGACAAAGCGAGTTAACAAGCATCACCAACGTGTAATTATCCAGAAATGATTATACGTGCTTTTTATTCTGGGGTGTGGATTGCTGGAAGAATGCAACTTTTCTACCCTTTCCTTCTTGTTCTCCACCTCTCAGACACGAGAAGGGGGGAAGAACCTAGTTTTGTTCAATTCAGTAATCACACTAAGTTTTTTTCAATTCACCAAACCTGTGAAGAAGCAAACGTTCTGCATGGCAAATGACATTGTATACTGCCCCTTAAATCCACTATTTGCTTTGGTCAAGGAATCAGGTAATCCAGACCTCCCAAAACAGAGGAAAAGTCATAATTCCCAAACTACATAAAAACATATTCATTAAATGCTGATTTTAATATCAGAGAGTGCTATTTCTCATACTCGAATATCTTACCATAAAGATGCCATTGTTCCATTTGCCAGTTTTACCGATGGAAGGGGCACAGGGAGTGGAGACAGTCATTCCAAACCAGTCATGAGGAAACCCACTACTATCGCAGGCCTCCTACCTATGAGATAAATTATCTGGGAGATATTTTCTCTAAGTGAACATTGATCAGTTCTACCAAACAAAAATTTTCTTTACATGTTATTAAATATTTTTTTCATCCTAAGAAATGCACAGTAAAAGGAGCAATATATTCCATGAAAGAGCTGAGAAAATAGTAGAACAATATTCATAGAGGAGGAGGATCATGGTGCTGTGCAAGCTGCATAATTCCCTTTTGTATCTCAGGGGCATCTGAGGAAGCCACATGTATGTTGCAATGTAATTGCGTCATCATTTCTCCGAATCCAAGGGGAGGGATTTGCTCTACATAAATTGTGGTCACAGAAGTTAACTGAGCTCATTTCTTTCACATTTGTGGCCAGAAGAAGAATTGCACGTAATTATGCATGGAAACAAATCCTGGAAATAAAACCAACTATTCTATCACGTTCTCCAAACACATAAATTTATGAGACCTCAAGAGTGTGAATTTGGAAACTGAAGAATGGTGCTTCCCCTGAAATGATTCCCCAAGGTGTGTGGGTCAACAAAGAATGGAATCCTTCACAGTGTGACGGGGAGCCAGGAGAGAGTACCTGGGTATGCAATCATAAATGAAGGGCTGATTCAGTCACCTAATACATCTACAACAACTGTTTTGGCACCCAGGTATTGAGTCCACAAAGACTTAATTTAACAGTGCAAATACTCAACATGGTGTGTGTATCTGTGTATGTTTTTAATGACCTACACACAGGCTACTATTTTATAGTGGCTTCCAGCAGAGAGAGAGAAAAACACGATTCAACTAGAGAAGCTGTCTATATTTAATATTTCTGTTAGTTTTCTGTCTGCCAGTCTGGCAGATTGGCCCAATTGGAAAAACAACATCTATGATTGCTGAAACAGTTCCTGGCTACATTTGGCACCCTTAATCACTGAACGACACAGAAATCCCTGTCTGCAAACCAAAGGCAAAAGAGGCCAGCCTTTGTGTAGCACCAAGACTTATCTGTTTGTCTTTATTTCAAAGGCCAAATTCTAATGTCATTACTCAATTCAGTAGCATAGCAGTCCACGACATTTCACAAAAACAATGCAAACTCTATGCAAATCCTTGGGTTAACTGGATGTCGTCAGTCCCATGTCACTATAAAAAAAAAAAAGTGAATCTGTCTCCTGTTTTTGGTTTGTTTTGTTTTTCTAGGTCAAGAAAAAAAACGACACCCAAACTTTGATCCACTTCATTCAAACTCTACTTTTAACAGTAATATAATTAAAATAATTTTTCTATATATTGACATGCAACAAATAAGAAAAATAAAATGGACACTGTGTGCTTTTGATTACTGTTTGGCCAACAAAATTCCTAAATGTGGTGAAAAACTTTAAAAGTGCTGAACCTGAAATTGGAAATACCAAGTATGAAACTCGGTCCTGATTCTTAGTAGCTCGGTGAGATTTGACAACACCCTCAGCCCTCCGGGTCACTCCGTCTTACGTTCCTGAAAGATCAGACAGGGGCCCCTGTGAAGGACCTGCTTGCCAAACACAAAGTGCTATTCAAATGTAGCATAACACACTAGAAAATGAAAACTCATTAGTCTGTAGGTGCTGTCTACATTGAAGCTTAACATTGAATAAATCTATAACACTCACAAAGAAAAAAGGTGGAAAATCCTATTCCCGACCTTCTCCAGTGTTCATCTGTGCCCTTGCTGAGAAAAGAAACTGTAATGTTTGGTCACACACTAATTAGGTCCAGAAAATTCAGCAGGATGTGATTGGAAGTTTCGTTTCTATGCAAGACATCCTGGCAACTAGATCATCTTGTTTTTTTCCCAGCAAATCAACATTCCATAGCACAAATTACTGGCACAGACTGCCTGCAGAATCAGCTACCTTCCCCCTCACCCTGTTGCTGCCAGGGATGGGAAGACACGTGAGCAGCAGAGACCTGATGACCCAGGAGATAGGCCAGGAGAAGAATGTTAACATCTTGAGTGAGGCTTTGAAATAGTTACAAGGATAAAGACTGAGCTTTGAAGTCAAACTATGGTCATTCCAGTCTTGGATACAACATTTTCCTTTACCATCTGTAGACTGGCATTCTAGTCTACAGGGTACTGGTGTTGTGAAACTTAGTAAGACAATTTGAGGAGAGTGCACAGAAAACACCCAACATGTGGCTGCTATTTTTATTATCATCTGGGAGCTAATGGTTTAATGCCTACCCAAATTTTCTATGCCTGAAAAACTGTTAGTTATGAAACAAATGAATACATGAAAACATACAATATTATATTGTTATTAACATTTCTATATGTTTGTTTTAGAATAAATATATTTTCCAATAAAAAAAAGCTTCACTTCTCCCCTTCACATACACATTAGCTCAAGTGGGAAAACTAACTGATTCTGATTACATTCTCACGTCCTATGTCTACTCAGTCATCGAATCTCAGCAGCCTGGTCTCCAAAGTCCCCCTTCAAGCCCCTATGTTCCCTGCCCCTGCTCCTCTCTGGACCTCATCACCACTTTCTTCAGTAGCTTCTTGGTCTCTAAGTTTGTCTCCATACCTCTTCCACCCTCAATCCACGATCTGTACCATTGTCCATTACTAAGTTACAGCGATGATCTAACCCACGGGTGCCAGGGAGAATAATCTTCCTATAGTATCTCATTAACCAAAAACTTCAAATTCCTTACTGTAACATACAGCTGAGTTCATAAACTGACCCCAGGTAACCTTTCGGTCTCGTAGCCAGGCACTGCTTCTGTACTGCCATTGTGCACCTCAGTACATCCAGCAAGATATTCCAATGTGAAGTTCCTCCTCCTCAACAGACACCAGAGGCCAAAGGGAGTGTAGTGGCAGACGTGCATTAGCAGAGACAGGCAAAAGGAATCACCAGCCTGAGCTTCTTAAACCACTTCCTCCTTTTCAAGTACATAGCAGTGGGCCTGAGCATAGCAATAGGAATTTTATGGATTATCTGTGCAGGAGACAGCTGCTACCTTGTAGAGTCTTACCCTTATCTTTTGGGAAAGGAGTGTAGGGGGCCCCACCTTCTAAACTGTCCCTGAAGGAAGGACTTGTTGACCCCAGAACTTGGAGGTCTGCTGTTTCATTGCCTTTAGCTGATTAGTCCCAACTGGGATTCCCTCAGATGCAGAAAAAACCTGTCTCAAGATCACTGCCCTGTCAGAGCGGCCCACATCCAATGAAGGGTCGAGTGGCCTATGAGGCCAACCCATGTTAGCCTATCAGTTCAGCTCCCATGGGCCATTGCAGTGCCAGAGCTTGTCCCTGAGGCCCCCCCACCCCAGGGTCACTCCCTCTGCCCGATCCTGCATTATCCCCTTCCTATCGATGGGTGTTGACCCCAAGGACCTTTCCCAATACGCACTATATATATTGTATTAAACTCCACCCAGAGTCAGCATGCAGGGGAAATCAAGCCTGCAGTAGTATGTTCTAGTCATTTGCTTTCAACTCCATGTGCCTCTGAGTCTGTAAGTTCCTTGGGGGCAGAGATGGACTGTAACACACTTTTGCATTGCTGACACTTGGTACCTGAGGAAGGGCACAGGATTTTCAGTTAACACAAGATACCAAAACTAGGACAAGAATGTGAAATGTGTGGTTTCTAATTAGCACCAGGAGGAGTTTCCTACGCAAGGGGCTCCTTAACACGGGAGTTTCTCATTGTACAAGAGAAAGTTGTTTTTTTTATTATTCCCACTTCCAGGAGAAGAGATTTTTCCTAAGCACTCCTAGCCTATGACTCCAACATCACTCCTACCTGCATAAGTAGAGTTACTTACCTGGTCACCAGGTAAATGTGTGACTCAAGGATGCTCACCCATTTTCACTTGCATATGTAGAGAGATATCTTGGGAGTAAGAGTCCTGGCTTCTCCCAACCCTCACTCTTCCCCATTGGAGGAGAAACAAACTTACCAGTAGGTAAGTTTGGTAAAAGAAACTGATCCACCTGCCTAACAAAAGCATATTGCTTCTCTGCTTCTACCAGCTTCCTAGAGCATGGCCTCAAGAATGAGGGGTATAGTTGCTCAGTACCACTGGAGGATCAGTGGGTATGTCTACTTTAGGGGCAGAATATCATCAAGCCCACTTGGCAAACGTACCTGTATTAGTTATCTATTGCTTAGGGAAATATTACCCAAAACTTAGCAGCTTAAAACAATGTATTATCTCACAGTTTCTGTGGGACAGGAGTCTTGACATGGTTCAGCTGGGCCCTCTGCATCAGGGTTTCTCGAGGCTGAAATCAAGGTGTCAACCCAAGCTGAGACGTTATCTGAACACTAAACTTGGGAAATCTGCTTCTAAGCTCACTGGTTGTTGACAGGTCTGTTTCTTGCAGGATATTGGGCTGACAGCCTGTGCTCTTCACTGGCTATTGTCTATGGCTGCCCTCAATTCCTTTCCCCTTGAGTGTCTCCAACTTGCTTCATCAAATTCAATAAGAACTTGAGAGAGTTGATAGTCTACTGGTAAGATGGAAATTATGATCTTATATACATATAACTGTCACCATTGCCATATTCTATTGGTCAGAATAGAATTCTGTGGGCAAGTTGCTAAATCTTGCCCACACCCAAGAGGAGGGGATTACACATGGATGTGAATTCCAGAAGGTAGATGGCATTGTGGGTCAAGTGAGAATCTGCCTTCAACAACCTTTAAGGCCCAATCTCTATCAGCTCTAACCAATATCATAAAGGTCATACTTTTATCTCCATTGGTTTGACTCTAGTGCCTATTTCTTCATTTGTTCCCATCTCAAGTGGGGAAGAAGGATGCTATTTACAGAGTCCCCTCAAATCAGCAATGCTCATCCCTGACCTTATTCAACTCACAGCTGGACAAGCTGCCAGTGGCAAGGAGCTACTGGTTGATCTGTAAGTCCCTCTCTTGACTATGCATTTACGCCATTGTGAGGCAGAATCTCACTGAGGATATTAACCTTAACCTGTACAGCCAATATGCACTGCATTTATCCTTACAGAAACTTGAGAGAATTGACCCCAAGCCTCATACGGACCAGTGATCTCACATGACCACATGCTAAGGCCAAGTGCATACTTGTCATGCCAGCTCTCAGGAGGCAGAAATACTAAAGACTCATGTGACTGGAGGAATGGCCCTGGAAATTGCATGACGCCAAAACATAAACAGTGTCTCAGTCACAGAGAAGCATTAAGCAGTGTGCCATGTACGTATCACCACAAAACTCCTGTCTGTATGGAAGCAAACCCAAAGGAGAGGATTGACTGAATTACACAGGTGCCTCTGTGCTCAGGAAGCATTCTCAAGTGCCATGCGTAAGACAGTGACATTTACGTGCTGGAAAAAGACTCCAGAGCTAAACTGGAAGCACCTAAGCATCGCTTGGGACATTTCTATAAACTACTCCTCTAAGATATTGAAATTAATAAGTTCTAATAAAATGAGAGCTAATTGTGTATAAAGTCAAAGCTACATAAGCCCCTATGAGAGCAGAGACCGGGTTGTGCCCTTATCATCAGGAACTATACATTGCCGAATGCATAAGATGTTTTACAGATATGTGGTTAGTGGTTTGGTTGCTCAGTGTTTCTGTTTTTCCATTGTTGTTGTTGTTTGGCTCTTAATAGCCTTTTACAATTCTTGGTTTTTACCAGTAGTACAATATATGTGATTGCCACATGTGAATTCTAGATAGATAAAGAGCTACTCTACAGCTTTGAAAATATTTAATCAAAAATATGTATCAAGAGTAGCAAGATAAGAACCACAGACAACAGATGAACTAAAGAGCTAAACTGTATGCATGACTGTGATGAGGTGTGATCAGGGTGAGTACTAGCATCTTGTGTACAAACAGGAAAAGAAGGTCCCAAGAGAAATCTCACATAGCTTAGATTTCACTCTAGCTTGGTAAATGCTAGGCCATTTGGTTCTGTACCTTCTGTTAAAAAACAGACCACTTCTCTGGGCCATGGTGCTACCTTGAAATTTCAAGAAGAAGCCATGTCCTGCTTGGAGCATTATACTCAGTCTAGATGTCCATCTTTTAGGTCAAAGTTGTCCAACAGATGTCTCCAAGACTATGGGAATGTTCTAGTCTGTGATGCTCAATACTGCAGCCATGGGTTAGGAGTAAATATCAAGCACCAAAAAGTGTGGCTACAGAGACTGAGGACTGAGTTGTTAAATTTGATCTAATTCACACTGAAATAGGCACATGTGGATGCTGAGTGCTCTATCAGCCAGCACGGCACTGGTGCGAGGGATCAGCTGTACCAAGCTTGCTCTGGCATCACTGTGGGAGCATCACCTGCTGCAGAGCTAATAGAAAGCAAAATACAGACAGAAACAGATCTATGATAGAATCTGCATTTTAACATGACTCCCAGGTGATTTGCATACACACAGAATTTGTAAAATACTGCTCTAAAATATTGTTTTATAAGACTGATTAGTTCCTGGTTTTATATGAGAGTACAACCTCAGAGCTTTCTTTTTTTTAATACAATATTATTCCCTTTTTAAAGGCGAACCAAGGTAGAAGGATAACTCCATAATTAAATTTCTAGAGTTTTTGAAAATGTGATCTGTTTTCAACCTCATTCAACCAAGACCCTCTGTCTTTCCCATCAGGGTTGGCTGTACACAAATGCTTTATAAGTATATTCAGCAAAAGATTTTCACTGACTTTAGAAAGAGGCCTCTGTACCACACAAGAAAGTGCCACTAAACTTCTTGTCATTGAAATCAGTTTGCCAATTCTTTCCCTGATAAAGACCAAGCTTCAAAAGCTTATATCCTGAAAGCTTATATGAAATTTGCACTAGGCTAGTAGAAGACACAGTGTTAGTTATCTGAGCACTCAATATGGTAAAGGAGGGGTGAGGAAGGGCACTCCTCTGGAAGATTAAAGTGGAAAAGAAGGGAAATAGCAGACGTGAAGGAAGAGAGAAGCAAGGAAGGCTGATGTGCTACATGGCATGCTCTGATGCAGGTTATGATTCTGGACTGAACAAGCCACCGTGGACCACAGGCATGCTCTACAGAGAGGGGCAGCAGTTGCTCTGGAAAGCTAAATGCCAGGACTACCAGATACTATCACTGGAAAGGTCTGAATGTCCCCAAGGACATCTGCATGTAATCATTCTTCAGTCTCCCAGGACATCTACACATAATCGTTCTTCAGCACAGGAATTCATACCACAGCCTGGATTGTCCCTGGAAGAAACACCCACATGCCAGTCTGGAGTGGACATTTTTTTGTGTGTTTATTTGCTTGTCTTCAGGCTGTGTGTGTACTTTCCCTTTTTCCAATATTTGCTCCAGAATATTATTTGAGGATTTACCTTCCAGTCACTTTTAGTCATGTGTGTTACTACTTCCACTCAAACATGGGAAACATGGCCTGAGAAGAGCACGCAAGTCAATCAAAACTAAATAGAAGCATGGACTTGGGCTGCAACTTTTAGGAAAAAAAAGACTCTTCTATTTGGTTGGACTTGAAACTATAAAGCATTGACTTAAGCAGCCATTTTGATACTACAAGGAGAGAACCTGTATGAGAAAGGACTTAACTGCAGCCTGAGTCTAGAAAATAAAAGGGAAACTGTTTTTTGAGCATCTGACTCAAGCCTCACCTGAAGTCAGCCCTGCACTCTGTGCACCCCATGAGTCAATAAATTACCATTTTTGCTTAAGAAAGCTTGGGTTCAACTACGTATCTCTTGGAACTAAATGGATATTAACAGATAAATCTATGAAAAAAATATATACTAAGAGAATAAAGGAAGGAAAAAAGTTTACTGAAAGGGTAATTAAATTTAGAACAAGTGGTGAATTCAGTGCTGAGAATAATGTGGCATAAAGTGATCTTTTGAACACTAAGCTTTCTTTCTTCCTTCTCTACTTATGCAAATTTTTATAAATAAATATATAGCCCAGAAAGAGACTTCAAAAACAAGCTGTATATTAAAAAACATTTAAAAATTAACTTATGATCATCAGACTCTCAGTTGTTCTGATTCACTTATGACAACAACAACATTATCCATCACTTGGGTGAAAAGTTACAAGATTTTCAAGTGTACAGTTTAACTACTTATTACCTCTATTTTACAGATCCAACAAAATTTAATTTTATTATACAAAGCACAGAAGTTTGGGTGCACACTCCCAGCTATTATCTTGCCCTATTATTAAAATCTGCCTTCTATAGAGAAAGCCATAATAATAGAAGAAATTAAAGAAAAAAATTAAGTGGGCTTCTCTTAAATTTTTAAGAAAATTTTTCAAAAATTAAGTCGGTTTCTTTAAATTAAATGTTGGAAAAAATTTAATTATGCTTAACATAATTATTTATTAGTGAAACAATGTTTGGAACTGAGATTCTGTTTCACAGAAGATATCAGGTGGTGTAAAACACGTAAGTGACAATAATAAATCCGTGTCAGGGTTTCTGACAGTGCATAATGTAATCCCAGGCAGAGAGTGGCATTCTGTCTTGAGCCACTTGAGCCACTTACCCCCAAAAGGAAATGCCAGTCATGTGTCCTAAATCACAGGTTTCCACAACACCAAAGTCTTCCAGCATGCCACTACTTTTTGAAGACTATATGCAAAAATGCATCTGTAAATGGATTCATTTTAACATGGATCTTTTTTAGAGGAAGCTGAGTGTTCTGTATCAAATCAGGAATGAGAGCTGCAGCCAGTGAAGATGGAAAAAAAAGATAGCTTATCCCTTACTGCTGGCAAAGCCAATTAAGCATATCTTTGTTTCATGACAGCTATATAAAGAATTGGGAAGTTGAGAGTGTGGCCATTTGATATGGACATGCAAACTAATTCTTTCTGTTGGCTCACATAAACAACATTTAGTAGAATATCCAGTAGATGTTTTTTGGCCTCACTTCCCAAAACCATGTGAAGCAATGTAATTTAATTAAAAAATATACAAGAGCCTTCTTCAAACAGAGTATTTTCAATGTGTTGAGATATCAATCCTGATTCATTGGATTATTCAATCGGAAACTAAAATCAAACTTACATTTGCATCATGTCCTTGATGAATATGAGTTTCTCTATTTCTGCCATGTACTTCAGTACGCAAATCCAGTGCCAACATGAATTTTGTAATTGAAATTTAAATTAACTTATTGTTTACATCTTTGCCATTTATTTTCTGGTCTGTCTCTTGCACTCAGTTGTGAGCTCCTGGAAAACAAGGGCTTCATCTGTGTGTACACTGCCAGCATTACACACACATTGGGAATGCAATTGAAATAAATTTAGTAGTGGCTTCTACAGAGAAGTATATTAAGCATTTTGGTGAATATTTTATTAAGGAAGTCCCACAAGTAAGGTTAAGTGGGATTCTTCTGGATAGCACTCATTTTTATTTGACAAACAAATTTTTTTGAAATTCTTTGAAGCACAAGCCCTATGGCCACAACTACTGGCATTTATTGACTGCTTGCTATGAATTGGGAAAAATACTAAGCACCCTCAATCCTTATATCTTCTCTCTTCACCACTACCCTATAAAGTAATGTCAGTATCAAAATATCACAAATAAGGAAACTAATGCTTTCTTAATAATTAGAGGACTTAATTACATACCCAAAGTCATACTGGAGTCTTCATTCTTCACCAAACTGTGCTCCAAGTTAATAGGTTCTATATTTTGATGACCATAAAAAAGTAATAGGGGAGGAGAGATCCAAGATGGTGGAGGAGTAAGTGGAAGCTCCACTACCCACCTCCCAGGACCATTCTGGAATTACGACTAAATTGTAGAGAAATCACCCTGAATAACAAACTGAACACTAGCTGGAGAGAAGCCTTACAACCACGAATAGACAGAAGAAACCACTTAACCACACGAGACTGGTAGGGAGTGCAGAGGAGACGTGAGAGGTCTGGCTGGGCTCCCGTAAGTGGCAACTGAAGTTCCACAGGGATATTTTAGTGGTTGGGGGGTCTCCCTGAGAAGTATGGGGTCTAAACCCCAAGCTGTGCTCCCCAGCTTACTGCACCAGAGCTGGGAAGGAACCCAAATAACATCCAGCTGTGAATAGCAGCAGGGTTTCTTTCTGTCAGGGAAGGATGGCTGGAGACTGAGAGAGCCTCTTAAAGGGCCACTGCACAAAACTTCATTTGCAGCCACTTACCCTGGGATCTGGCAGAGGGAGGGCAGAGTGGACTAAAAATGTGTCAAAGGAGTTGGTGGCTCTGGAGATAGAACTGAAAGAAGAGCACCAGGGTCCAAGTGCTGAGTCATTCCCCATACTGCAGAAGCAATCTTTTCTGGAGAGAGCACTCCTCTCTGAATGGCATCAGCCTGAGGGGAAGCAATAGCTCTGCCCTCAGGAATTACTCTGCCCCATCCTATGCAACTTAAGCCAGGCTATGATTACAGCTTGGCACTATATCACTAATTAGTTTAATAACTAAGGTGGATCTCTGGGAGCTCTCTGACACTTCAGCAGACACTCCCCCAGGCCTGGTGCTTATAAAAGCTTGGTGAGCAGCCTGATTCTTTCTTCACACAAATAGGCCCAGCAGAGGGAGTCACATGCTGTCGATTGCTGATAACTCCAAACAGATTGAGTAGGGCCAGTCACAAGCAGCATCTGACAAAGGCCTACAACAGAGTCCTTGCAGATCTACCTAACACATAGAAACAAATACGAAGAAGCAGCCAAAATGGGAAGACAATGAGACAGACCCCAAATGAAAGAACAAGAGAATTCTCCAGAAACTAGATGAAATGGCGGAAAGCAATTTATCAGATAGAGAGTATAGAGTATAGAATAATGGTTACAAAGATAATCAACATCATGAAAAAAGACACAGAAACCATAAAAAACAGTCAGTCAGAAATAAAGAATGCACTATCTGAAACAATACATTGGAAGGATTAAACAGTAAGTTAGATGAAGCAGAGGATAAAATCAGTATTTTAGAAGACAAGGCAGAAAAAAACATCCAGGCAAAGCAACAAACACACAAAAAAAGAATTTTTTAAAAGGGGGAGAGCTTAAGAAACATTTGGACAACATGAAGCATAACAATATCTGCATAATGGGGATAGCCGAAGGAGAAGAGAGCAAGCAAGGGATCAAGAAAATTTTTGAAGAAATGATGACTGAAAACTTCCCTAACCTGATGAAGGAAAAAGACATACAAGTCCAAGAACTTCAGAGAGTGCCAAACAAATTGGATCCAAACAGGACTACACTGAGACACATCATAATTAAAATAGCAAGGCTTAAGGACCAGGAGAGAATCCTGAAAGCTGCAGAGAAAAGCAGGTAGTTACATACAAGGGAACACCAATTTCTCAACATCATCTTATTTCTCAACAGAAACATTTCAGGCCAGAAGGGAGTAGCATGAAATATTCAAGGTGATGAAAAGCAAGGACCTATAGCCAAGGCTACTTAACCCAGCAAGACTATCACTTAAAAGCAAAGGAGAAATAAGGAGCTTCCCAGAGAAGAACACGTTAAAGGAGTTTGTTAACACCAAACAAGTAATGCAACAAATGTTAAAGGGCTTATTTGAAGAAGAAGGAGGAAAAGGAGAAGAAACAATGGAGGAAAATAGTCAAACAACAAAATGGTATTAAATACATACCTATCAGTAATCACCTTAATCACCAATAATCACCTATCAAGAAAGTATAGACAACAAAATCTCAGATATTGTTCACAGTAATATTTTATTGGGTATATCTCCCTGGGCAAGGGAAACAAAAGAAAAAATAAACAAATGGGACAACATCAAACTAAAAAGCTTTGCACAGGAAAGGAAATCATCAACTAAACAAAAAGACAACTCACAGAATGGGAGAACATATTCACTGATATATCTGACAAGGGGTTAATATCCAAAATTTATAAAGAACTTATAAAACTCAACACCAAAAAAACAAACAACCCAATTAAAAAATGAACAAAGGACTTAAACTTCTCCAAAGAGGACATACAGATGGCCCATAGACATTTGAAAAGATGCTCAACATCGCTCATATTAGAGAAATGCAAATTAAAACCACAATGAAATACCATCTCACACCTGTCAGAAAGGCCATCATCAATAAATCAACAAACAACAAGTGCTGGTGAGGTTGTAGAGAAAGGGGCACGCTTTTGCACTATTGGAAGGAATGCAGATTGGTACAGCCCTTGTGAAAAGCAGTGTGGAGATACCTCAAAAAATGAAAAATTGACCTGCCTTTTGACCCAGCTATCCCACTTCTCGGAATATAGCCAAAGGAACCTAAAACACTAATTCAAAAGAACATAAACACCCTATATTCACTGCAGCATTATTTACAATTGGCAAGATATGGAAGGAGCCCAAGTGTCCATCAGTAGATGAGTAGATAAAATAACTACGCATAGGACATTCACACAATGGAATAATACTCAGCCATATAAAAGAGGAAAATTTTACCCTTTGCAACAGCACAGATGGATCTGGAGAACATTATGCTAAGTGAAATAAGCTAGTCAAAGAAGGACAAATACCATGTGATTTCACAAGGAAAATGGGGACAGACTCATAGATGGAGAGCAGGATGACACCTGGGGGTAGGGGATAACGGTGGGATGTTAGGGGGTGGAGGAATTGAGGAAAACAGAAAAAGGAATCATGGACATGGACAACAGTGTGGTGATTCCTGGATGGAGGAGGGTATAAGGGGACTAAATTGTAATGGGAAAAATACAATAAAGATTAAATTAAGAAAGAAAAAAAAAGTAATAGGGGAATGCCAAGTCTGTGGGAACAGGTAGGTAGGTAATTAACTTTACTATAGACTTTAATCTTTCTTTCCTTTTGTATCTTAGTTTCAGAAATGAGATCAACCATTCAATTCAAAGGGCATATATGGAAATACATCATACGAGATTTGAAACCAGGAAATTATTTGGCTGAAGTACATCGGCACACAAAACAATACTGAAAGGCACTGTTTGCTCAAAGAACACAGATGTACAAAGGGGAAATGAATCAAGCAGCTGCCTGGGATTGCTGGGTCTAAAATGTTAGCTTAGCATGGGACACCAGTGGTCCCTGTTATGTCAGCAACTCCTCCTGCATGTCCCAAGAGATGTAGCAACAACAAAGGGAAAAACATTTTGAGCATGTCCTATGATACTTGGAGATATCTGGCTGTACAGCTGTTACCCTAAACAGGCAAATCATCAATAGTGACTAATATACATCTGGACACAAAATGTTATTTACTTGATATTTTCATATGAATGTTACCACAGCTTTATTAATATTAAAGGATTTTTTGTGATGTAAAAGAGAAAAAATGATTCCTCTACACTAACATTAGAAAAACACAATGTTTACATACCTGCAAGTCCATTTTATTTCTTTTACAAAGACTCCACATTGAATTCAAGAGTTAGCAAATAGCATGTGAGACCAATTAAGAAACTACCAGGAGGGCTGCATTATTGAAATTTTCTAGAAATCTCAGTCTATTTTTTCTGGGGCCTCTTCAATACATGCAGGAAGGGAGTAAAGGGACATGTGAAACTGACTACTTGTCAGAACAGGGAGGAGACTGAGGTCAGCCTCAAAAAGCCAATAGCAGGAGGCACCTCATTGTGCAATTTCATTGCCTAATTCATGCTTGCAGTGGGTGCATGTCTTGGCTTCATGCTGTTGCCGTTGTTTTGTCATAGTTCTTCAAGCAATGTAGACATTCAAAAAATATTTTAAAAGCATTATTAATTAGAAAAATATCTATTGGGCTATCAAAATAAAATGTCATCAACTGGGTGGCATTAACAACAGAAATTTATTTTCCCACTGGTTTTGAGGCCGGGAGTCCAAGATCGAGGTGACAGCATGGTTGGTTTCTAATTAGAACACTTTCTTCCTGGCTTGTAGATGGCCACCTTCTTGCTGTGTCTTCACATGGCAAAGAGAGAGCAGGGGAGGGCGGGGGGAGATCTTCCTCTTTAAGGCCACAGTGCTCTCTGATTAAGTCCCCACTCTTAGAACCTCATTGATCTTGAACTACTTTCTAAAGATGCTGTGTCCATCTATAGTCATATTGCGGGTTAGAGTTTCAATTTAGGAATTTTAGATGGGACACAATCCACTCCGTTGCAAAAGGTAATTGCTTCTTCTCTATCTTTATTTAATACATTCATAAGAGTCACCTACTTTCCAAAATGACTTTATTCTTATGATGGTGACTCCATGCATGCTGTGGGGCCTTTGGATTTGCAGGCTCTGTGCTTCTTTGAGGTGACTCTCCATTCCGAGGGCCAAAAGGCAAGGGGTGGAAACTTTGCTCTGGACCATCAATCTGACCCCTCACCATCTGCCATAAGGGTGATGTTGATTCAATTTCTTCAGTTTGGAGGGAATAAGTTGCACAACTGGATAAAAAACAAAAAAAAACTTTTTCCGTTTGAGGGGAGGTAAGGGGAAAAAAAAGATTTGGGTGGAGCTGATTGATCTATGTACAGCCTTTAAATTAGCTCCTCCATTTTCAACCCACTTCTTATTTCCATGCCTGGTCATCCCTGCAGCATTAAGACCTGAACGCCTTGTTGGCGCATCCTTCTCTGAGTACCGTTGGGTCTATGGCTGTTCTGCTATGCTATGTTCTGTTTCTCATCTTTTAGGAATTTTTTTGGAAATATCTTGTTTGCTTAAGTTTGCCCCAGCTACATTTTTCTTCTAGGATCATACTTGATTTTCATTCTTTTCCTATCATGTTTAGGCAGTCTCTGGAAGCAGAAGAAATAAATCTATGTGCTAAGTACACCACTTTCAATGGGAAGTCTTTATATTTCATAATTGAGAATTTATTTAATCGGCCATTCATTCAATATTCAACAAGCACTTATTGGATATTTTCTAACTAACAAGCTCTATGCTAAAGTCTAATGGATGCATGATGCATTCATTTAATACTGTTTTAGTCAAGCATTTTCTATGTGCCGGGCGTTGTAAAGAACTTGATGATTTAGTGTCTCAGGATAACAAAGTAGACAACAAGAGAAGCTCTAAATTCCCTGTTCTCAAAAAGCTAAATATGTATTTATCTCTCTCAGGGGTCTGAGTGTCCATCACAGCTTCTAGAGTTTCTTTTAACTGAAGAATTCTGAAAAATGCAATGTACATGGAAGCCAGGTAATCCTGATGACCAGTTTAGTTAGGAGATGGGGATGGTCATCTCCTATTATCAGCTCTCTGCTTCTTCCATGTGGTAATAGAGTTTCCTCCTTTAGTTTTGGCTAGAATCATGGACAACCTGCCAGAGACTACATTTTCAGCCTCCTTTGTGATGGAATAGGAGTGAAAATCATCTGTGTACAATTTCCAAGTTGTTTATTTAAGAGGAAATGCCATGCCCCAGACCACTTCTTGTCCACCTTATTAGCAGCAGTGGTGAGCAGTGTATACAGATAAATCAATAGCCAACTTTGATCGCCCAGAAAAGGACTGTGACCAGTTGATGGGAGAATAAGATGAATGGGAACCCAGTCCCTTGACAACTTCAGGGAGCAGGGCTTCCCCACCAGGCTAGATTGGACAAATGATTACATATGGAATGAAAAGCTTCTCCTTTTTCAAGTCACTATATTTTGGGGATCTCTTTATAGAACAACTTTAACTTTCCCCCATTGCAATACCTTTAATTCATCAAGTAACTGTCAACTCACCATCACTTTCCTCACACATACTAAAATTATGAAAGAATGGTACTAACCATAGTTTCCAAATATTCACATTATATCTAATGCTACAGTTCTAAATACCAATTTAGTGGACAGAGTAGTAATTACTCTAATGCTGGGCAAAGAGAAAGAGCAGTGGAAGAACAATACAATGGCTCCTGGAGTTTCTGCTCATACAGTCATGTCTGCTCACATTCCATTAGCTTAAGCATTTCATTAGCTTAAGCAAATCAGTGGCAAGTCAATGAGGAAGCCTGACTCAATTGGGTGGGATGCGTCAACCCCCACACAGAGGCACTATGGCTCTTGTGACACTGGGTGGGAATATACAGTCCTCCTACAAAGAGGGCAAAAAATAGTTTCCATAACCAAATAAAACAAACTGTGAATGTCACAGCTTAAAGTCAAATAACTTAAATGGGATTTAATTGTATTCATATAGTTTCATCTTTTTTTTTTTTTTAACAAGGAGAGTCTCATACTAGAAGACAGGCACTATATTTATCACTTTAGAAAGCCTTTGGACAGTAATGTTCTGGCTTTGTTGACTCCTGTAAGTAGAACATATGGTCAGATATGCAAGCATGCATTGCCTTATATCCTGGCCTTCTTACCTCTGTATCTCTAAACTCTATAGCAAAAATTAAAACTTCCTTGCTATGGAAAGGATTCTTAGTTTTTTTTCAATTTATTTGTTTATTTACTTATTTATTTAGGGAAAAGGAGGGAGAAAAAGAGGGAAAGAAACATCAGTGGGTGGTTGCCTCTCATGCACCCCCTACTGGCAACCTGGCTTGCAACCCAGGCATGTGCCCTATACTGGGAATCGAACCAGCAACCCTTTGGTTCGCAGGCCAGCACACAATCCACTTAGCCACACCAGCCAGGGATAGCATTTTTTAAATAAAATTTATCTTTGGCTACAAAAAAATGAACTTTAACTAATTTACAAATTCCACCTATGAAAATTTTAAATGGCAATTTTGATTCTAGATTCTATGACAAAATGAGGTTTGAGTATGAGGATTTAGAAAATGTTCCTGTGCTGACTTAGTTTTGGTTTATCTCCTCTTTTATTAATATCAATGTGCAATGACACAGATTTTTACTATCAGAGAAAGGAAAATAATAAACCTTTTGTATATTTTACAGGGTTTTTTTTAATTACATTTCATTGATTATGCTATTACAGTTTTCCTGATTTTTCCCCTTTGCTCCCATCCATCCAGGACCCCCCACTCCCTCAGAGAATCTCTCCACCATTGTTCATGTCCATGGGTCATGCATATAAGTTTGGCTACTCTATTTCCTACACTGTACTTTATATCTCCATGGCTATTTTGTATCAGATAACACCAGAGCATCAACATCCCACCCCTGCACAGCTGACCCTCCACAGAGGGCAGAGGTTGGTGTTAGGTGGTCACAGCCAATCCTTGTAGCTGACTGGCCTGGGTACATCCTTCCCATTGATCTGCCAACAGCAATCAAGGCTCAACTATAAAAGGAAGATATACTTATCCCACACAAAGGACACACCTTGAGTACCCAGTTTATGTGATAGGGGAGGCTGTGCCACTGAACCCTACAGGATATCTACTACATTAGGCCATACTACCAAGACACGGTGTCAAAGCATCTCTAACTAATACATGGAAACAAACTCAGGGAGGCTGCCAAAATGAGGGAAAAAAGAAACATGGCCCAAATGAAACAGCAGATCAAAACTCCTGAAAAAGAGCTAAACAAAATGGTGATAAGCAATCTATTAGATGTAGAACTCAAAACACTGGCTACAAGGATGCTCAAAGAACTTAGTGAGGACCTCAGCGACATAAAAAAGATCCAATCAAAAACAAATGATACAGTAATTGAAATAAAGAACAATTTACAGGGAAACAACAGTAGAGTAGATGAAGCTGAGAATCAAATCAATGATTTGGAACTTAAGGAAGGCAAAAAACAACCAATCAAAACAAGAAGAAGAAAAAATAATCCAAAAGAAAGAGGATAGTGTAAGCAGCCTCTGGGACAAATTCAAGAGATCCAACATTTCCATCATTGGGGTACCAGAAGGAAAAGAGGAGGAGCAAGAAATTGGTAATCTATTGGAAAAAATAATGAAATAAAACTTCCCTAATTTGGTGAAGGAAACAGACATGCAAGTCCAGGAAGCACAGAGAATCCCAAACAAGATGGATGCAAAGAGTCTCACCCCAAGACACATCATAATTAAAATGCCAAAGGCTAAAGATAGAGAAAGAATCTTAAAACCAGCAAGAGAAAAGAAGTTACTTACTTACAGGAGAGTTCCCATAAGACTGTCAGCTGATTTCTCAAAAGAAATTTAGCGGGCTAGGAGGGATTGTCAAGAAATATTCAAAGTCATGAAATTTGGGGACCTACATCCAAGACTGGTCTACCCAGCAAAGCTATCATTTAGAATGGAATGTCAGATAAAGAGCTTCCCAGACAAGAAAAAACTGAAGGAGTTCATCTTCACCAAACCATTGTTATATGAAATGTTAAAGGGACTTATTTAAGAAAAAGAAGATCGAAACTGTGAACAATAAAATGGCAAAAATGCATAGCTATCAACAATTGAATCTAAAAAACAAACTAAGCAAACAAGAACAAAGACAGAATCATGGATGCAGAGAGTGTTGTGATGGTTGCCAGATGGGAAGACGTTGTGGGGGAATGGGTACAAATAATCCTTTAAAAAAACATGTCCAGTGAGTGTTTGGTGCATGACTATACATACTATATATTATTTTCTCACCTTCTTCAGCATTAACTACATTAGCAAAGTAGTATAAATTTTTTTAGGTTATTAATATTTATAAAAATCATATGTCTATAATAATTATGTTTAGCTATAAATGAAAATTCTACTAAAAATACAGGAAAATTAAAGGAAGCCCTATATAAGTAAATGCAAGGCTTATATCTCAAAAGATCACTCAAAATTTATAATTTAATAAACAGATCAATAGAAGAGTTCTGATTCTGGTTTGACATAGAAAGTTGCAAGATACTATTAATCCTATCCTAATAATCAAAACAAGCTATATCAGTTACAAAATCATAGTATTCTGAGCCCATCAGTGATGAGGATGCAAAAAAATCATAAAGAAATGAATTCCAGAAAGTTGTCAGTATTTTATAGGAGATAAGAGAACTATGGCTGTTCTCATTCCTAGTAGACAAGCAATAAAGAGATAAAGAGAAAGCAACTAAACTTCAACAACTTACAACTACTGTGATGGACCAGCAGGGAAAATTTAAATCCCAACAAGCTTCAGCCACATGTCACACTCGCTCTATGATCCTTCATTACCGACTGCTCAGGGACTCAACAGTTGGGCGAAAGGCAGGAGAGCTAAGAGAACTCTCTCAGAGGTATCCTGGGAGAAAGCGTATGTCCCAGGTGCTGTTTTAAAATCTGCCAGATTGGCTGTAAAGCACAAAGAGGAATCTCACCAGTACTCAGACCAAAATCTCTGCAAAGGAAAAATGTTGACTCTGTGTCCAAATATTTGAGGCAAGTAATAAACTGAATCTAACTGAGGCTGCAGTGAACCCCAGGCCAAGCTTAGCTGCAGACCAGATTGACTCAGACCCCAAATCTACCAATTTACACATGAAGGGACATGTTCTTTCCTGGAGAAAAATATAATTTACTTCAGACTCCACTGTTATTATGTACAAAATGTTCTGTATAAAATCAAAAAGTATAAAGTATACCAAGAATCAGTGAAATGTGACTCATAATGAAGAAGTAGCAAAATAAAGACAGCCTCAGAGGCAGCCTCGATGTTATAATTATCACACTTAAAAATAACTATAATAAAATTTATAAAGAATCCATTGGGAAAGTTGAAACACATGCATGTATAGATGGGGGATTTGAGCAGATGCATGGAAAGAGTAAAAAAGAAAAACAGAATTAAATGGAAATGGTAGAAATTAAAAATGAAGAATGTGTTTCATTGGCTTAAAGGCAAACTGGGTCCATCAAAGAAGAGAATCAATGAACTTGAAGTCAGGCTTTAAAAAATACACAAATGGAAACAAAGTAAACACAAGAAGCAAAAGAGAAGGAAGAGAGAGTGGGGCTAAGGAGGAGGAGAAAGGAGGAGTCAAGATCTATAGGACAATATTAAATTATCTACATTACCATAGTAATTAGGGTTCTAGAAAGAAAGAGGGGAGATTAAACAGGAAAAAATAGTTAAAGACATGGTGGCTGTGACCTTTCTGAAACTCATAAAAATTTTAAGTGATCCAGCATCTGGAAGCTCAGTGCATCCCAAGTAAGATAATCATAAAGCAAACCACACCTGTGCATATTATAGTTAAACCCCTGAAAAACAAAAAAATGAAAGTAAATCTTAAAAGAAGCCAAGGAAAAAGACATTACATATAGGGAAGCAATAATGTAAAGAATGTCAGACTTCTTACCAAAAACAATGGAATGCAAATGACATTTATCCAGTGCTGAAGGAAAAAGATAATAAATTTAAAATTCTATGCCTAATGAAATATTCTTTTAAAATAAAGTCAAGTGAATATATTTTCAAATAGGCAGAAATGGAGAATTCATCACCAACAGACATATACAAGATATGATTAAAAAGTTCTCTAAAGGAAAATGATATCAGATGCAACTCAGGCTTGTAGATGGAATGAAGGAGGCTGAAAGGAATACATCTGGGGAGATATAAATTAATAACATGTATACATAGTTTTGAAATTAAAAGACTATGAACCATTTAAAATAAAAGTACATCTATGCATATAAAACACAGCATATATAATGAAGTAAAGTATAAAGCAATAACAGCACAAATAATGGAAGAGGGCAATTGAAATTATATTTTTGCTAAAGTTCCTACACTGTTACTTTTGCTTGGAAGTAAACTGTAAAAACATAAAGATGTATACTGCAACATCTAGACCAATGAAGAACAAGACAACCCCAACATGTATACCTAAAATATGGATTCATTCAAAATAATGTAGAAGGAGAAAAGGAAGAACAAAAATTAATGAGATAAGTAAAACCAAATATAATTAAGAAAACAATTGGAGACTAAATACAACAATATTAATAGTATCAGACTAGGGGGAGAAAAGCAAAACTTGTTACATGTTCTTTACAAGAGAGGCATTGTAATTTTTTTATAATTGATTTGAGAGAGAGAGAGAGAGAGAGGCATTGATTTGTTGTGCCACATGTTTATCCATGCATTGGTTGTACATTCCCTGGCTGTGAACTGAACCCACAGCCTTGGCACACTGGGATGATGCCCTGACCAACTGAGCTGCCCAGCCAGGGCCTACAAGAGAGACATTTAAATGCAGAGACAGAGAAGAGGAAGGCTAAAAAAAGTAGGACAATGTATACAAAACAAACACTAGACATAAGAAATCTGATATGATTATACCAATATAACACAAAGTGGAATTTAAAACAAGCAACATTATCATAGATAAAAAGACACGTTTCATAATGTAAAAGGATTGATTCATAACATTGACATAGAAATCCTAAATATGCAAGCACCCCACACAGAACTTCAAAATGTATGAAGCAAAAGCTGATGAGAGAAAAAGATGACTTCTGCTTCCAGCCAAAATAGGGATGGTATTTACCCTCCCACCTAAGACACTATTTTTAACAAAATATATGAAACAATGGTTTATAAAATAGTATACAAATGCATTTAAAGTCCACAATTTCTGAGAGATGGGAAACAAATGAGGTAAGCTCCACAATCACCCCAGGCTCACTGCCTCCAGTTTGTAGCCCAGAGAATGGAAAGTCAGCACCTGGTAGAGCCCAGGGGTCTCCCTGACTCAAGAAAGATCTGGAAATTCAGAAAGACGGGCACAACTAAATTCCTCTGGACAGGATCACAGGAAAGGAGAGAGCCCCAAGGAGAAAGCCCTGGGATTCCTCAGAGGGTCTCCCTCAAAAATTCAGGTGAGTACTGACAACTTCACACATGCAAAAAGCTAGGAAAAGTAGTACCTAGGAGTAGAGAGTACAGTTCTTCGCACTCAAAGATCGCTGACAATAGTGCATTTTCCCACCAGTCACACTGAAAAACTTTATGATTTATGGGATATTGCACACAGTGCATTAAGGGTCTTGCCTCAGTAATGGAGAATAATTAGGTCTTGACCAAGCGTTGCTCCAGTTTCTTCTAACAAATGTTAATAGCAAGACCCAAAAGTATCAAATTGTTTCCAAGTAACTTAACTACATCCCCAAACAGAGCTTAGAATATTTATAGGAATACAAAAATAACTAATACAAGGCAAAATCACAAGGGCTGGCACCTAATCAAAAATTACTAGGCGATTAAAGGAGAAAAATATGACCCACAGTGAGATAATAAATAAGCACGCAAGACCACTCCAGAACTGATGCAGCTGTTAGAATTAGCAGATGAAAATATTAAGACAGTTATTACAAAAATATTTCATGTGTTCAGAAAGTAAAGTAAAAACCTGGAAGATATTTAAAAAGACCCACATTCAGACTTCTAGAATTAATACTATAATGTATAAAATTAAAAATATGCAGGATGGAATAAACAACAAATAAATTACAGAAGAAAAGATTAGTGAACTTGAAGATTGAAATTATCCAAAATAAAGCAGCACTAGGAAAACAGATAAGTCTGAAAAGTGAACAGAACATTAGAGGGCTATGGGACTTCAAGTAGCTTGATATATGTGCCCTTGGACTGAGCAAAGATGTCTTAGAATAAAACTCAAGCACCAAGTATAAAAGCATAAGTTGATAAATTAGACTTCAAAATTAACATTTGTTATTCAAAAAGCATGCAAAGAGAGTAAACAGAAAAGGAATAAAATTTTGTATATTATACATCTGAAAAAACTTGTACTGAGAATATATAAAGACCTCTCAAAGCTCAATAATAAGAAATGAGCAACTCAATTACAAAAATGAGTAAAATATTTGAAGACACTTCACAAATAAGCACCTGAAAAGACAATCAACATCATCATTTATTAAGGAAATGAAACTTTACCATCACAGTGAGCTACCACCACACATTAACTAGAATAGATAAAATTTCAAAGGCAGCCATACCAAGTGCTGACCACGGTGTGGAGGAACTGGAACTCCCAAACAGTGCTGACGGGAATGTGACATGTGTCAGACCCACTGGGAAAACTCTGGCAATGCCTTGAAACATTAAATACACAACTAACTTACCATCCAGGTCATCCTAAAATTCTAGATCTAAGAAAATTAAGGCCTGTGTTCATGCAAAGATTTGTATATAAATATGAGAGCTGCTTTATGTATAATAGCTCGAATATGAAAACAACCATAATGCCCACCACAGTTACATGGATAAACAAACTGTGATCCATCCCTACCACAGACTATTATTCAATAATACAAAGAAATAAAGTATTAACACAGGCCACAATATGGATGAATCTCCAAATAATTATGTATGGATAAATCCTAACTCAACATGTTGAGGGAAAAAAAGCCAGATATACACACACAGTTGCTCGCTCTCTCTCTCTTTCTCTCTCTCTCTCTCTGTCTCCCTCTCTCTCTCACCAAAAATACATATCTGTGGTCTTTCTAATTTGACTTCCAGGAATAGGCAAAATTACTATATAACAGTAAAAGCCATGAAATAGGAGCATGATTGGTCTTTCTGTGGTGAAAAAAATCTTGTTTTTTTCCAGTAAGGGTTATTCAACCGTATAAAATTGTCCAAATTCCTCAATATGAATATTTAGATCCATGCATTGTATGCTATTTAAGTACACTGAAGTGGTATTTTAAAAGAAGGGCCGTAAAAAGTAAATTACTCTTTTTACCACTATTCGCATTTAATTTTCTCAATTATTTATATTGTTCTTGCAGATTGAACATATTTTTCATATTAATTAAAAACAAGCTGTAAACATAGTCAATATATCTCAAATACCCTAGGGAAAATATTAAAACATATTATTTTGCTTTAAAGGATCTCAAAATACTATACCAGAAGAAGCTAACAAACAAAACACGAGACAAACTTAAGCCCAAAGTGATTCTCTAAAACAAAAACTTTCTCTAAGCTTAACTTAAACACAATTATTTCTTCATGCCTAGAACATTTGCTTCGGCTCATCTCAGGAAATTACACATTAGTAGGGATTTTCACGGCCATTTGGAAACAAACGCTCCACCCCTATGCTCTGTGGGGGCCATCGTGCCATTCAGCAATTGAAACTCACCTCCCAGTTTCTGTTTTTTTTGGTTGTGAGAGTGCTATAAAAGAAGACCAAAACTAGGTGGACTTTTAAATTATGAAAATTTGTACGTCCCATTTTACTTGCCAATTCTAGGCTGTCGTCAAATACTACTTAGGAACTTCCCAAAACCACGCCCAAAACCACGCCCCCAAACAGGAGGGGCCTCACTAGGGGCTGCAGGGGCCACAGCTTCTCTGACAGGATGGGCGGAGCCTCCAGTGCTCCTTGGTCTACCAGGGATCTACTGAAAAGGAGAGAAGCCGAGCTTTATAAATCCGTTTTAAGGGCTGATGGTGTTCAGCCAAAAGATATGTGCAATCAGGTTTAAAAAAAAATTAAAAACAGAAGAGAGAGAAAAGAAAAAAAAAAAAAAAGACGGTAGTGGAGAGAGGGAGCAGATGTAACCCGTGTGAGCTGCAGAATCTTCAGTCTCTGAGATGAGACGCCCCGCCCACCTCACAGAATTGTTCAGCAGACTTTTTAGATTAAATAGCAAGTATCAAAAAAAGTGCAACCTTTGTTTTTGTTTCATCTTGATCAGGAGGGATTTGTGATATTCTTTGAACTTGGAGACTTCTAATGACATTAAACATCAAAAGAGCTAATTCCCACGTGGGGGCGGGGAGTATGCGTGGGAGAGAGGCAGTGTGATTGTGGTTTTTCTCCTGCACTGCTTGCGTACATTGCGTGCGTACCCCAGGGGAGAGCTAAATGCCCCACAATTTTAAGCAGGTCAAAGCATTTTCTTTTTAGAGCAGAAAAATTAGAACACAGAAATGGAAATCTCAGATCACACTTTACACCTATTGAATGAGGAAATGTGGTTGGGGCCAGCAATTCCTGCTGAACCAGCCCTCCATGGGACTGTGGTCCTTACCTCACTGTTACCCAAAACTACAACTCCTCCGTAACTCAACTCCAAGAACCCCACACTCTCACTTCAGTTTCACCTCAGTGCCCTGGCTCGCACACACCTTTGACACTACCCCGAATATACCTTAAACACCTGTCTTTTTTATATTATGCATATTCATATTACTGTCATTTTACTTATTTGTCAGAAAACTTAACTTTTGTGAAGATCAAACTTCAACCCACCTCTAGTCTATATCAGAGAAGCTAAATATGGCTAAAGACCATCTAATATCACTTTAAATTTGTGGCCACTAGCCCAGGGGCCTCTTTTTATGACAAGGCAGTCATTGTAGATTTCCCTACTCTACCCTTCCTTCCATCCCCAAGTGACTATTATGAAATTCCACATTTCTTCCCCAGTCTTCACTGTTATCTGTTGACTCTGCTTCCTATGTTAACAGGAAACCACGACAATGAGAACTTCTGCCATCACCTCTTGCTACCTCCCACCGTCTGCACCCTTACACTCGGCCTGCCCCCAGTGTCCCCAGATGGTGTGCACTTCTGCCTAAGGTCAACCTCCTCTCCACCCTCTCCTGCCTCTACAGGGATGCTGTTCTAGGAACTATCCACTCTTTTCTGTTTCATCAGTTTTCTCCTCTCTGCTAAACCATTCCATCTGCATAAAGCATGCAGTTATTCCTTCTATTTAAAAAGAATAATAAAGACCTCTTGATATTATTATGACTTTCCATGCCAGTGGCTGCCCCATCTTTCCTATTCATACCAAAACCCTACCACAGAGTTACCTACACGTGTCTAATACAATTGCTCATGCCCCGTTTTCTCTTCAATCCACTCATGAGGTTTTTGAGCCCACCACTCCACGAAAGTGCATTTGTGAAGACCACCTGAGATGTCTCCCACTTGCTGGACCTGTCAGCTGCACCTGACATGCTCTTTCTTCTCTGCCAGCCCTTCCTTCCCTCACATGGCCCTGCCCTCCCAACCAGGCCCCTTTTTGTCTGTCTGCATCCTCATCAGCACGACCACTATGCTCTGAAATTCCCTAGTCCTCAGTCCTCACTCTTGTTCTCTTCTCATTCTGCACTCACTCCCTTGCTGATACCATCAGTCTCAAGGCTTTAAATACCCTCTGTCCTGACCATCTCTAAAACATTTGTATTTGTAGCCCAAGTCACTCAGCAAACTTCATGCCGGTATTGCGTATTCGAAGGCACACTCATCACCTCCACTGGTTTAACAGGCATTGGAGACCCAACAAGACCAAAACTGGATTTTGCTAACAGCAAACAGCTCTAACTGCTGTCTTTCCCTCCTGGGTTAAGTCAAAAACTCCTCTCTCCCTTACCTTCTCTCTCTCACATCTCAAATGGAATCCATCAGTAGTCTTGTTGATACTATCCTCAACATGGACCTTGAATCTGACCCCTTTCCATTGATGCCACAAAGCCAAACAACATCGGCTCTCACCTGGACTACCGAGGCAGTTTCTCCACTTCATCCCTTCACCTTTGATTCAACCATACCAAATAATCCCGTAAAATAGGGGGACAGCAGTAACCCTGAATCTGCAATTTTACTCTCTGCAGTTTCAGTCACCTGTAGTCAACCATGGTCCAAAAATATTAAAGGGAAAATTCCAACATTAAGAATTCATAAGTTTTAAATTGCATGCCATTTTCAGGACTTCACTTTATGTCATCACTTAGGCATTGTGTCATCTCGCATTATCACAAGAAGTATGAATACAGTACAATGAGATATTTTGAGAGAGAGACCACATTCACATATGTCGTTATAGTTGTTCCATTTTATTATTAGTTGCTGCTATTAATCTCTTATTGTACCTAACCTATAAGTTAAAATTTGTTATAGGTCTGTACATACAGATAGGAAAAAAACATAGTTTATATAGGGGTCAGTTTTAGCTGTGGTTTTAGGCGTCCACTAGGGGTCTTTATTGATACTCCTCATAAATAAGGGGGGAACTACTGTATCAGAATATGACGCTTCTTTACTCAGAACTCCCCAGTGTCTTCCCATCACATCTACTTGGAAATTCAGAGTCCTTACAGTCCTACACGATCTGACCTGTTCTCCATGACATCAGCAATTCATTGACTGCTGTTCTCCCCTTAAGCAGTCCTGCCCCGGCCATTTGTCTCTCCTTTCTGTTCTTAGAGTATTCTGTTCTCTGTCCAGGTGCACTCTTACTGTAGGGACTTTACACTTACTGAAATGCATGACTCCCTTTCTCACTCCCTTCAGGTCTTTGAAAAAATGTCATCTTCTCTGTGATGGGGGCCTCATCACCCTTTCTCCATTAGTGCCTATTCCCCTCTTTTACCTTGTTTCCCTTCATAATCCCCATCTACTTCTCAAATGCTGTGTAATTTGCAAGATGATGGGTTCTGTACAGGTAGAATGACCTGTTTTGTCTGTTTTGCTGCTGAATCTCAATTATGTGAAATGGGGTGCTGGAACAGGCCAATCTCCAAAGGTGGACCATTAAGACACAGGCTGTGCTTACTGTGGACCAACATGGGTTGTTAAACCTCATGCTGGTGTGCTCATGGCACATGCCTTTTCCCAAGTATTTTCAAGCAAATTTAAACCAATAATTGTTGCTTTTGCATGGGTGAAAAAAAATGGAAATTTTTCTATATCTACAAACATCTGTATAGGACCAGATAATAAATATATTAGGCTTTGTGATCCATGTGATATCTGTCACAAATACTAAACTCTGCTTCTGTAAGACAAAAGCTATCATAGGCAACATGTAAATGAATGAATATGGCTGCATGCCAATAAAACTTTATTTACAATAACAAGTAGTGGGCCAAATTGAGCAACTGGCCTGTGGTTTGCCAATTCCTGCTCAATGTCTTCTTTGTGCAGTTAATCATTGTTTCAAGGGCTTGCAGTGCTGCTTGAGTACATAAAGCCATTTACATGTTTTATAATCACAGCAATTTGTTGACAGTTATAATAATATTGTTCCAGAGTTTATGAGTTCTGAATTGTACTCAAATCATTTAACTTTCCTTTCCAAAGAAAGTACTGGAGAACATTAAGGCACAGCAAGTGAGAAAACAGTGAGAATTTGACTGAACAGCTTTTTAAAGAAAAATATAATGAGTACAATTACACAAATAGATATCCGCTACTCATGTAAAGTTGGCTTGTTTGCATTTGGAAACTGGAGTGTTCAGGAATGTGTTTGCATGTCTTTATGTAATTTTCTGTGAATATAATTAATGAGACTTGGCAGTTAAAAACACAAGGATCAAATGTGTAACCATTTCAAGAAATGTAAAAAAAAAAAAATTAAAAAATCACTTTCCTGGGTAGAAAGAAATAGTTAAAGATAGTCTCAGATATCAGAGATGACAGTAAGTTAAACTACATTTGGGAAATAAGAAATACTTTCACACCTACTGCCCTTTACCTCTTTAAGTTTATCCAGAATGAGTGATATGAAAGAAAGTTGTACGAAAAAAATATAGCAGAACCAGACATAAAAAACATTGTCAGTTCCAGGTGGCGGTTTCAAAAAATAACTTTTGTTGTTGTTAGTAGTGAGATAAGAATAGAAAAAGAGAAAACAGACTGGTAGTTTGAAGGCTGATAACATTAATAGATAACATTTACTCATCACTTATTATATGCCAGGCAATGTTCTAAGTGTGTTATATATATTAACTCAATCCTTCAATAACTCTATGAGGCAAAAGCAACTACTAGGCCCAAATTCTCAGATGAAAACAATTGAAGAACAGATGTGTGAAGTAATTTACCCAATGTATCCAACTGGTGAGTAGATGAGCTGGGATTTGAACTTGTAGAATGTTCATGCTTTTTTCAAATTGACTACGTTGCCTCTAAAAACTATAGCTTACAAGATTTTTTTTTAATTTGGATATTTTAACCCACTAACAAGCAAAGCAGAAAAACCTAGTGGAGAAAGTTAAGAAAGGGCATTAAAGCAAAATCTCAAAACAAGGTGAGAAAGGAACTCAGGGGTAATCCTGGAATAGAAAAACACATTTTTAATTAAAATAAAAGGGAAGGCACGTTAGAATGAAGATCAGCAAACTGTTCACACCCAAGTACAAGTGAAGAAACTGTTGACTCATTAATTGACATAAGGGCAGGAGCCTGGAGAGTATGAAAATCACTTGAAATGTCTCCTGTGAAAAATACAACAGAGTCCCCAATGAGCCAAATAACAGAACTAGCTCAGGGCTCAGCTGGGTCAGGTGGTGCAGATTTATAATGGGCCCAAACAATTATCATTTTCTAACTCCTATAAAACATGCCAATTATAAATCAATTTTCTATTCATTAAGGCAATTTCTCTATGGACCCATTAATCCATTTCAATTCTATAATTCAAAAGCTACTAACCAAATCCCTTCTTAAAAGATTCTACAGGTCAGCATTATCACTAATTCAGACTCACCTATACCCCAGTCCATCCAAATCTTTAATGTTTTCTCTGTTTAACTATATTTCATCCATTCTAAGACACAAAGTCATTTCAAATTTTATCATATCAGAAATCAGGTTATATCTTATATCTGATGATAAAATTGGCAGTGTTTTTTTTTTTCTGAGTAACACAACATAATATTGCATCTCAAAATCTGTAGCATATTAGATTAGGTGAACCACATATTTATGTTGCCTTCAATTAACAAGAACACTTTCAAGCCAAGGAAAGATGAGAAACTTAACTTCAACACTACTCAAGATTTCTGTAGCTTCTTATCTTAACACATACCTACCTAATACATACATCAATCTGATGAGATAGGTGTTTATTATCAAATCCTTTCACAGATCAGGAATAGGGGTTCAGAGGAGCTGACTGTCATGCATGATGTCACTAACCCACAAAACCAGGAGTTGAGTCCAATGCCTGTCTTCTGGTACCAGCTTTGTTTTTGATCACCCCAAACTTATGCTCTGCTTAAAAGTCCTAGGGCCCTACATTTTAACTCAGAGGTAAACACTATCAGTGGAGCTTTGGCAGTAATTGACAACCTCTTAGTCATCAATGTAGAGAAAAGGCTAGTTTCCCCCCTCATCCTCAGGGGCATACGGTCCACGACTCAACAATAGGTGCCTGAAACTGAGGATGGCACAGCACCTATAAATACTATGTTTTCTCCTATACATACAAAGCTATGACAAAACTTAATTTATAGATGAGTCACAGTAAGAGATTAACAACAACTAATAAAAAAGGACAATTACAACAATACACTGTAATAAAAGTTATGTGAACATGGTCTCTCTCTCAAAATATCTCACTGCACTACACTCATGCACTACTGAAAGGAAGCACTTTAAGGCTTCTCTCTGGCATATCCAAATTGCCAGCATCACTGTTCTTGTGCTTTGGGGCCATTACTAAGTAAAATAAGGGTACTTGAACACAAGCACTGCAGTACCACCAAAATCGACTTAATGGCTGAGACACTACCGAGTGACTAAGGGGTGGGGCGTGTGGACACAGCACACATGCTGAACAAAGGGACACTTTGCTTCCCAATTGGCATGAGATTTCATTACACTACTCAGAACGACATGCAGGTTAACATTCATGAAGGCTTAGTTGTGTGATTTTTTTAATTTAATATTTCTGGACTGTGGTTGATCCAAGGTGACTGAAACTGGGAAAAGCGAACATGCAATTAAGGGGTGACTGCTGTGTGTGAATCCCACCCAACATCACTCTGTCCTCCTGAACAGTCAGAAGCATAGAAGCTGCCTGCAAAGGTACTTCCTATCTTATTTTGTGTCCTTTTTAATTTCACAGGTTACAGTCATCAAAATCCCAGGGTCTTCATGCTGATAGAAAGAAGCCTTTTTTTTTGGGGGGGGGGGGGGAAGAGCATTGAAAAATACTGCTCTGCAGAATTGGAACAATACTCTGAGTTGATGGAATGAACAAAGATAGCCAATGTCATTGGACAGCCAGTGGAAAAATAACCCTCAACTCCAGATTTATTTGAAGACTACCAGAAAGACAGAGTGAAATATAACACAGAACTGACACAAAAGTCTGTTACTTACAGAGAACTCAATTGAATATGTCAATTGGAAATAAAATTATAATAGTCAACCCTTCTTTTCAGGCATCTCAAGATACTGTTTACCTTATGTTACCCACAAATGGGCTGCAATGATGGTGAGCTACCCTCAGATTACCAGGCAGCCAAGCCAATTTGGACATTCATGCAAATAAAACAGTCCAACTTTCAAATTGCCAGTCTGGCTGGAGAATCAGATTTATTTTCAGATTTTGATGACTAAAATAAATAGACTTGAAACCTGAGGATGGGCAGGGTCTACTTGAAATGAGGGTTGAACTATGGCCAAAGGGTGAGAAAAGGCCAGGGAAGCCACTAGAGAGGCTAATAAATGAATTTATGAATCAAGTCTGTCACATGGAGACTTAGCCAAGTGCTATTGTAGTCTCATGCTATTAGGCACTAAAATACATTGCTAAGGGATAGTAAATAAAACAGTGTGGCACTGGCCAAAAAGATTCAACAATGGAAAGAATATGGTAATTTAACAAAACCAGTGGGGAAAAAATGGATTAGTAAATAATTGATTTTGCAACAATAGACTAGTAGTTTGGAAAACCAGCTAAAATTGGATCACAGCTTCTTTTTTTTATTAAAAGGAATTCCAATTGAATTGAAAATCAAAATGTAAAATAAAAAGAAACCATAAGAATACTAGGAAAACAAGTAGCAAAATATTTTTATAAGCTTAAGAAAAATACTTTCTAGTAATCTCAAAAAATCCACAAAGAAAAAGATCAATACATTTATCTCCATAAAATATAGTTTCTACATAGTCAAATATATTCACAAATGAGAATGAAAGATAAATAACAACCTGAAAAAAATATTTTAAATCTATATCCAAAAAATTAAAATATCTATTTTTATTAAAGTTCCTACAAATTGATATTTAAAAAAATAGAAAGCAATAGATATTAAAAGCCACTTCACACAAAACAAAACAAAACAAAACAAATGACTTATTTGGGTGATGAAGTAAAGATCTAAAACCATTTTACAGTGATGGATGGACAACTTGGTAAACTTGCCTAAAAAGAAAACAGAAGAAAATCATTGAATTGTACAGTTCAATAATATACATGAAATGTGCCTCAGTAAAGTTGCTAATAAATGAACAATAAATATTAAAATCAGCTTTCTTCCTGACTGGTATTCAAAGCTATGTTAACAGGACAATAACTTAGGCAATGATCTCCTTGCTAAACTTTCACAGCAACACGCCATCCTGATTTTCTTCCCCTCCTTTCTCAAGGCTCCTCAGCCTCCTGTCTTCATTCTTTAACTTCCTTCCAGACAAGGCATTTCTTGGGTTTTCTGCTGACCCTGTTTTCTATTATACCTCCTCCCCTCCCTAGGAATAAGCACTGCAACTGGCTCTGTATCAAAAATATTGACAATGTAAAGAAATAGTGAAGACCTCTTTATAGACTCCAGGGCCATATACCCAACTTTCTGCTCAATGTCACCACTTGGTGGAATCAGCCACACTTTAAGCTTAACATGTCCTGAGCAAAACCCTTTAATCCCACTGAGGTCCTGCCCCACAATTCTCCTCTTTGAGCAACCCCTCCTCTGCACATGGTATCTCTGGCCTCCCACTTGCTCAGGCCAAAATGCTGGGATTCATGCTTGGTATCTTTCTCTCCCTTCCTTCCCTCATGCACTGAATCTCCCATACCCACAGGACCTATGTCAAAAATATCTTTTGACTCCACTTACTTCCTTGCCATTCTACAGTCCCCGTATAGTTCAAACTATCATTATGTTCCATTAAACAATTGCAAGATCACCTAGCTGGTTTCCCATTCCTATGCTTTTCCCTCTCTAATCCATTTTCCAAAAACTGCCAGCATGATTTTTTAAAGGCAGATCATGACTGTGATAGACACTGAGCTGCATCACTTGGATTCTGCTTCAATGAAGAACGTGTTGTCCAGAGGCTGGGAGTGATGCCGGCCCATTCAGGGTTACTTTGCTCACAAAGAACTGCCTTGCCCCAGGTCACACTCCATCCTGGGAGACCCATATCCAATGGTGATTCAGTGTGAAGGTCTAAATGCCCAACCGTTTGAGCATCACTGAGAGCACTCTGCAGGACCACTGCTCCCCATGAGGTTAGCCAAGGCTGTCACTGAGCCCAAATTCCAAACTGCCTTCCCTCTCTGCCCAATCCTCCTTCCCTCCCCTTCTTTTATAGATACTGCTCCCAAGAGCACTCCTTAATAAACAACCTTCCTGCTCAGCTGTCTCAGATTGTATGCTCAGGAATGCAATCTACAGCAGTCTTTTACTTCCCTGCTTGAACCTTTGCAATGGTATTGTGGGGTTCGGCTAATCCAGACAGATTCCCCTCCTGCCATTCTCTTGCTCCAGTCACACTGAGGGTCAGTCTTCAAATACCCCAGATGCCTGCAGCCCTCAGGACTTTCACCCTTGGTGGGTCCAAAACAAGGTTTCGTTCTATTAAGGGCATCCAAATTACTATGGACTGTGGGATGCAGATCACTTGTGGATAACACATGTCATCACTTTACAAGCTTCTTCTACTGAATGGCTCTCTTAGAAAACTTGATATTCTAATACCTGGCACAGAAATTTGCTCACAGAAGTTGCCCGATAAATGTGTATGGAATTAAATTATATGACTTGACAACAAATACCCAACTGCAGGACCAAATCTCTATCAACAAGGGCACCCTCAATCCTCTCTGCTACAAGAACTAAAGCCAAACTCCAGCAGAGGAAGGGAATGGAGCGACAGGAGACTATTGGTACATAAAATGTGCAACCATCTTATAAAGTTGGAATCCAAAATTCTTTTGTGGCAAACTAATGCATAACCTCAGCAGTGACTCATACCCAAGGTATTTAAGGAAGAAGCAAAAAGTACATTGGGCTGTCTTTTCTTTATTTTTTTTACCACAATTTTTTATTGTTGTTCAAATACAGTTGTCTCCAATTTTCCCCCCATCACTCCTCACCACCCCAGCCATCCTCACTTCCCATCCTTGATCCTGCCCCCCTTCAGTTTTGTCCATGTGTCCTTTATACTTGTTGCTGAAAATCCTTCCCCCTTTCCCCCTCATTATCCCCTCCCACCTCCCCTCTGGTTACTGTCAGTTTGTTCTTAATTTCAATGTCTCTGGTTATATTTTGTTTGATTTGTTGATTAAGTTCCACTTATCGGTGAGATCATATGGTATTTGTCCCTCACCATCTAGCTTATTTTACTTGGCATAATGCTCTCCAGTTCCATCCATGCTGCTGCGAAGGGCAGGAGCTCCTTCTTTCTTTCTGCTATGTAGTATTCCATCATGTAACTGTGTCATAATTTTTTCTCAACTCTGTTTATCACATCTCAGAAACTCCAAGAAAGTTTTCTTCCTGAATGATTTCTTATTAAGACCTTATTTCTTCTCCCATTGAATCTTTGTGTGGGTGAATCCAAAACAAAGAATACTCTGCCTACTCACAGTATATCTTTTCTCCCTAATTCCAAGGCCTGTTACTTAATGACATTTTTCTTTCCATTCCGGATCCCTAATAACAAACTCTTATAATTTTTGTTTACATGAAAAAGCATAGTTAATTAAGATGAACTATACATTCTTGAATCTAACAACTGTGGCCCCTTTAGAACTTCCATCTTAGAAGGCATTAAAAAATAAGTAGATTTAAATAACTAAAAAGTTACAGAAAAAGATCCCTGGCTGGCGTAGCTCAGTGGATTGAGCGCGGGCTGCGAACCAAAGCATCGCAGGTTCCATTCCCAGTCAGGGCACATGCCTGGGTTTCGGGTCAGGCCCCCAGTAGGGGGCACATAAGAGGCAACCACACACTGATGTCTCTCTCTCTCCCTCCCTCCCTTCCCTCCCTAAAAATAAATAAATAAAATCTAAAAAAAAGTTACAGAAAAAGAAAGAATCCACTTGCAATCAGATCTCCAGTAGAAGACTCGCACGACTATACCAGAAGTATAGCTCCTTAATCATGAGTAATATATTTGAATTTTATAGAATTTTATAGTCTTTGAATTTAAGAATTGATTGATAAACACAGCTTGTATTTTAAAAATCACTTAAAAAAAAAAAAAAGCTATTTAAAGATATAAGAGACCTGGACAAAAGAAAAGAAAAAAGAAATCAGGTAATAGAAGTTGATGGGAGAAAAGGAGTAACAGATCACCTCTAAATGAGCCAAAAACTTAATTATCACTTTTACTGAAATCTAAACACCTGGGTTCTTGTTTCAAGGAGACCTACTCACAGAATATTTTCATGACTGCCCTTATGTTTGCAACTGAAGACTTAAAACTAAATATTATTTGACAAGTTTTTGTGTGACGACATGAAGAGCGGCCGGAGCCTGGCTGTTGACTCAGACTTCGCTGCCAGCCTCCTCGGCCTGCCAAAATATAGCTTCAATAAGCACACATAAATTTTATTTTTAATAAATAACCACAAAACGGTTTCATAAACAGACTAAACTGTGGATAATTGTAGCTTACAATGAATATGTGTTACAGTTTCGGCCCTGAAACTGGCACGCCCCAGCTCCATCTTATGGATCGATGGCAAACCAGCTCAGGCTGGAACAGCCCAGTGATTTTCTTGGGAAGAGGCCGACACCCAAACTACTCCGGCTTCTGCCTCCGCGCCATGGCCCTCCTGTTTGTCTCTGCAGACACTAGGTTTTAGAGCCCCGGGAGTTTAAAAGGAGAGCTGAGGTCTCCACTGGGTGTCTCCAAAGGGTCTTTGCGGTGAGAAAAGTTCTTTATGCCCTGACCGACATGCAGACACCTATGATGGTTTGGAATGAATAAATAAAGGGCATTTGGGGGGAATAAATACTGATGTGATGAGAAGGAACCAGTGAGAATAAACTGTTCTTTCTAACTAACTCTTCTTGGAATTTACGTGTTCCTTCTGCTCAACGGATCCTTTTGGGAGAGTGTGTTGCCTTTTTCTCTGCTGCCAACATTTTTTTTTTTTTTTTGGTAAGTAAATCAACTGATTCCTTAAGAAAAAAAAAGCAGCTTATTGAAAACTTAATGCTTTTTTTTTTCTTTAGACATCAGCTTTATTTTTAAGCTTCCTTGAGCACACGTGTGTTTTGAAGAACGCTCCTCCAACTCAAGGACGCGCAGGCTGCACTTCTAACCCGTCCCACTCCAAGCCTCCCAGCTCTTCACTTCCCATTGACCTCGGGGAAACACGGGGCGGGGGACGGGGGCACTTTTAAACCTTTGGAGCTTCCTTTTGAAGATGAGGTAAGAGAGTTTTATCTCTAGGAAAAACAGGTCCTTCTGGGGGAAAAGGAGTGAAGATTGATCAAACAGTGTGCAGAATTCCAGGCATGCCAAGATATCACCGGGTTAAATGGTGGAGATGACCCGCAGACCCCATTCTGTTTGAAAATGAATAACTCCGGTGACAGGATCCACATTCCTGTTGTACTTGACAATCTTACATGTTTTAGTCTACCTGGGCTGACCTTTCACTCATTCCTTAGCTCACAGCTGGATTTACTCAGCCTGAGGCCCGTCTTGCCAGACAGATGGAGGAAGGTGGGACCTAGGGTGCACGGCCGCAGGGCACGTGGCGAGGAGGAGGGGCAGAGAAAAATAGGAGTGCCCACGCCAAGGAGCACCCAGCCTGAGGACACAGACTACAGCGGAGCATGGATTCAGAGCTGCATGAGCTCAGGGAGAGAGTGACTCACGCGGCCTGAGCTTGATCTCCGCCAGGAGGAATGCCTTGTGGTGTTCTGTGACCTATGAAACGCTGGCAGCCTGCAATGCCGCCTCACCATTCTATTATGTTCTGCGGCACTGCGGAGGTTAGATTTCTCATTCTAACCTCAGTCCTCCTCCTGTCTCAGACTGCATAACCCTGCGCAACCCCCAGCGATTCGCCTCGAAGCGAATCCTCACTCGCCTCCACGGAGCCAGTTTTTCTGTTCCTCACTCCAAGTTACATTCAACTCTCTCTGTATAGTCCTTGTTAAGAAGCTGTGTGTAGAAAACCAGTGAGGAGACAGAGAAGCAGGGTCTCTGGGCCTTCAAAACGTTTATAACTCAGCAGGAGACTTAGGTCTTTAAAAATTTAATGGGAAAAACACTGTAACCGAGGTGCAAAGAAAATACTGTGAGCACTTCAAAAAAAAGTGGTAAGTTTTGGTTTGATGGGATCACAGACGTTTTCACAAAGGTCCTGGGTGTGAACTAAACCAAGAGGCAGGGACAGCTTTCCGAGGACCAGTGTGAGCAAAGGACCACAGACGCCTGGGGAGACAGGGGAAGCGTGTCCCCCCAGCAGGGGCTGACTGGAGGAGGAGAATAGGCGATGCTGGTTTGGACCAGGATGCATCCAAACCAATAACAGATGTTACTCCGTGCATAATGAGGAGCATTCGAAGTTTTCTTAGGGGGAAAAAATGATGTGGACTGACCTGCAATGTAGAGTGGTAACTCTGGAGGCGGGGATGAAGATGGACCAGACAGACTCAAGTCAGGAGTGAGATGGACCCCGGTCCGTAGCCCAGTTACAGTGGGAACAGATGACTAGGAGAAAAGGCTCAGTCGAGGCTAAAGTAAGTGTTTTCCTAGTGTGGACGGGGCTTCACTGTCACATTCTGACCTCCCTGCCACCCATCCTTTTCAACAATCAGACAAGTGACCAATGAAATCAGATGCTAATCTGATGAAATGACTATTGATACCAGTGCTGTCAGATGGAAACTTAGCAATAGTGAATATTGAGCACTAGAAATGTAACCCCTGTGAGTAAAGAATTGAATTTTTAATTTTATTTAATTTAATGATAATTTACATAGCCCCGTGTGGGCCAATGTCATCACATTGGACAGTGGCAGCTCTCCAGAACAGAGTTTTACTGAGTCAAGAGAGTCAAAGCATTTCTGAAAAATTCACATTATTCTAGTTCAGTGGCTTTGCAGGATTTCAAAGAGGGTGTCTACCAACCCATCAAAAACCCCACCTTAACAAATAATAAGATGCAGTGCTTATATTTAGCACAGGCCTAACAAAACTTCAAAAACATTTTCGCTTCCGAAAAGGATCCCTTTCAAAACCTCCAGGTCTGCTTGGAGAGCCTGTCGATGATAAGACCAGGGAGGTCAGGAAGAGGCAGACTGGTTCTCTCTGACTTCACAAAAGGGAAATCTGCCTCCTGACAACACATTTCCCAAGAAAGTCGCCGGGTGAGTCATGGCCCCACTGTAACTGAAGAGGTACGGCAGGATGGCCGTGGTGTGGAGTTAAATGTTTTTATAAGCTGATTTGTGGTGTTAACCTTCCAGATCATTGAAATGATTGTTCAATATTTTTTCCTTTGTGGGTTTGGAGTCAAGAATTACAATCAGTTCTTACGTCTTTAACTTCGTGTTTTCCATGTAGTTATTTCAAGAACATCCTTTTGCAATTTTCTTGGAAGCGGATTCCTTGTTACATGAATTCACATGCGCTACCTGTCATGACTACCAGTCAGCTGTCAGAATGCGTGACCTTTGTGACACTTTACTCTTTAGAACCTCTTACAGAAGACGAGCAAACCAAGTAAAACTAGAATCAGATAACTTTTCACTTGCTAAGCTCTCTAACAAAATGTACTAGAGAAGCATGGAAGAAAGTTAGTAATAAGAAGATTTTGAAACATTTAATTTATATATTAACTTCAGTAAAACAAGTATTGAGAACATGTCTATAATAATAGGAATCTCTGATGACTTTTAAAACCCTTTAAACAGATTAACCTCTTAAAATCGATTGCCTTGAAACCATAATAAAAGAAATAGATTGGCTAAAGCCACAAAGACGAAATAGTGCTTTTCAAACTGTGGGTCATAACCAAGTAGGTTGGGAAATCAATTTAGTGGATCTGAACTAAATCTTAAAATAGAATGGAATGGATAGAATAAAATAGAATTATGATAGAAAATATCAATGCATTGATCAGATGTTTAAGGAAAATGCTGTATCACAAAATTCTCTACCAGTTGAGTTTGTGTGAGTGTGTTCTGTGTTGTGATAAAAATAAATATTTTTTACAGAGAGTTACTGTGCAGAGAGCTTGAAAACCACTGATTACCCAAAGGCAGGACTCGAAGTTTCTTGCTGAATATATTGTTCCATGTAACAAATATTTATTAAACGTCTATTCTACACCTGATGTTGGATTCAGTTATGAGAACACAAAGCTGAATACAGGGTTAGTGCCCTCAGATGATTCACCACCTAACAATACATGCACACCAGTAATCAGAACGCAATGGAGGCTGCAAACAGCATACGCAGAGGTGTGTTGGGAACATGGCCGATGGAACCTCTACTTCTTCATGGCACAGAAAGCAGACAGGGGGCACAGACAAGGCTTCACAGAGTGGCATTCGATTTCATCCTTGAAAAGGCAGGGACTGGGAAGGACAGTGAGAAAGGCAGTCCAACAGACAGACTAGCTCATACAAAGTCTGAGCTGTGAAGCCACTGTGCCTTGGGTCAGCCAAGGTCCTCGAACTTCATTGAGGGGCCTGAACGTTTCATATGCACTTCAAAACCTAGAGGTAGAGTAAAAGTCGAAATACTTTATTTTCGGTCATTTTGAATTATTAATAATATGGTGGTGTTTGATTTAGATCTTAAAACCATCACTTTTAAGAGCAAAGTTTTTCAGAAGGAAGAGTTCAGTTCAAATGGGTTCAAACCTACATTTTCTGAGGAAGAAAAAAAATTACTTGTGTAATAACAGCATTTAGAAAGTCATAGATATCCTGGCTGGTGCAGCTCAGTGACTGAGTGCTGACCTACAAACCAAAGGGTTACAGGTTCAATTCCTAGTCAGGGCACATGCCTGGTTTGTGGGCCGGAACCCCAGCAGGGTGCATGCAAGAAGCAACCGCTCACTGATGTTTCTCTCCCTCTTCTTCCTTCCTTTCCCTCTCTAAAAATAAATAAATGAAATCTTAAAAAAAAGAAAGCCATAGATAGCTCAAATTCCCTTCCTTTGGTTGTTTGAAAAAAAACAAATATTTATTAGAAAACAAAATAGCACATTATAGGAAAATTAGGTCACACTATTTCATACTTAAAAATTTTATAGGACATGCATTATTTAACTTAATTCCACACTTACAAAATTTGCTTTATATTGGGGGTTGGGCGGAAGTCAAGATCCAGATCCAGGCATGTGTGTCATGAACAGTCACAAAAGGCTTTTGGAGACAATTCAAGGCAGCCTATGAGGACTCTAAGAATGAATTTTTAGAGTTGAAGGCACTACTTCAAAATAAAAGTTATTGTCAAAGATTGTTTTCTTGGTATCATTTACATTTGAGTGTGAATGTATTTGGCATTTATTTCTAATGTCTTTCCTTTCCCTTCTCTTTTTAATGGTATCTAAGAGAGAAATTTTCCAATAGCATTTCATCACACGGGCATCAAATGATGCAACAGAATCTGATGGAGCTACAGAAGTATCCGGGCAACTGCTGAAGAGAGATAATAACTTGTAACAGACGGGTCAATCAGCTTCATCATTCTAAATGTGTGTGTGTGTATTCTTTCTTTAAAGTGGAAATAACTTTCAATTACTTTTCAAATAATCTCAAAGAATGAAAATGACCCTTGTATTTTAGATTTCATAAGTTCAATGGGAATTGAGATTGTAAAGATTTTGACACAGCCTTGAGGTATAATCTCACTCTTCAAAAAATTGTTTTTTAAATAATGACTTCAATTTGAAATAAGAAAATAAGTTAATAACATTTCCAAGCTTTACCATAGCAGTTTTAAAACAAAATGAAACCTTCCTTTTAGGGTACCCATTACCTTTTTCAGGCCTTAGAAGGGAGGGGCATAATAATTACGATTTCAGTCTCTATGTAAGACTTAAAAGTCCAACAAATCCCTAAGAGTCATAACTTTTTAAAGTAGTTCTTAAGGGTTTTCCAGAATAAGAAAAGTGATTATGAGCTAGCATGCATTTGGGTTTGGTTTTAATGCTGCGGGAGTGACCATTGGACTGAAAATGCAGATATAATGTTTATATCTCCTGCAGTGAAGGCTGTAGCTCCTTCCTCCAGCTGCCTGAATGCCGCAATGTCAGATTTTTCAAATTCTTCTCTACCTTGCAGGAATCAGATTATTTCCAGGAGCGCCATGGTGGGTGCCTTTCTTTTCAGCAGGACTTCAATTGTCTACCTGTTTACATAGCCGAAGCTCTGTAATTTAATCCCCACCACAAAAGACAACCATGATGATTAAATCGGCGCTGGTTTAACAAGGTACACCTAATAAGCACTTCTGCTCATCAGATCTTGCACAAACAACATTCTTTCATTGTGCAACATGTGAAATAACTCAGCTTCTGCATCCTCTTGCAGACTCCAGCTCTAGACGCCATGAGCTCTCTCTGGACTGACTGTTCAATGGACAGAAGAGACACCACTCCAACCCAGGGACTGTGGCCCCGGGTCCACAAAGCCCAGACAAAAGCAGGAAGAGAACAGAGTTTTTCCACTGTTTATTCACTGCGGGGTTTGGGTGCACCACACCACTATGGGCATGTCTCTTAAGAGCACATGACAACAAGAATGTGCCTACGAGAACACAACTTCTTCCAAACTCAGCTGGTTTCTCCAATTTTTTAATTTCCTCTTATTTGTTCTTCAGACAGACACGTGCAAATGTACACATGACACTCAGGTACATGCAGTTTAAAGAAAGCAAGGGAAAAGCCAGAAAGGGCTCTTGGAATACACATGAAAAGGAAGACAAAGCTTTAAAAAGAGACAGGGAAACACTCATTAAAAGGGAACATGACCCAGGATGAGAAAGGAGCCTCGAGAAAAGGAAAACAAAATATTTTTCAGCCCTGTAAGAAGGAAGATATTTCAAAGGAGTGAAAAAAACACCCGGCAGAACTGCAGTTCATGTGTGGATTTGTGAAGAACCCTTTCCTCTCAAGCCCAAAGGGGAGGGGGGCACATGGATCAGCTTCCCCTCCACCCAGTGTCTTGGCTGTTCCCGGACTTCTGTCACCTTATTTTACATTTCCTTCTTTCATGTTTTTATCTCCCTCCTTCTCAGGAGCTGGATAGAAGGTGGGCCCCCCCATACATGACTGTTGTACCTGCTGGGCTGAGGAATGCGGGACATCTCAGGAATCCGAAGCAGTCAGGCGGCATCAGGCTTAGGCGAACGTGTGGTTTGAGGGATGAATGTGAGGAAGCCTGGACACAGGACCATGGAGCTAACATGAAATCATTGCAACTTATGTTTTCCACTTAGGGACAATGCGCAGTCAAAAAACTGATGGAGAGGCAAAGACACAATGAGAGCTTCTAGTCTGTTGTTCCTGCAGAGAACTTGTTTGGATGTATTCCTCCCATCCATTTCAGGAGAAGCAGACTCCTCCTCGAGTTTTGTTTGTTGTTTTGTTTTGTTTCAAGTCTACCCCATATTATGCATTCCCAGTAGCTCACATCACAATATAGTTCTTCCCAAGAGTTCTTTTGCCATCATTTCTAAAGTAGAAAGGAATTGTGTACAAAGGTTTAACAGAAATCTTCAAAATTTATATTAGAAAAATATAAACCATGACAGAAAGACTGCATATATAGATCGCTATACATATATAGAGAGATGGTATATATATGCTGATATGTTTGTATGTATGTACATTATTAATCTTCTTAACTTGCTTTCCCCATCTTGCCTTTTTAAAGCCTTGCAACTGTTTCTGCATGCATATGTCTTTTCACACATAAAGTGATGTTTACAATGTACCATCAAATAGTTACACATAATAAGTTACTGATTTTCAATGTTCAATTCATAATACAACTTTTGGCCTGGCCCTCTAGGACCACATCTAGATAGCCACTCATCAAGGAGAAGCAGATACAGCCACAGGCCCTTAAATGCTAACCTTATTTGCATGTGGTCCCAACTTTAGAGACCATCTACACTGACATGAGATCTCCTCTTCTCCCTTCCTCCAATTCTAACACTCTCTCCTATGGCCTAATTATCACACTAGCTGTCCTGCATAAGCTGACCCCAAAGCTGATGCTTATAGTAACGGAGACACTGATGGTGGTAGTAGTGATGACGACGGCAATGATGATAGTCAACAACTACGGAGAGTCACTATTTGGCATGCACCAGACAAACATTTTTTATGGATTCACAACTTATTCAATTGTCACAACAACTCCATGAGGTATGACCTATCCCCGTTTAACTGGTGAAGAAACCGAAGCACAGAGGTGTTAGGTAAATACCCTACTCAAGGTCACAGATTAGTAAGTAATAGAGCCTGAACTTGAACCCAGACAATAGAACTCCAGAGTTTGTGCTATTAACCCCTACACTTTCTTCCCTCCCAAGATGTACAGGCAGGACCTGAGCCATTGAGAGTCTGGGCTGCTCCCCAAGATGCTCAGGCCAGGCACAGTGGGGGTGGGCACGAGTGCCGAAGTGTGCATATGTATTCAGCTGACTACATTTGGGCATATTTGGAGCCAATCGCTACACAATTGATTGGGCTATGGAATGATCCAAAAATGTAAGGGGCCAAAACAAGCAAACTGTTTCACAGTCTGGCTATTCCTTCCACAGAGACAAAGCCAGCATCCCTGTGAGCAAGGGCAGCTCCACAACAATGCGGGGTGTCCAGGCACCTCCTGCGCGTGTTCCCCACCACCCTCAAATGACCCACCTACAACAGGCACTACCAAAGACATCTGTGTGCGGACACCCCACCTGAGAGCCAAAATGAAACGTAAAGACAATACACAAAGCCATCGTCACACAGAGGACTGAGGAAAGAGCCAGAACTGTTTTGATATTAAAGAGTTCCAGAAAGATACAAAAAGTTCACAATACACCAACTTCCTCACTGTGTGTGTACACACACCCTACAATGAGCCACCCAATTGGCGGGCAAAAAACAGTCGGAGGGCACTGGGCGAAACCAGTAGAAAGCGCTTCAAATGAGAAATGCAAACAAGAAGGGAAAACCTTTCATTCATTCTGTACTGTAATTATTCATCTAATAAATATTGAGTATCAAGCCTTATGGATATAAGTTTAGGAGCTTCCAGCTAGTGCAAGTATTCATCATGAAAACAAATGATATCTTAAATCAGTCCTTTTGGGGAAGGATCGTGTGTCTACATGCACACGGAGGGGGGCGGGCAGAAGTAGATTTAGAGTTATTTCATGGAAAATGACATGATAATTAATAAATAATAGCACAGAAAGAATAAACTCTGTTTAGTGTACTCACAACCGTAAACCTCCTTTTGCCCCACCCTGTACAATTTTTTTTAATGGTTTTGAGATGAAACCTCTCTTATACAGGGATTAACTATTGTTTGGGGGGATTCTACTGATTCCTCTTCCCCTTTGTTAGTGGAAAGCCAACAATTAATTATGGCTAATTTCAAGTATCAATAAAGCCCGGCCTCACATATAATCTCTTTACTTAATTTTTTGGCTTCCTTGAATCCCAGACATCGTAACCTGACCTCACACAGGCTTTCAGGTGACTTCTTTAAATGTGTGCTGGTGTGGTAGGAGAGGACCTGCTTACAAATGTGCAGTGCCTGTCCTTTCTCAAAAGAATCTTAAAATTATTTATGGTAATGAGACAGATAAATAAGCTCACCATGAATGTGACAAATTACCGCGAGATTTAGAAAGGTACGACAGGCTCTCCTTAGTTGCAGGCATTCAGTAAAGTCATTTAATTTAAAATCTTTATAATTTAAAAACTTTTTAAAGATAAACATCAAATTCATTACAATTCACAAATCTTTCACAAGACAGTATTTAATATTGTTTATTTGCTGGTGTTTAAGAAGGTGCAGCAGCTGATGTATTTCATCGGAGCCTTCCTGGTGGGTGTAAGTTTGTCACTGGCAATGTCCCCTCATGCAACCCTCACGGGAAGAGCTCTGGCTTCAAGTAATGTGTGAGTCGGGGACTCAAGTAAAGGCATTAGAATGGAAATTCCTCCGTCTCTTGACTCCGCCTTCTACTGCGCCAACTTCACATGTGGTGACCCCAACAACTGCAGGCTTGTAGTCTCCCACGTTCGGTAGAGAAGAGAAAATGTTTCTCCCAGGCCCTCCTGCACACTCTCTAGATTCACTGGTCCCACTCGGAAACAATCACTGTGGTTAAGGGGCTTCGGTGCCCTGAATGGCCTCACCTGAGTCACAGACTCCAGGCTGGGGGTCAGATGTGACAGCGTACCTGAGTCAAACAGACAGAGAGCAGGAGAGGATGGACCACTAAAAGAAAGGCTATTTCAAACTAATGTTCTCTCCACACCTTCATTCTTCTGAGGAAGGGCATGTATGAGAATCTTACATTCCCATCTTACATGAAGCATCATTGATGAGGAACACAGGAAAATGTAAATGTATCGTTTTGAACCAAAGCCTATCTACAAATAACTGATTCTGAAGTCTGTGTTTGACTTTCAATGAGGGGCTCCACAACCCCTGGGATCCAGGCCCTTCTCTGATATAGGTAGACCCTGGGTCTTCAGTCCCTCCTCCTGAGCTCAGTTGTGCCTTCTGCTGCCGCTCGACTCCCCTTGCACTGATGAGGTGGTGGGGGTGGATTTCTGAGGAAAAGAAGTGCTGACTCTTCAATCAAATATGTGTTAAAAAGTGGAAAGAAATGGAATCCCTTAAATTTATCAACAAATTGAAGCCAAACAGAAGTACATGCAAAACCAGAGAAGAACCAGGTGAGGTACTTATCTGTCAGCCCTGCCCTGTTCTCAGGATTTTCCCCTCAACTGCGAAAAGTATGAAAAGGCTCTGAGACCAGCGCCAGGAGTGGGGACAAGGGGGAAAGACCTTAGTGAATGATTGCATGCAGATCATGAGTTCTGCTGATGATGTAATAGTAAACCGTGACCAACACTCCGCACCCACAACGACTGAACACACTCAAACACCCGCTGAAGCATACACATTTCTCCTGATCTGCCTTTTCAGATGGTTAAGGTCATACTTTTAGAGTAAGTTTGTTTGCTTAAGCTTTTTTATTTTAGGTTGCTTCACATTCTCTTTGGAAGGACATGGATTTATACGTAAACCATAGCTTATTGTCTGGAAAATATGAGGTCCCTAATAAATGTTTTATTGGTTGAATTAATAATAATGGCTAATGGGGTATATGTTGCTTCACTTGAGTGGGGCACATTGTAATTTTAACAAGGCCCTGTAGGAGACTTTCTGGAGACCACGCCATGACTCAAAGGAATGACTAATATTAGGAATTCCAGACATTATGATAGATGCCGGGGGGAGAATTATCATAGCTCATGTTCTATTTGAGGACTTCCCAATTGCCAACAAGTAGAATGGGTTTTGTTTACACTAAATCGACTTACACTAAAGTAACAAGCTCTGAAATAAGTATCAAATTCACCAGCACCATACAAATTCCATGTATTTTCTAAATGCAGTTGGTTTTCTGGCAAAACTATTTCACTCGTAAAAAAAAAGATAAGTAAAAACTCACATATAAAAGCTTTGAAAGAATCTTAAAACACACCTGATGAAATTATACATTTATATCATAATAGTTCTGACATACTGTATATTGATTTTTAGAGAGAGAGAGGAAGAAAGAGAGAGAGAACCATCAATTTGTTGTTCCACGTATGTACGCATTCATTGGTTGATCCTTATTTGTGCCCTGACCAGGGATCGAACCTGCAAGCTTGACATATTAGGATAATGCTGTAATGAACTTAGCTACTCAGCCAGGGCCTGACATATTCTAATATAAATGTTGGGTACTACACATTGAACAATTCCAGTAAGTGCCCATTCACCTTACACTTCATGTGAATGGTGGACCCAGAGACATGCAATGCAACGGCCCAGTATACTCATCTGTGTCATTCTTGGAAAATTCAGTATGTGTGTGTGTTGTGTGTGTACACATATCTGTATATCTAAAGCTGTAGCTAAATCTATTTATATATATGTATATCAAACTAGATGCAGTCTTTGAGAAGTGTTTCCTCTACGCAACAGATAATAAAGTGGCTTAGAAGTTCCCAGCGCATTTGTAGCCTGGCAGCTGCCCCAAGCCCTTCACATCCTCTTACCATCAAACTACTTTTCATTCCTTTCAAAGTATGATTGAATTTTTCAGACACACATGCCCCATTCATAATTTTATTTAAGTAATAATAAGACTGAGGAGGGTGAGAGAGACAGACTCAAGCACTGATTTAGCTCAAAACCATGGCAGTCATGTACAAAGTTCTTCATAACTCAGGAGAGCAGGTGATCAGTCAGTATCAGAAAATAGTTGCTGCAAAAGTCGCTTCTACTTCCAAGTCTTATTATCATTTCAAATGGCACATTTAATTCAAAGAGGGTGAGAATTTATTAGTTGGTTATGATCCACATAGTAGGTTCAGAAATACACAGAATCTGTCCTCAGTGGATTCAACAGCAAAACAAGGCATATTCTAGAACCAAGGCTTACGAAAGGTTGTAAGCCTGAAAGAAAACTGGGGAATCTGACAGATGGTGTAATATTTTTTCTTCGCTAAAGTTAAGGTTAATTGTACAAAACTACCCAATTACAAGAAAGAAAACCAAGCTGGCCTGTAGCTGGAATAACACTTAGCTAATCTCTTCAAACTGGGTTTCAACCAAGTTTCCAGGCTAGAAAAGACTTATGACTGGTCACTAGTTCCCAGTACAAGTCTCAGTTTTCAAAATATTTCCTTTAAAAGAAAAAAATAAAAGGGCAGAACACCAGTATTAAATTTTAAAGAAGAGAAAGAAAAAAATCCTGCCACATATATTCCTGGAATCCTGCTTACTACTGTCTCACTTTTTCCCCTTACCTGAATGTTTCTGTAAAAAAGGGACATTGTCTAACCAAGATGGCCCCTTCTTTGTCACAGGGCCACCCTCATTTGCCATCCTGGAGAAATGTACACTGAGCATCTATAACAATGTAGCCTTTCATATCCTAATGCTTACCACCAAAGAAATCCATTTATCCTTCCCTTATTTCCTCCTAGATAGATTTTCCTATAAAATGTATATTCCCACTCTCTGCTGATTTATAACTATGGAAAATCAATATGTTTCTTAATACTTCAAAGACTGAAAAGAAATAACCCATTCCCAGCAGCAACAAAATTATATCCACAGAGATAATCTGCCTGTGAAATAGTACTAGGCTGTCTTTTGAACCTGTTACCATCACTTTGCTGTGTGGTGAATTTTTTCTTTCCTGACTAGACAGATTTCTAAATAAAATATCTCCCCTAGTAAACCAGGTAAGGAAGAAATCTAGTCACTTGCTAAGACAGTGACAACTAGAAATAGACCATGCATTTGTGTCCCACTGCTTCTTCCCACTGCTCTAAAAATGTCGGAGATGAGCAAGTTATGTTTAATACCAAGTCACCAGGAGCCTTCTTCCTGTTTTTCAGATCTTAGGTCCTTCTGTGAGGGACACTAACCTGCAAGCATCCACCAGGTATGACCTTGCTATAGGGATACAACACTGATGTCCGCCGTGGTTCAGGGACACACCCGCCCATACCAACCTCCCACAGGTGGTCCGTACCAACATCAGAACCCTCCTTCTTCTAAGTCTCAAGCCAGTGTTCTTGGTTTTCAAATTATCCAGTAACATATCGACAGGAAAATAATTTCATAATGGGTGTGTTCCTCCTTTGGCTATAAACGCAGGATAAAATTCCATTTCAGAGGATGGTCTGACACTACCATCAATAAATATCTTACCAAGAAAAAGAGAGCTTTCCCTCTGCCCTGGAAACATTATCTCCTGCAAATACCCCAGAGTGGGAGTTCCCATCACACAGAGCAGGCAGGGGACAGGGGGCAGGGGGGTTACTCTAATCCTATAAACCTCCTTTTACCCCCAAAGTCTTTCTCAGTACAGACATCTCAGAGAGTGGGCAGCACACAGGACCCTCAGAGGTGCCCTGGAAAGAGCTCACCTGAAAGCCATCTGGAGGCCCTTCCCATTCCCATGAGCCAAATTACCCCACTGCACATGTTCATTCCTGCTCTGGCCATAAAAACAGGAATGGTGTTGGGTCCCAGCCACACTCTCCTTCAATCCTTAAATAATTCTCATCCCTCTCCCCTGACCCCAGAGGCAATTTCTGAATTGGTTCAGGGTCTGGTGGGGAGAAAGACGGACATGGGATCACCTGGACCCTTCTGAAGCTCCGGTGAGGAGCACAGGAGCGACACGGCCCACGAAAGCTCAGCATCAGTTTGAAATGTTAATAAAAGGAATTAAGCCAGGGCCAGTCTGGATCTTCTTCATCTTGGGCCAAGACTAAGTGGACATTTCATTAAATTTCAGCAGGGAAGAAACCGGGTGTTACTGGCCCATCTGACTGAGCCACGAATAGATTCCTGGAAGAGGTAAAAGGGTTACAGTTACTTGGAGAGAAGCCAGGGGAGACTGCTATGGAGTTGGCGAGGGGAAGCAGGGCTTGAGGCAATGTGGCCTGGTGGCCCGGAATCAGGGATCTGCATGTGGCTTCTGATCCAGGCTGGGCCTCCTACCAGCTCTGTGCCCTTGAGAAATTCGCTTGGAGGTGTTTTTCTGTGAGGTGGGAATAATCATTTTTGACTAAGGTTGTTTTTAAGACAATGTATGGGCAAGCCCTCAGAAAACAGTGAAGAACAATAAACTATCAAAAGGCTTATTATGTGAAAAAACACTGAGAAACATTAAAAGGGCTAGAGAACGCAGTAGTACTTCATGCTGATGAGTCCCCAGGGGAGCCTGAGAGAACCCTAACTTGGATAGGAAAGGGGAGGATCTTCGGGCAGGACCAAAACAGAGAGGGAGAACACCAAGAGAGCCAAGTTCAGCTCAGGGCTCCCACTGGTCTTCCTATCTGTCCCTTACAACCTGAAAAACAACCCCCTGCCTCCAGGCAGACAAGTCTGTGCCACGCTGCCCGGTGTGGCAAAGCAGATAGGGTTTGCGCTTCAGCCCGGGTCCGATCTCTTGGCCAGCAGTCCTGTGCGGTGCACGACCTGCCCACCCACACTTACCACCCTGGGGTGGCTTCCGGTTCTGGGTGAACTCGGGGACCTACGTTTCTCTCCTTTCCAGCTGCTGCCCCTGGAAAGCTAGAATGGTAGCTATGCTTGCCATACTCCCCTTGTTTTATGGATTGTGTGACATACACGAAAGTATATGCAATGACAGAGGTAATTACAGAGCAGCCTAAGCTGAGCAGGCCTCTTCAGCTGGGCAGGAGGAAAGGGGGGGCTGCGGAAAGGCTCAGCCTGTCATGGTGCAGCTCGAGGACACACTGCTTTTGTACACAGAGGAACGGGCAGGTGACAGGAGACACGTGCTCACTCCTCCGTGAGAACTGCCACCACTTCCCTCGTGTTATTCTTCTCGCTGTGGGAGTTCACCGTTTGTATTCATGCTTTCTACAATTACCCAGAGGCCACGGTGACATTTTTGCATGTTTAATCAACCTCATAACTGAAACCTGAAACGGCGTGCACATCACTTGTATTAAATCTCTTCTCTCGTGTCCGTTCACGAATCCTCCCCTTCGCAAATTTCTCATGTCTTCATTTCATTTCCGTGTGATTTATTCAGCTCAATATGCACTTCTGTTTCATTTAATCATTTAAACAGACCTTTGGTGCCTATTTAATTGATTCTTTCTGGGTTTTAATTTGCATCTTTGACTTTGCCGTCCTGATTCCTTGACTATCCTCTCTCTGCATGACATATGTTTATGTTTTAACAGGTTTCCAATATTCCGGAAGAGTTCAGAGACCAAGGTTGGAAAAAAAATGCTATTTTAAACAGAATCCTATTTGGCCAGGCACCTGAGCAAAACCGAGAATAAACCCTTTGGCTTCAGAAAACACATGACCAGGGTCATCCTTTAATGCCCAGCTGCCCCAAGCAACCTGACCAGCTCCTACACTGGCCAAGAACTGTTGGAATGGGGAGTGAGACCCACAGATCAGGAAAAGTTAGGGTTTCCTGGGAGGTGTTTCAACTTGATTTTGCCTCTGCATGATTTAGGGACCTGCTGTTTGCTTCCTCTGCGTTTGGATTTACTTTTGAGGGGAGTGGATTGATACACTGGTATGTTTGGGAAAGCAGGGAACAGACAGGTTCAGCAACAGTGCATTCTGTGTTGCCCACTGGGAACGAAATTTATATTTTCAATTCTGTGTAGATTACATGTAAATGGAATTGCATACAAGATCCTAAAAATTAATACCACCCATTGAAGGTCCATATGGTAGAAAGGAGAGAAGGCAAGGTGCTGTGACTCTGATGTCATGAGCCCATCTGGCAGATAATCCAGTAAAGTTTTCCCAATTCCCTACAGGGGATCCTAACCCTAGGCTTGGTTTACCTGAGTAATTGAATTTTTACTGGGATCCTGCCACTTGCCTAAAACAGTCATTCTCTTTTTATTTTCTCATTGATATAATGGGAGCCAAAAGATGGAAATTATTTCTGAGTGGTATTATGCAAAGGGGTTAATATTTTTAAGCACCCAGACACTCTACCATACGACAGAGAAGTACTGAAGAATATGAATGCCACATGCGTTTATTATGTTCTTCAAAGGAAAAAAATTATTACTCAAGTTTTAATCACAAGCATAGAATCATTAAACTTGCAATGTGCATGTGTAATTTCTGCCAAAAAAAAAAAAAAATCCAGAAAACATTCCAAGTCTTTCATTTGTTTTAATGAGCTTCAGAACCAGCTATTGGCACCCAATTTTTAATATGCATCCTTTCTCTTACTATTGTATTTAAACACTCCTTCGTGAAAAGCATTCAATTTATTTCCAACGTATGATTTTTTTTTTAATAAACCAAGACCTTGTCATAATGGATAGGTTGCCTTAATGGTTTATCTTGGGTCACTCAGAAGACCTAAAGTCTGATCATACATATATAATGTTAGGAGAAATGCCAATACCACCTTTACAGTTTTATGAAATCTCAATCACTGTGGATATTGAAACAGGGAATGTGAACTGGACCCAGTCTTCCAATGGATCCATATATTTTTTGCACTTTAGGTCTTAGGAATAAAATTTTCCTTCATGACTCTGGGATTTCCAATTGGCCCCAAACAATAATAAATGGTTATTATAGTTGCTCTATTTGTTTCTGAATCCACCACTGTGGTTAAGTTGGTGGCAGAGGGGGCCAGAGCTAAGAAGCATGAATCTGGAAATACAGGAGATAAAACTTTATGGAGATTTTTTTAAAGTGGGGAGCAATTCCTTTGAGGCCAAGAATCATGCAGTTGGCAGAGGAAGACGCCCAGGCACAGATAGGGCTGTCTCCTTCTGCAGTTGGTTCACTGTACAAAGACACCAGGGAGAGCACCGGAGTGCGGGGACCTCTCTTCACCCACCGTGGGTGACAGCGGCTCCCCACAAAAGGCAGCTCTCTCAATCACAATCACGGGAGAGCTTCTTAATCCACATTTGGAAGGAAGTGCCTGGGTGCCAGTCTTCAACTCTACGGCTCATGGGGAGGGTTTCGGTCTGGGGGGTTGACTATGGCGGAAGGACTCTCTTTCGAAGGCACAGCAAGGGTAATGCTCCATTGGGTGCTAATGACTGCTGGGCCCAGAGCATCAGTGATGAGTGAATTGGAGGGAAAAGAGAAAATGAAGATAGTAAGATCAGTCCATACTTCTTGGTTGGACAGAACTAGAGGTGATGATAAAATATGCAGGTACATTATGTATCTTAATATAGGCTACCATTCAATTTTTTAAGTTTTTTAAAAATTATATTACCACTCTGTTAGTAGTTATACTTATCTTGGATGTTATTTGGCACTTGGAAATATATGTTTAATATTTAATGTACTTATTAACTTATGTTCAGTTAGCATTTTGCAATTTCCCTGAAGGGCAAGTGCCATAATATACGTCTTTGTATCTCCAGTGCTGTGCTCCCACAGAAATACTCATAAGCTTTCACTGATAATGACACACATGCTCAAAAACAGACAAGAACGGATACACACAAGAGAGCCATTAACACGCCCACACATGGAAGAACATACTCGTATATATTTGAGACACACACTAAGCCATACTCTGGACCTTCCTCCAAAGATTAATATAAAGAAAAAAAGTATTTATTCATTGTTTACTGGGTTCCATCAGAGCCTAAGATTTAACAGCCACTACCTCAATATATATGCTTAACAACCCTTTGAATTAATATTGTCATTGTAGATAAGGAAACTGAGGTTCAAAACATTTTAATAAGCTTACCCAAGATAATGGAACTACCAACACTCAAAACCAGAATGATGCTGTGTGTCAACCAGAAGGTAGAAAAAGATGGTATGCATTTCCCCCTTTCTGCCTTCTCCACTGAATACAGTCTGTTTGTCAAGCACAGTTGCCCATCCATCCCCAACCTTTTCTTCCACGTGACCCAAACTAGGCAAATCAGACTCTGTCTACCTGAAAGTTGATCCTAAAGCAAAGGGTAGAAACAATGGATATATGCCAGAGGTGACACTCTTCCTCTGAACTTCAGACTCCCAAAGGTAACCCGATTCCTTCAGCAATCTCCTCACTCTGTAAAGAACCCCACACTTTTCCAGTAGGTTCTTTTCCTGTTTAAGTAGACAAAATCAGTCCTTATGGTTGCGACTAGGTACCCTCACTGAATCCTCTTGAAACATAGTAGAGTGACAAGAAGACCCACAGCAGACTGGCGACTGGCTCAAGCTTCTTGCAGAGCAGACATCCTAAAGCTCATGTCTCCACTCCATGTTTCTGGCCAAGTGACAGCTTTTGTCACTGAGCTGCCCAAATTCAACTGTGGTTACGTAAAGGGTCCCCTTTACAATGCCTTCGTTTTTTTCAGGCTTTTCTTCAGCTGCAGCTGACTTGGCCAAGTACCATGACTGATTGGCGGTAATGCTCCACATGCAACTTCCACAGCATTTCGGGGGTTAATGACTGGTGGCTTAGCACTGTTCTTTGTTTTATGTGCCATCTCTCCTGTTTGTTTGTTTGTTTTCTTATTCTTTATACTCCTCATGCTACCCAGAGTAAGATTAGCACTCAGGTGGATCTGAAACCACAAATATAGGAAATTGCCTCCTGTTATCCAATATTTTAATTTGAGTAGCCACTAATTATGCTAAGGAGAAAGGACCCCTTATTTATCATAAGTATGGAGCTAGAGCATTCTCTGTACCCCCTTTATGAATACGCCCATTTCATAAGGATGCAGAGCAAAGGAGTTCTAAGTGGCTTTCATAAATTTCAGCTACCAAATAACTCAATTAGCTCCATTCAACATGCCAAAGCCACCCTAAAATGTCCCTCTTCAAAGCTACATTAAACATGTCCAATCCTCTATCTGATCTTTGTCCCCACTGTTAGCTCTGAGATTTAATATTCTAGAGAATAAAATGAGGCTACAGTCTAATTGCAATCAGGAAGAAAATCCATTTATATTTGTAATTTTGAACTTTATAACAAAGTTTATGGCACTGAATACAACCCAAGTAGCATTCTAACATTCTGATTTATCTCCTAGGGACCTCACAAACTCTATCAGACACTCGAAAATGAGCATACAGCCACCCAAGAGTTTGAATAACAAAGTTGGAAAAGGACAGCCAAAAACAATAAATTGGCCTCCGTGGTCTGAGCCAAACTCAGTCATGTATAACTACTGAGCTGGAATAAATAAGGACTCTGTTGAAAATGGTAATAAGAATATCTTTTTAAAAATGTGAAGACTAAAGTTAAGAAAAATCACAAAATTTACTTCTACAATTTCTAAAATAAAATATTTCTAAAACATGAAAGCATCAATTTACAAAATGGAATCACGACCCACACAGAACAAATTAAATACCAGCGTAAATAAGGAAAAGATCATTTCGATTCAACCTGAGAGCTCCCAACTCTGAGAAAGAATATCTTGGTAGAAAAGTGCTTTCCAAAATTTCCCTGGAAGCACTGTAAAAGCAAAGGGATTGGGAACTCAAACCTATTACGCTAGTGGTCACAGCAAGAAAGAGTCCACCTCAAGCATTAAATGCCTTTTTTAGGATCTTGTTTGTTTTAAAATATCATGGGAGTTTTGTGTTACTCTTTAGTATGTAAATATATGAATATTATTTATAATTTAATTATCTTTTACAATTTAATTATCTTTGAGGCACTGGTGAGACTTTTTTTATTAAACTTTGAGTAAAGTCAGTTCTTAGAGAAGACAAGGCATATTGCTCCTAATGAACGGTCCTTGAACTCAGGCACACCACCACTCACCACCCATCGGGGCAGAAGTAGCCCAGATTAAGAAGCATAGTTTTATTCTTTTTTTCTAAAGCTAGTTTATTTTTTTAAGATTTTATTTATTTATTTTTAGAGAGAGGGGAAGGAAAAGAGAAAAAGGGAGAGAAACATCAATGTGTGGTTGCTCTTACAACGCTCCCAACTGGGGACCTGGCCCGCAACCCAGGTATGTGCCCTGACTGGGAATCAAACTGGCGACCCTTTGGTTCACAGGCCTGTGCTCGATGCATTCATCTACACCAGCAAGGACAAGAAGCAGTTTTAGAAGGATGTATATGTTTTCCAACCTATTGGCAAGAAACTACTAATTACATTAATATGACATTAGAAAGCATCCTAAAATGAATATATTCCTAGAGGATTAGTTAAGGAATTGTGGCAGAAAGACCCCAAATAATAATGGCTTAAATAAAATATGTTTCTTTCTTTCTCATGTAAAAGTCTTGGCTGATATGGTGGCCTCTCCTGGACACCAACCCCCTCCTGCCCTGTTCTGCCACCCTCAACATGGTCCAAGGTCGCTTCTCTGGCCCCTGTCATTGTGTTCACATCCCTCAGCAGGCAGGTGCCTTTTCTACAAGTTGCATACCTCATTTCTATGCACACTGCCAATGCCCAGAATTTAGTCCCATGGCCTCATTTAGCTGCAAGGGAGGATGGCAATACAGTGTTTAACAAGGTAGCCTTATGCTCTCCTAAAAAAGAAATATCAAAATCTTAAAGGGGAAAAGGATATTGGTGGAAAAAGTGCAATTACTGCCTCACTTCACTTAAGTTATCCACATTAAAGAGCCACTTGTTCAAAATTCATCAAAATAATAACAGAAATCATGTTCTAGATGCTGTGGCTAAATAGGCACATGTATTGGTTAATATTCTATAGAGGTATCAGGCAACTAGAAATGTAACTTAATAAAAAGAAGCTCAAATAAAGTTTAAAGTAAGAGTGATCATTGAAATCAACTAAGCAAAACACCACACAAAACCATTCTAAACCAGCTGGTATTGCCGGTGGACCTTTAAAAATTTTAAACCATGGGCACGCGAGGAAGTTGCCTTCACAAAAAGAAATAAAATATGTTAACCACTTACAGGCATAACTCCAAAGATCTTGCTGCTTGGGTTTCAGATCATAGCCATAAAGCGAGTAAGGTAAAGTGAGTCTTGCCGCAAAGCAAGTCGTAATCTTTCTCGCTGTGAAGGGTCTCGCCTTCCTTTGTAAAACAAACACACCTGCCCTGGCTGGTGTGGTTCAGTTGGTTGGGCATCTTCTGGTGGGTTAGGGGTGTCACTGGTTCGATTTCTGGTGAGGACGCAGTTCAGGGCGCATGCCTGGATTGCGGTTCAGTCCCTGAACGGGGCATGTGCAGGGGCTCAGGGTGGTCATCGGCCCAGTCAGGTGAGGTGGTTCTCTCCCTCTCCCTCTCTCTCTCTTTCTGTCCCTCTGAAAATAAACAAATAAAATCTTAAAAGAAACACCTGCAAAGTACAATAAAGCACATGAGGTAAAATGAGGTGCACCTGCAATTACTTTCAGCAGTGTCAAATGCAACAATGGAACTTTACTGGAGTACCTTGCCAAGGTAAAAAAAGAGTTAAAAAATAAAGCTTGGGCACACACCTGGAGAAGGGAAGGCAGGAGAAGTGGGCAGAAGGAGAAGTTTCAGGGGCAACACAGTTGCAGTGACGGTCTCCGTCAATGCCGTGGGGAACTGTGGAGGTGGATGGGTCAAAATTCTCCCAAATTGGAGTGCGAGTGACAACCTTTGTGTCACCACATTAGTTGGTCATTGAATATGGAAAGACATGAACATCGATGCCTGTATTCTAGCAGCATTTGCAGTGGCTGGGGGGTAAGTCTTTCCCATGTTGCAGTTTCGTTTTGCTGAGAAGTAGGCTTTGAATCACAGATTAGCGCCTGGGATGTTTAGGACTTGTCCCTGAGCCCCTGCTCTCGGGCCAGGAAGAAAGTGGGAGCTGTGATATAGCACAGTGAAAAACTCAGCCAGTCCTGGGGGAGGCTCTAGAGTTTGGCTGGACTTTCCAACTGGTCCTTCCTCTGCGGAGACAGGGAGGGGTCTTTATCTCCTATAATGACCAGTTGCTGGATATGGGCCATCCGGAAGGGGACATGACCTTGGGTGAGGCATTTTTCCTTCAGCCAAGGCAATGTTCCACGTGGAAGGACAGCTAAGGAGTGTTGGTTGGCTGCACTCCTAGCAGCTGGGGAAGTAAATCCTTCAATCTAGAAAGAGGCTCTGGGTGCACATCACGGTATCCACTATACAAGTTATATTTACATATTTTCATTTCATGGCCAAGGAAAAACTTAAAGATAAATCATTCTTTATTTGAAGAACAGATTCAATAATTTTAACCATATGAAACTAAAGACACTTGTTTCCTTGCCCTTTTTTTTTTTCAAAGCATATTTGGTAATATATAAATTAAATGTGAGAATGATATGAGACTACTATATAAATATTTCTATTCCTCTCACTCCTCCACTCTGTTCTTGCCAGCAGATTCCTGCCTTGTTTTCCTGAAACAAAAACAAAAACAAGGCCATCAGTCCTCTAGGCTCTGTTCCCAATGACTCTTGTTTAAGCCATCGCTTTTGAAGGTAAAGAACTAAAGAACTCTCCACCGGTCTCCTGGGTCTCTCCTTGCACAGTTCACATGCTCACTCTCTCACTCCCCTGCTGTCTTCTGCAGCTCCTTTGCCCTGTCAAAACCTCTACATCTTACAGATTTTATGTTCACCCATTTTGAAGATGTCTTTCTTTTTTCTTATGAAATGCATTGGGGTAACATTGATTAACATTACATAAATTTTCAGTGTACACCCTTCTAATACAACATCCATATACTCTGTTGTGAGCTCAGCACCCTAACCCTAGGCCCCTCCCATCACCATGCACTGATCCCCTGTACCCTCTTATGCTCTCCCCCACCCCTCTCCTATTCTGTAACCACAATTCTGTTGTCAGGTTAGGTTTTTTGTTTGTTTGCTTGCTTTATGTATGAGTTGCTTTTTGCTTTTTATCCTGTATATGAGTGAAATCATCTGGATCGTGTACTTTTCTGTCTGACTTATTTCACTTAGCATAATACTCTCAAGATCCATCTGTGTTGCCAAAATAGCAATATTTTAACTTTTTAATGGCTTAGTAGTCTTCCATTATATAGACATACCACATCTTCTTTATCTAGTCATCAATGAAAGGACACTTGGGTTGTGTCCATGTCTGAACTATTGTGAACAACGTTGCCATGAACACGCATTCTCTAATTACAGCCATGATCCTACCCTTTTTCATTCTAAGTTTCTTAAACTAGCAACATAGAATTATAGACTCATTTCTACGACTCCCCAATGTCCTGAAATCCAGTGCTGCTTCTGTTCACTCCCTGACACCTACATGTGCCCCCAGCAACAGAGGAAAAGTAGAAGGAAGGAAGGAAGGAAGGAAGGAAGGAAGGAAGGAAGGAAGGAAGGAAGGAAGGAAGGAAGGAAGGAAGGAAGGAAGGAGAAAGAAAGAAAGAAAGAAAGAAAGAAAGAAAGAAAGAAAGAAAGAAAGAAAGAAAGAAAGAAAGAAAGAAAGAAAGAAAGAAAGAAAAAGAAAGAAGAAAGAAAGAAAAGCAATCTAAGTCATCTCTTCTTGGAAAATGAAAGATTTTTTTTCACAATCCTAGAGCTGACTTTTAAACACAATGAGGCAGCGAACATTCATTCCTTTTCTGATACCTTTATTTCCTGTCTCCCACCACTTATTGCCACTTTTCCTTTCTTCCCTCAGCCACTAACTGGGGAAATTCTCCAAAGCTATCTTTCACCCATTATCTAAAGCATTCAAACATTATCATTATGGTTTCTCATTATTTTCATCATTGCCTGTGTGCTGGTGATTCACTTTTGAGTCTCCTTTCTGTCCTTCTGGGTAACTCTAGTCTGCATCTCAGCTGCCTCAGGGACATTTGCACAACCCAACTTCACCCCAAGTTCAAGTTCAGTATGACCAAAACCAAATTCACCATTCACGTAAAAGAAGTCTTTCACCTCAGCCTCTCTAGCAGTTTCCCTCCAGATGCTTCCTGCAAAAAGAAAAGAAAGTGAAGACATCTAAGAACATACTGTGTGAAGGAAAAGAAAGGCTGCCTCCTAATCCTTGCATTGTCACTTGTTAAACCCCATATGCCATCTTTCTACTTGTAGTCCCTTCATACTCCTATTGATCCTATATATTGTTTCCAAATTTAAATAAATGTTAATATTTCCCTCTCCTTTTCAAAATTGTATACTACTAGTCTGAATAGTAGAATCCAACCTCATGAGTTTGGCCCTGAAAGGCCCTCCTGAGTTTAGCACTACCCTTCCTTCATGGCCAGCCTCATCACACTCAAGCTTTCTGCCCTGTGCCCAAGCTCAACTCAAAACCTTTCTTCACATTGTTTTCCCAAGAGGAAATGGCCTTCCCCATTCATTTATTTTATTTAAGTCTACTTTTCTCAGGATCTATATTCCATTTAAACTAGAAGGCATAATCAATCTCTCCTAACCCACTGAGATACTCCTCTTATCTACATTTCTGTAATAAATATCAACTATTCACTACAGCAGCTTGTCACACGCTACTTTATGGGACATATAATTATTCCACATGAATATATTTTGTCTTTTTATTTATGTTGTAAGGTCCTTAGAATGCTTCAGCCACATGTTATGGACATGAGGAAAATTCAATACATACTTTCTGAATTAAGATTAGTCTCTACCCCATGTACATATATACTAGTACTATAAGAATAAAATTATGAAAACAAAGAACTTCCTGTCCAAAATTTCAAAATAAAAGAAAAAAGTAGGAACAAACTCATACTTATGTATTATTAAATGTTGAGGGCAAATGTGGTAACATATTATAAATTAAATTATTCAAAAATTAAAAGTATTTCCTTTTTATTATGTGATTTTCACTTTTTCTAGTGACATAAGGCAAAGTTGCCATTAACTAGCTGGAGCACTGGATGGTGGGAAGATGTGTTCTCTTACTTTTTCTCACTTAGAACTCACCTACCTTTCATGGATCAGTCTCAATGTCAAGTAAACTAATATATATATATATGTATTCCTCTGAACAAATCCTATTTAGTCTTTTTACATAGTTTTTATTAAACAAGACCACACAAATGGGTAGGAAAGAAAACATTTTGTCAGCCTTATGCTCGGACACTTACGCTAAAAGATTTTTGCCAAGAAGAAATAGACTAAACATACATCAAGCCAAATGGAGATGCTTACTTTAGTCACCAGAGGTACTTCTTATGATTTAAGACATTAGGCCATGATTTGAGAATGGAAAGAGTGCAAAACTGCTTTATGTTTCTGACAATCACTGTCCAAAAGAATCTGTATATCCAAATGATGGGCAAACTTAACCCTACAGTTTTAAGTTTTATGGTAGTATTTTGAAACTCACTTTACAAACATTTTTGAGGGTATACTCACTTTATTGCCTTTTTAACACTTTTTCAGTGAAATAAAACATTAATTGTGATTTTCTCCTTGGTCATTTTTGTTTTAGTATTACCTGTCCCAAAGTTCAAGCACAGAAATGTGTTTCTTTGGCACATACAGTATTGCCATGTCTCCTTCATCTGGTCAGAATTTTTCAAAAGGACTAGTTTCTACTAAACATTACTATTTCTTCTGGGGCAGGAAGGGTTTTGGGTGTGGCGAGGGAGTGGACTGGGACAGTGGTAACCTTTATTTATTCATCTGGTGCATTTCTGAGCACTCACCACGTGCAAGGAGCCATGCTAGATGCTGGAGACACAGCAGCAAAAGACACACAGTCCTTATCTTCATCCAGCGTGCACTAAAATGAGTTGGAGGGCTTCAAACAGCTAATCACACAAGGATTTAATCATGGCTGCAGTGCAAGCAAATGAACTGTGTCCTGTTAAACAAAAAGTACCGTGCAGCAATGAAAAGACACAAACGATGTCACAGAACAATATGGATAATGTCATAAAATATTCTGAGTAAAAAAAAACAAAGCGTATATATTATATAGTTCCTTTTATGTATAGTTCACCTACAAGTAGAACTTGCAGACAGGTAAGTCAGAGCGGTGCTGCTGGTGTGGGTGAGGCACAAGAAGAGGCGTATGGACCCCTCCCAGGATGCTGGAAATATTTCTTGATTGGGGAGGTAGTTACAGGGATGTGTTCACTTCGTGAAAATGCATCAAACAGTATGTCTATGATTTATGTACTTTTCTACATGTAGAGTATATGCCTAAACCCTCAACCACTATTTGTTTTTAGTCTCTTTTCCTTGGCCAGCCAACAAATGGACAAAAGTTCTAGAGGAAGCCACAGAGGACTTGTTTCCTTTCTCTCTGAGATCTTGGCCCATCGAATCTGTGTGAGGAGGAGTCTGGCACAGCAGCGAAAGACAGTGGCAGGAACCATACAACTTCATTGGTCTGCTTGCTTGCTGAGGATTGCATGAGACGACATATACCAAACACTTATTAACACAGAGCCAGGGACATAGATATTTGTGAAATTAAGTTGACTTTGTCATTTATCACCCACACAGGACATTTTGGAGAGTCAAAGACTGCTATTAATAAACACACCAGAGCACAAATAGACATTAAAATTCTCACAGACAAACTGAAGAGTATGGTCAATGAAGAGCTAAATAAATGATGACAGGTATAATTATTATGCCTGAGCTAGCCTTGCCATTAGCAAGTATATTAATAGGCAGTATTTTTGAAAAATTATGAAAGTGGGGCAGTAATATATCTGAGTGAAGCAATTATAAGTCAGTAACAAAATATTTATCCCTGTAAACAACATGCCAGTTCTCTCGCACTCAAAAAATATGTTCTTACTAAGAGAGCACCATGAGACTACAGCACAAGCAGCACGATGACTCCGGATGCTCACGTTTTTTCTGGTTCTGAAGACCAGGAATTCACACAACTGGAAGTCATAGCTCCCTCATTTCTTTTGTATCACTTATCATGTTTGTTCATTTTAAATATATTCATATATAAGGTGCATTTTATTCATAAAGGACAAACCCAGCACTTCCAGTAGCATGGTTTTACACAAGCATATTCTTACAAATTCCATTGCACATTGCAGAGAAATGCCCAGAATCCCATTAGTTGTGATGTAGCCCATTTAACACAAACTCTCGTGTTTACATAAGCCTCACTGCAATTGTATCTTTCCTTGCTGGCACCAAGATCCTCGGGGTGGGCCCTGAATGTCAATGAGACTGAGTGGCTGAGAGTGGCAAAGTAGCCAGTGACTGGAAAGGAAGACAAAGGCAAGTTTGGGTTCCAGACACCGTGCTCATTTCCTGTGTACATACTGGAGAGACTTGGGCTTCATGTCCCTGATGTCTATGAACATGTTTTTCCCTTGGTATTCAAAGATGACCTCACAAAGCAACAACAGAAAAAATTCTTCTTCTCCCCAAATGAAAGAAGAGGTTCCTGTGCCCCATGCCACTCTCCCCTTGGTTTCCTGTTACTGTGTAAAGTTGTTCTTTCTACAATAATCTCTTATGTTAAGTCAGAGGTCAAGAGAATTGGGCAAGGTCATTGTTATTCAGTGTTCTTTCTCTGATCTTCCATGGTGCCTGGTAGCTAAAGACATTCAGAAAGTCCCCATCTCCTAGAGAGTCTACTCAAATACATCATTTCATTTTCTACAGTACTTTGCCAAGCTCTGTTCTCCTGTGTTCAACTTCTAAAATGGGTTTGGTGTGAAAAACACCAGATTAATTCACTATTCCTTCCCCACCTTTCTTGTGGCTTATTTACATCTCAGTTTGCAGACTTCTTGAGAAAAATATGTGCAACAATTTCCTTTCCATTTATAATACACCCACTCAGTCCATCGGTGTGTATTTATTGACTGAAGGAATAAGTAGACAAGGAATCGGCAGCCCCGGACTGATGGCCAGCCAGTGACATGAGTTAGGTCTGTGAGCACATGGCGCATCCTTGTCATGTGCCCCATCCCTGGATCATCATCAACACAGAGACTTTGCAAAGCTGGATAGAGAGCCAACTTGGAGGAGAGAGTAACCTAAAATTTCTCTGGCTCCTTGACCTCCCCACCTATTTCTGGAGTAGACCAATAAAGAAAGAGCTCCTGGAAGAGTCTGGAAGTAAAGGGTGAGCATGTACAGGTTGTGGCATGAGGATACAGCCTAGGGACCAGCAACAAGAAGGTACCCTTCTTTTTGGAGCCTGCTCAAACTAGCATATGCACATGAAGCTGCTGTGGCATAATAAAGCCTCTGCATTCCAGAGGACCAGATTCACTTACACTCTCTCCAAATGTGCAACATTGGAAAAGGTACTGTATTTCTCTATAAGTGAGAAATAGAATGTGTCCTATAATCTGATCATTCGTGACTCCCTACCTGATGGGTAGCAGGAACAAAAAAAAACTATACTTCAGCCCTGGCTGGCGTAGCTCAGTGGATTGAGCACGGGCTGCAAACCAAAGCATCGCAGGTTCGATTCCCAGTCAGGGCACATGCCTAGGTTGCAGGCCATGGCCCCCAGCAACCGCACATTGATGTTTCTCTCTCTCTCTCTTTCTCCCTCCCTTCCCTCTCTAAAAATAAATAAATAAAATCTTTAAAAAAAAAAAACTATACTTCAGTCTAATCAATTAACTTCATTTGAAGCAATAGTCTGAATAGACTCTTGACACAAATACTTGGCTTCTCCAAGCCTCTTCTCTAATATGGTGTCCACCTAACAGAGGTAGGGACAACACTGACAGCACCGTATGGCAGCAAGGAATTCACATGGTATCATCTGTGTCTCCCTGGGCCCTGCAGCCAAATGGCTGCCTGAACAGCCACCTCCTGAGCCCGCTGCTATGTTCCAGGCCCCATCCTTGGGTGCTGGCCTGCTGCCTGAGCCTGTGATGGTGGAGCACAGGGCCTGTCTCCCCCAGCTCTCTCACAGGCGCACTTCACCTCTCAGACATGCTAGTGGTATCTTTAAGTCTCTCCCCTGTCCTCTGGCCTGAAACCCTCGGTCCTTCAACGTCTTCACAGAGAGAGCCCGGTCCCACCTTTATGCAAACAGTTAGTTAGATCTGCTCTTATCTCCTGTTTGCCTATTAACCAAGATTTCAGTGTTTGTAGTAAGAAAATCCCTCACTTGCCCCACTGGAACCAGTATGTCTTACTTTACTGTTTCTCTCCCATGGCTCACTTTTTGACATTACATAGACCGATTGCCTTCTTCCAAAGCTTTTCCGGGTAAGCTTTTCTAAAATCAGTGTTCCAGGCATAGGCTTTTTAATTTCCTTCCAGCTTTTGAGTTTCTAATAATAGCCACTTCTTTTTTTCCCAATTCAAGATTACTGATCTTGTGTGTACTAAGAAGTTTTATTCTTCTTAATATACTCGTGAATTCTCGAGCTTAGCCCTGCCACAACGTACTCCCTCATCCCTTGATGTAGCTCAGAATAAGACAAGAAGGACTAGATTTAGGGCAAGGCATAGTGTGTTACCTACTCATGATTAATATTTTTTTTGAAATGTTCAAACCTCACACACACGTTCTCTGAGGCCCATTGGAAATTTATCTGCCTGTATATTTTAAAGTCTTGGCTAAAAAAATATATAGATAAAGGAAAACAAATTATTTCCTTTACCAGATCCTAACATGCTTATACAATGTGCTATCTGTTGTAAGCTAAGGATTAAATGGAATTTAATGAAATTTCCAACAGTGAAATACCTGTGATACCAGATATGACCTCAGGTAGCATTCCTTCTTGGGTCAGTATCAGCCAGAGGGGCCTGATGCCATACTTGCTCAGACAGAAGCCTGCTTGGACACCAGCCACCACAGCCAAAGCAAGGAGTTGTGCATCCCCAGGTGTTATCTGGTCACCAAAATGACAGTCTCCACATTTCTTTCTCAAGACATTCAAACCTATGCTGTCTGTGGAGATTTCTGGTGGAAAGGGTATAGGAGATCAAAACATCAACTGTAACAGTAGCATGGCTATCATTAATTTTGGGAGATGGAGGCCTGGATCCAAGGCCCAAAGAACTTACTCTGCCTCCCTTCTTGAAATAAACAATCCCTTGGTCATGAGCAGGTCAGCCACGAGGAAAAAGGGGTTTACTGTGATGAGAACTCCACTTGAAAGGGAGAAGTGTGGCAGAGCCTCTGGACTACGCATGTCCAATGAAGCTGATGGTCACCCATATCTGTGTTCATTTGCTAGGGCCACCCTAACCAAGTACTATCAATTAGGTGGCTTAAAGCAACACAGATTTATTGTCTTACTATTCTGGGGTCTAGAAGTCTCAAATCAGGTGTTGGCAGGGCCATGCTTCCTCCTGAGCCTCTCAGGGAGGATCCTTCCTTGTCTCCGTAGCCCAGGAGTTCCTTGGTTCATTGGTAATAACTCCAATCTCCGTCTCCATCTTCATAAAGCTATTCCCTCTGACTCTCTCGGTCTTCACTTCTCATAAGGACACTGGTCTATTTGGAGTAAGGCCCACACTAACGGCCTCATCTTAACTTGATTATGGCTGCAAAGACCCTATTTCCCAGTGAGGTCACATTCACAGGTGTTGGAAGCTGTGACTTCAACCTATCTTTTGTGGGGACACAATTCAAGCCACAAGAATGCCTATGGTCTCTAGCACATTTATCTCGCCACACAGAGAAGCCCGGATAAGGGGGATGTCTGAATGTTGCCTTCCAGCGAGTCAGATAAACTGTGCCTTCCATTGGGAGGGCCCAGTGAGGGAGAAAAGAAGAGCAGAAAAGTTTCAGAAAGACATTTTCTTGTGTTATAGACGATAGTCAGAGGAAGCAAGGGGAGAAAAGAAACACAGTTTATTTTCCTATTCCAGTGGAAGAATACAGACTTGCAGGGACTATTTTAATAGTACCTATGTGTTAATCTAACACTTTATGTATTCATCTAAGTATGGTTATAAGTCATTTAATCTGCTAAAATTAAATTTGCATGTTTCCATCATTTATAAAATTAGTTCGACCTGAATGAAAATAACTGATTTATGATTGTGTTAAACATGCAAAAAAGAGATCTAAAAAAGCAAACTCAGTCCTAGCTGGTATGGCTCAGCAGACTGAGTGCGGGCCTGTGAATCAAAGGGTTACTGGTTCGATTCCCACTCTAGGGCACATAACTGGGTTGCAGGCCAGGACCCCAGTAGGGGGCATGCAACAGGCAACCGCACAATGATGTTTCTCTCCCTCTATTTCTCCCTACCTTCCCCTCTCTAAAATAAATAAATAAAATCTTTTTTTTAAAGTAAACTCAGAAGAGTAGTTATGCTTTTGTCTATCAAATTTTCAAAGATTTAAGAAACTCCATAGTAAGTTTGGTTAGCAAAGGCATGGATGGATAAAAAGGCCTCCTTTCCATCACTGGTGAGAAAGGAAATTACAATTTGTGGCAGTCACTGGGCAATACATATCAAGCACTCTATAACATCTTCTCATCTGACTCAGAAGTTCTTCCAAGAAATTTTCTTGAGGAAAGTCTGGAGCATGTGTATCAAGTTTTAGTTGTAAGAATTTTGATCACAATATTGTTATTAAACAAAGGCTTAAAAGTAAATAATGACATAGTCACTAAAAAAGGACCTGTAGAACAAGAAAACTGTAGCTCACAGGCTAAATCTGCCCCACTGTCTGTTTTGTAAATAAAGTTTTATTTATTTAAGACACAATCACACTCGTTTATTTACACATTGTGTATGGCTACATTCTGAAAGTTAAGTAGTTGGGAGAAAGATAGCATGGTCCACAAGTCATAAAATATTTACCATTTAGCCCTTTACTAAAAAGAGTTTGTTAATCCCTATTATTGAAAAATGCATATGATATGAAAGACATGGCCAATTATGTTTGTAAAAAGGAAAATTACAAAATAATGTGCTCAGCATGAGTCTGTGGGTTTAAAGGTGAATGCATTTATTTAAATATGTATGAAGTCCATACACCAAAAAAATGAACAGTCATTATCTCAGGGAAATGGTATTTTGAGTTTATTTTTCTTTATTGAATTTCCTACTTTTCCAAAATGTCTGCAGTAAATACATGTGTTTGCACCCATAAAAATAGTGTTTTTCAAATCACTATTGTTAATCCAAACATTGAACTGATTAATGTTGAGTCAGTTGCTTAACTCCTCGGAGCTTCGGTTTGGGCCTCTGTTAATAGCAGTACCTGTCTCATAGGCGTCTTGTGAGCATTAACTGAAGGATAATATATATAACATGCACATGGGTACCTGGCACCATCTCCTCGCTGATAGAGCATCAGTGCAAAGTCCTGGTAGAGTTGCTCAATGCGCTAGAAACATCTGCAAAGTCAACTCCAGAAAAAAGTACAAAGAAATATCCACATCTGGCAAGGCAGCATCAAAGTGGACTTTCGTTTTTATCTTAGCAACGGATCTAACTTAAGGTACATGCGGTGGAGGGGATCCCGCAGAAATGGAGCTGTGCCTAATGTTGGTGAAACCATTTAGGTATTGTTTTAGACATGTGTTACATAACTCTTGCAATATTAATAAAAAATAGCTGATTTGACTGAATGATCATAATAAGAACCCTAAAATCACAATTCATCTGTCCTTCAAAATTAACTACAGTCTCATCAAGATAGTTCTTTATTAACCTGTTATTTTACACCAAAGAACAGAACCGCCTTAGTGAGAAAGCAGGACCCATTTCTGACTGGTGTGTGAGGCAGGCCCCATAAAACACGGTAAAAGAATGAGGTATGAGATGTTATTCCAGGATTCCTCAGTTGTTTTCTATCATATTTACAGTAATAAACACTGTTTTGTCTATGTTGGGGTTTGCTTTCTCTCCTAGAAAATATTCCATTAAACCAGCATGTGTTCATGGTTTCCTTTCATCTCTTTTTAAATCTCCTCCCATCACCAAGTTGCCAAGAAGCCTTTCCAGATAAGAACGCAAAGGGTATCTGAAAATAATATAAAACCAGACCAAATTCCAATGAACTGAAAAACCTAGGAATGCATAAATTATATAGATTGTGTGTTCCTGTTACACACAGTTAAACTGATTGTCAGTGCCAGCTGCCTTTACATCAAAGAGGATATTTTGAGCTCTGCCAAGAGCTAGCTGTGTAGTTATTTAACATTGTTCTTTAACTCTCTCAACAGCCATTCACTGTATGCAACGTTCAGGGTTCTTTCAGAAAAAAGTAAAGCAGCCAAGTCCATTTTGTTTCTCTGATTTATTTAGGATTACTTATGTTCATGCTCAAATGTTGTATACAACTTGCAAAACTATTTTTAAATCAATTGTTAATAGAAATTGGATCCAAACTGAATGAGGGTACAAATAGGAAGATGATGCGTGTTATTTGAACTAAAGCTGATTCTGCCAGAAGTCAAAACATCCAGCTGATTTAATTAAAGAAAAGAGAGACTCAGTCCATCCAGATGTCTGGCATCATGAACACCAAACGCAGGGATGATTGATTGAATTTTTGACGTGATTCACCAGATGTTTCAGCCTCTTGGAGACAGACTAAAAGGGAAGGATTCGGAAGGGTTTCAAATTCCTTTATTTCTCCCTGGGTTTTCATTGTGAGTCTTCCTTGTTTCCTCTTTGGTTACCTTATCCAGCTAATCCCTGCCCCCTTTGGTAACATTATCTCCTATTTTCTTTCATACTGAATCTTGGGATATCTGGATAGAGTAACAGATTGAGAACCAAGTGGTGAGGTATAAACAATTTCATTTCCTTGCCCCCTAAATAGATGGCGCCAAGTGGCCCTTTGTTCTGGGGGGGGGAGACCGCCGAGCACGCAGGATCCCAGGAGCAGAGGCGCGGAAGATGCCCATGCATGAGAAATTTAACAAGATCAGCCGCAATGATAGATCCAGGAGACATGTTCTCGAAAGGTATTATTAGCTTGATTGCTCTGCAGTGCGAACATTTGAACATCCGAACATTTGCTGTTCAGATTGCCTGTCATCAGCTTCCACTGTATTAAGCCACTAATGAGTTGATAGTTAGATAAGTTCTTTCTCAAAGGAAATAAATAAAGACTGACAATTACCGAAACAAAGGGAGGAGACTGTGAGTGGGTTCCTTCACTGTGCTACTTATGGGGATCACAGGTTTGCCTGAATTTTGAAAACCCCCCTCTTGTTGTAGAGCAAACTGGATGGCAGAGATTATCCTGGGCGTCGGCAATGAGGTTGTCCTGTGTGATAGGATTTAGAAGAAGAATAGATGGTGCCATTCTGGCTCCACCTTTGGCCTGAATTTCCCGTCCTCACAAATGACATGATACTGTTAATTTCATCCGTCTGGATAGAGCTCCATGGATACTATCTCCGTTGCTTGGCTTAACCATTTCTAAGGAAATGTATTACTATACCCATTCTTCTTCAAGAAGCTACAGGGTTTTGCTAAGGACAAGGTGAGCAGTGGTCCGAAACCTCAATACTCTAGCTCCCGGCCTTATGCAGTACCAGAGTTGCCTATGAAAATGTGTTAGAAAAGAAATATTGAGACCACTGGGTTCAATAAGATATGAGGTAAAATATACACCAAAGCATTTCATTCATCAGGTTAGTCTTTTGATACCTTCAACTCCAAAGCAGCTGAGAAAAGGCCGAGGCCACTCGGAGCCCCACAATTGCTCTGCAACCTCATGTATTCGAAGACAGACTTCACAGAGCCAAACAGATGGCTACTCAAGTATTATGGAAAATACAGTTTTAAACTCTTCTGTCCAAAGAGGGATGTAAATAAAGGAAAAGTCTATCTTGTTTCTTCTGTCTCTGAATTTCTAACTATTATTACTTAACTGCGCTTCCGTGTTCCGGTTAACTTCTATTCCTAGAAGTCATGTCATTGGAAGATCTCTTTTGGTGTCCAAAATCCTATCGGAGGAGGAACAACAATGTACCTTGTATCCACATACAGCCTGGGAGGTTCCCCAATCCCCACTGCCCTGCTGATTTTATCTGCTTTCTCCGTCAACACCATTCTGCATCCTCAGCTGACACCACACCTCTCAACCTCTTCACCTACAATCAGCTCACCTCAGGAGTCATCACTGTCGCTGAAACTTTGAGAAGAAAAACATTCTCCTTCTGATGAACATTTTTATTTCTCAATGTCATTTCTTTTTAGCAACTGTTGTTCTTCTACTGCTGAGCTGTTCGTGATTTAACTGGACTCACCTTTCCCGGCAGAAGGCCGAGGCCACAGCTAAAGTTGACTGGTCAGAGAACAATGTCCCCCAAGTCAAGCTGTTGGTGGTGACAAGGGATTTGTCAGCCAAGCAGTAGCCAGAGTATCAGCTTGACCCTAGTTACCCAAGTCCCACCCCCTGGAGGACAACAAATAGTAAAAAGGCCAGGTGGTATCCCTAAACAGAATAGGTAGGGGGAATTGCTTTTGTATTTGAGGGGTTGTTTTATTTCTCTTTTTCTGTTTGGGAAAGTTTCCTCAAGCTTGGAAACTTGGATCTTTATAACAAGTGTTAAGCCTGCTTGAATTTCACCTTAAAGGGAGATGTGGTTTTTATTACACCAGACAGAAAGCAACCTGTCTGTCCTATGCTCTGGAAGGAGACACTATCACTCATTCCCAAGGCTACTCACTATACAAAGACCCTTGAAAAAACAGTCTGGAACAAGGGCAGTCGGTGCCCCTCCTCACAAGATGTACAGAAATGCAAGAGACCCATGGGTCCCCCAAGACATTTCATCCAATAAATCTCTTGCACATATAATCCCAGCTTGGCCACTGCTTCTAGAAATCCAGACTAATACAAATGGTGCTACTACTATTTAGATTGTATGTTCTTTAAGAGTAAAACCAGCCCTGGCCGGCGTAGCTCAGTGGATTGAGCATGGGTTGCGAACTAAAGCATCACAGGTTTGATTCCCAGTCAGGGCACATCCCTGGGTTGCAGGCCACGGCCCCCAGTAACCACACATTGATGTTTTTCTCTCTCTCTCTTTCTCCCTCCCTTCCCTCTCTAAAAATAAATAAATAAAATCTTTTTTAAAAAAGAGTAAAAACAATGCTTTGCTGCTATTTGCTGCCCCCCTAGCACCCAGCAGGGTAATTGGCAAATATGTGTTGATGGACTGAGCCATAAAATTGAGATTAAGGGTCCAGCCAATGAACAGAAGACTTGGACTTTGAAAAAGGATCAGGCATTCTTAAAATAGGTCTCCTGATATAAATTCTCTATTTATTTGTCCATATTGTCTGAGCTATGACTTACTGGACACTGATATTGTTTAGCTATTTCATTGGATCTGTCTGCTCCAAATAGCCCTAATTTCCCAGGTGATGACTGTCACATATAAACTTCACCCATTCCATGGTGAGCCACCATAGTCCTTTAACTCCCCCAACCACTGAGAAGTAGAGTGTAAGAGAAGAGTCCTTGTCTTCTACACAGTCACTGCATGAAAATGTCCGTGTGTCTCAAAATGTACCTACAGGATTTTAATTAGTAGAATTGACTGAATGATGACACAGATAGGCCAAAGTCAGTGAAAGAAGAATTGCATTATTTACATTTCCCAAGAAGAGGGGACATGTCATGTCATGCAGAGTCATTTGGGGAAATACCAGTTTTGTTCACGAAGCAGGAGGGGAGGGAGGAAATCTAGGTCAGAGACTCTACTGTGGCTTTCATATGAAAGACAAGGCAGGAGAGCTTAGGGTATGCTAGTTTGAATAACTGCAGGAAGCTCTGGGGCATAGTTGCCTGGTACCTGGCCCTGGGTTGCCTTAAAGCAGAGGAACATCAGCTTACTGTGTGAGAGTTTGCTAAAAGAGATGGTTGGAGTATGGGCTTTGGACTGTTTAGTCTACATAGGAAAGGTGTGTGCCCAGATGAGCCCTTTGCTGTCTCTAAAAACTGGGTAGCCTTGGGAGTGGGTGATGCCCCAGTCAGCTAAGCCATAAATGCCAGAGCACCAAGAATATAAAAAAGAAGAAAATAGAGTTTATACAATTGGCCTTGTGGGAAATGGATGTCAAATAGAGAAATGGAGAGTCTAGGAAACAGAACATGGTTTCTTCCTATCTTTCTAAACCACAGATGCTCCCTGTAGGTTCCCACTGGAGACGTCCACCCTTGGTCTTCAGTAGATTTAATGATGGAAGAAGGATGATGATTCCTTTTTCCAGTTAAGTCATTCCAACTTTTCTTTCCCCACATGGACTTAGTTTCTGCTCTTCACTTTACCTTGACTTTCACCTTCACCTTCCTAGTTATACTCTCAAACAGGAACCAGTGTCTTTTGATGAGATGCACTTAAATGCAGCTGGAACTCTGGTTCAACGAGGGAGCATGAGTCATATCTTCTGTCACAACCAGTCTTCTCCAACCTCACTTCACACCTGCCTTCCCTTGATTTACCTCTTCCTTGTCAGCAGGCAAAACCAACATGTTCTATCATCCTGGCCTAAGACAGTCAGACACAGCCAACTTGATCATTCTGTTTATGATCAAAATAGGAGTTGTTATTTGAAATAACAAAGAACAGCCCAGCATGGCTGGTTTTTCAGTTTTTTTATAAATATGTTCACTACACATGTAATGAACTCAGTGCCTTTGATGTTATAGATAAGACGCATATTATGAATTAGTAGTGAATTTCCATTGAGTTAAGAACAAAATTCAACTTCACAGGTTTTTCCTTCTTCTTCTTCTTTTTTCTTTCTTTCTTTCTTTTTTTTTTTGGATACTGCAGAGGGACGGATGGGTTTTATGCTTATTTCTCCATAATCTGTACGAAAACCGCAAAAACTGAAAAATATTGATGCCTTAAAACTCTTTCTAAGACTCCAACCATGGGCTAATAAAAACAATAAAAATCCATTACGAGTTCAAGCTCTTAAGATGGCATCTCATTTGGCATAAATAAAAAAGCATCTGGGAGACCTGGAATCAACACTTGAGTTATGTGGGCTCTGGTTGGCTTTATGCCATTGAAGTGCTCGGCTTTAAACACATCCCCCAAATGCACTTCCATGATGTGGCAGTATTAGCGATGTAGTAAAATTCACTGTATAAAGTGATAGATTTTCACAAGGGCAAAGAAAATATGTGACCAACCGTTTTGTTTCTAAACTGTCTGGGAGCCTCATTGCCCTGTGGATAAAGCTCCTCTGTAATTACTCCTGTTAGACAGAGGCTTTACTACCCTGCAATGCCGGATGAGCTCCTGTTTTCATTTATGGGAGTCAACGATTCATAGGGTGCATTGAGCACTCTTTTATCAATTAGGTACAAAGAATCATAGTCCCATCTTGATTTGTATCAGCCCCAGGTGGAAACCACTCTCGCCAAGCACTATAGTTCATCACGACATGCTATTTATTTTTCTCACAACCACACTCAATTCTAACTGCATTTCCTAAGACAAAGTACGGCTCTAAGTGGAATTCAGGAAAACAAGGTGGTTCTAACATGCAGTAGATTCTACCAGGGAAGATAAATCCTGTGGCCTGCCACTGTGTTAAGATTAAACACCAAGACTAAGGGAAAATATACACTGTGTCTAGATGGAATATATAGTGGCCACAAATGATAAAATACGACTCACAGTAAATATCCTTCATTTGGTTTGTACGTACAGGATTTTGACTTTACTACATGAAGCCTTTTAACTTTTAGCTGATTGTCAATAGAAACACAGAGATGTAAGCCCAGTGAAACTGGCATCACATACAATTTCCCCTAAGTGGAAATATTTTCAAACATGCCAGGATATGACATTCCCACAATATTTCAGGATTGCTTTTTATGTCGCCCTGTTTACGGAGCTTGAATTTCAAAATGACAGACTGCTTCCAAAATGAGCAACTCTTCCTTGTCTCACTTATCGGTATCTACAATAACCCACTCTCCTTCCTCTACGGAGGTGAGGCGGCAGCTTCGCCATTTTCCAGCCTCCGGTAGGCAGAGGGTGAACTAGTCTGTCATGACCAGGGACATATTTGCACCTAATCTCTCTGCCCGATCCCCCTTCCTCCTCAGACTTGAGAATATCAACACACACCTTCAGACAGTGGGCTGGAAGTGGGGTGCAGGTGACACCATGGCTCTGTCCTCAGAGCAACCTGCAATCTACTTCGTGAAAGACAAATTCCATTCGTCATCAGATCCTGCAGAACTAGAAAAAACAGCCGTTTTCTGGGATACTTCCCTCTCCCAGAGGTGATTCAAAACACAACACTACTATACACTTCCTGTTTTCCATGAGGTTTGTTTAAACAAGAAAAATGCTTCTGTACACAGAGGACAGATGTCACACTGACACTGCCTCAGACTTAGAAGAACCTCAGTTACCCACTCAGAGACCTTATGCTATGATCCAAAATACTGAGGTAGTCACGACACAACAGCAAGGAAAAAAGAACACCAAGTCACTGCTCTGACCAGCTCATTCGATTGCCAAATGGGTATTACATGAACATGCGTAATCTATTTCCCCAGGTACTGGGTTCTAGGAAATAAATAAGAAAATAACTACTTTTGATTCCTTGCTGAACTATAAATGGACTAGTGCAAAAGGTTACGAAAACTAACATTATCACAGAGCAATAAATTGATTGCTAATGAAACACACATCAAAACTCAGTGCCTCTTCAGTGAAAAGTTCCCCAAATATTCTTTTATATTCAAGATTTTGTATGCACTGATTTTTAAATGCCTTTAATTGAAAAAATATATTACAAGTGGAGAAACACTCTAGTGATATATTAGCAGCTATTTTTAATTTTATAATTAATTAATGATTAATCATAATCATTAAGCACAATGATTAATTTTATTAATCATTTTATGATTTTACCATGGACACGAACACCTTACTTTTGTGCTTCTGTGGGAGGGGCACTACTAGTTTAAAGAAAGAAAAGCTCTAGTGGACTAAATATTAAAGAAAAATTGGTCCTTGAGAAAGATGTGAGTACTATAAAATATTAGATCTTATAGCAATAAAAATGTACTTTTAAGAAAAATACCTTGAACCCTTTGGACAGAGCTAAGTGAGGTTTCTCTGGGAAAACATCAAATGCTGAGGAATTTTTTTAAATGCTCTGGAAAAAGCTGTTTCCAATGAAAATTATAAAATTCACCCAGGACAGAGCTATATTCTGTGGGGCCTTTAAAAAAAGAGTGTGAAGGACAAATATTAAGTATAAAATGAATATTTACCATGAGAGAGTAAATCACAAAGTTTTCAAAGCTGACAACACAAAATCTGGAAAAAACAGCATTAAGTTTTTATTAATTAAACACCCTTTATTAAGTAAACATCTTTATAAGACTTTTTGCTTATATTTTCAACCACATTCTCTTTGATGCCTTTTTCATATGAAAACTGCATTGTAGTATCATTTTCCAACGGGAAGAGAAAAAAATGCATTCTCTTCTAGCATAATTGGGTAAAATCTAATCAGTATAACTGACAGTTTAGAAAACTCTTTGGTTTTATGGCTTGTTTTTTGTAATATAATGTAAACTTTTAAGTTGTCACATTCGGGAGACTCTTAAGGTTCTCTTTTATATGAATGCTTACAAACATGCTTGCCGCTTGTCACACAAATAAATGTGCCCTCATTGTCAAGTACATTGCTGACAGGAGCAAGGGACCCATAAAACACCACAATGATTCTCCCCTGCACTTTGCCCTCCACCAGCACGTTTCTGTTTATCTTAATAAACACCATGACATCATTACGAGTAAAATCACTTCTGGTTCATGCTAATGTTCTTTCAAGCTCCCTAAAACACGTTACAGGTGATCAAGTTCATCACAGATGAATGTATTTCTAAAAAGATTGATAGTGATACCTACTTTCCTTTCCAGCCTTCATATTTCTCTTGAACAACCTACTGAGTATGTCCCCATGTCTCTTTTTTAAATTAATAAAATACCTACATCTATAATAAAACCATCAAGAAGTTAAATACATTATAAGCTGAAAAATTTTAGCGTTAAAAACTAAAACCATAATGTATTTTTATGGAAACACAGAATAAAACTTTGAATAAAGTGGCAAGCTGTATACAAGTCTGAACAAGACATAGTTGAAAGTAAGGAAGAAGTTCACAGATTTGTAACACCAATATTAATCCAGTTAACAACTTATATATTTTAAGAATGTGACTCATTTTGTTTTCCTCTGAAGCAATCAAAACCAATCTGAAAGCAAATATAATTTATTAAATATGATTATAATGATAACAGTTACTACAGTACTTACACTGTTTTGTGAATGACTGGACCAAGTCCTATTAACTTGTAATGTTTTGAAAAAGATGTCATTTGTTTGTTGCACTAAGTAATTTCAAATGAAGATTCCTTTTTGCCTGCTAATTCAGGTCAAACCAGACAGCTACACACTCACACCCAAAGCTCAGAGATCTTTAACCTCTTGTGGGTGAAAGTCAGGGCTGATAAATATTTATAGAACTCTGCAGCAGAGCTTCTGTTTGTTAGAGAAGCCTCCAAGAATGACATGACCTCTGAATTTTCTGGAATCATGTTTCCGTTGTGATCTATAGAGTTCAGAGGGCTTTGCCTCATTTCAATATAAAGCCCTAGGGAAGGCCTTCAAAAATCATTTTTTATGTTTGACATTCACCTCACATTGAAGCCATAATTTGGGCTACTTTTTATTTTTTTATTCTGATGAGATAAATTTTTAAATATGAGATATTATGGGATATAAACATTAAAATGATTAAGACTGACTATTTTAATTATGTCCAAAAAGTTGCTTATCTTTGAATTTCTGTTTTGTAATCTCTTTCCTATAGGTCCCTCCCAGTATCCCCTTTCTCACTTACATGCATCCGCACACACTCTTCCCACTTTCCACTCAATTGTAAAGGAAAAAATCACCTTGTGCTTGTTTAAAGCTAACTTAAAAACTATCAATGCACTTCAGGCCCTCCTGACCTTGTCTGGACCTCACCCCATAATTCAGCCCTCCTCTACGTAAGTTTCCACTTCTCCTCTATGAGTTTCTTTTCCTTCATCACTAACTGTGTTCAGACGTCCCCCATTGTCAAGCACCTGACCTTTATCTTTTGTCCACTTCCCTCTCTCTCTTGTTCCCTCCAGGACCAAGCATCTAGAACATGGCATCCCGTAATTCGTCCATCATCCTCAACACACTCTGATGAGGCTTCAGCCTCTCCCAGTCCACTCCAGCAGCTCTCACAAGCATTGCAAAAGCCTTCCACATTGTCAGACCCAACGACACCTCTGAGGCTTTGTCTTATTCCAGCTTTCCACAGCATGTCCTAACCTCTTTGTCTGGTTCTCCCTTGATTCCAAACACTGCTCCTTCCTGATCCTCCTCTGAGCCTCTGACCACTCCTTCACAGCCTCCTTGGCAGCCCCTCTAACAGTGGGATGCCCACATATCTGTCTGCAGCCCTCACCTCTTTTCATTTGTCATCTTCTCTCTCAGCCACCTCATTCATCTTTATGATGTCAACTCTCATCTTTATAGTCATGGCTTTTGATGCTGTCTGCAGCCTCGTCCTCTCCTGTATATCTAACTAGACTTGCTGTTTCATAACAGACGTCGTACCTGTAGCTATTGTGTGAAGCCTTCCTTTCCCACTAACTCTAATCTCCACCAGAACAAGGAGTGGCTTGTTCATTGCTGAATCCCCAGTACCTGGCCAGGGTGAACCTCTGAAAGGGACCCAGTGGAATGAATGATGTCCCAGAGACACCTCCACTCAATATGTCAAACACCAAATCCCTAATCTGGAGACAATACTCACTACTAAAACTGGTCTTACTTCTGCATTTCCTGTCTTGACTGAGTTTAACACCATTTTTCTTTACCCCAAAGCCTGAGAACAAATTTCTGACTTCTCTTTTTCTTACCTCCCATAAGGACGCCCTCATCAAGTTCAGCGGATCCAACTTCTTAAATATATCTTTCATATGAAGCTGCTCTTTCTTTTTTGACCATAAAGTCTTAACTTTATTTTATTCACTCAACTGGATATTTCCATCCAGGCTGTTTTCTTCCACAACTACCCCAGGGCTCTTTATAAAATGAAAATTAGGCCACATCACTTTCCTGCTAAAAGTTTCTCTGTGGTTCCCCAACAGGTTTATAATTTGTATGCACATGTTGGTGTATGTGCATTGTGTGTATGTGTATGTGTATGTGTATGTGCCTGGCAGCCTTCCACACCTGGCCCCTCCCTTCTTGCCCAGCCTCATTCCTATGGCTCTCTCCACTTCCTCCAGCTTTGCTCCAGCGCCACCAGATGATTTGCCGCTCCCCAGCCAATGTCAGCGTACTGGAATGTCAATGCCCTGGAATGGATCAACCCAAGAGGTTTTTCTTGATGCTCCCAGTTCAGTGCCGACATCCCGCTTCTCCAAGGTTTTCCCTGATTCTCCTTTCTCCACAGTTGTTCTTTCCTCCACCCTGTTCCACTTGTAAGTATTTACTCCTTCTGTTGCTTTGATGACTCTGGACTCTACTACACCATCAATCTCAACCCCTAGACTTTTAGTGCCCTCCAGGGAGCAGCGGTCTATTTTTTTAATAGTCTGTATTCATTAGCACAAAAGGAATAGGTTCACAGCAGAACTGAGCAGAAGGTACAGAGAGCTCCCATATACCCATTACCCACCCCCCAAACACACAGATAGAGCTGCTTCAGCTATCAACACCCCTCACCACAGTGGTGCATTTGTTACCATCAATGGACCTGCAGGGACTCATGTGATCACCCAAAGCCTGTAGGTTACATCAGGGTTCTCTCTAGGCACTCTACATTCTGTGGGTTTCGACAAATGCGTAATGACATGTATCCACCACTAGGGTGTCATACAGACTAGTTTCACTGCCCTAAAAAGTTTCTGTGCTCCACCTGTCCATCCCCCTACCCTAGCCTCTAGCAACCACTGATCATTTTACTGTCTCCAGAGTTTTGCTTTTTGCAGAACACCACATAGTTGGAATCGTATGGCATGTAACCTTTTCAGACTGGCTTCTTTCACTTGGTGACATGCATTTAAGGCTTTTCCATAGAGTGAGTGGCTTTTGAAGTTTGGTTTTCTGGGACCTAAGGTAGTTTTGGTGACAGAACAGCTACTAAACAAGTTTTAGTTGCTTTTGTCTTAATTGTACAATTATTTAAAAAGGAAATAAGGGTATCAACCAGCGTGGTCTTAAAAATCTACTTCGTTTTAGGCATTATGCGTAATTTTTAAATATGATGAGTAGCATTTTCCACATGCAGTGCTGAGATTTACTAATGCACATCTATACTCTTCTATGAATTACAAACAGTATGTGTCCATTAATGACTGTTTCCTTATAACTGTACCTACAGTTGCATTTACTTCTGTCCATTCTGACCATCTTCTTCTGGTCATCTTGTCCAGGGAAAAGCAAAGATACCAGTAAGGCTGAACTGACATCCCAGTTCAAACTGAGGCTTTATCTACAGCTGTTATCTTGCCATCCTTAATCGAATTTTCTGAATTCATTTTAATGGTAGCAAACCAAATGACCATTTTGCTGCATTGATGTCATAATTAATAGTATTTTGACCTTATATACACAGGAATGCTTGGCAAATGCTACTTATCGATCCTGATGATTTGTATCACCATAGTTCACTGTCTTGTGCATCCATCTCGATTACCAGGAAGCACGCTCTCTAACGGTTAACCCATCATTTCTCAAATGTAACATTAACACTCCCTGGCCACACTCAGGAGACATCCATGAGAACGAGCGACATGCACCTTAATGAGCATCCCAGGTGATGCCGGTGCAGATGGTGTGGGGATCTGCTTTTGGAAACAAGAGTGCGGTGCTTCATATAAAAACACTTGCAAGCAGGTGGCTACTAGCTACAAAAAAAACCTCTCCGTGAAAGTAATGAGATTGATCATCTGTTAAATTTAATGCTCTATCCTAAATGAAAATTACAGGAGCAAACCTAATTGATTTCTATGTGTTAATTAACAGGGGGGAAATAACCAAAATGTTTCTAGCACCACAATCTGCGTGATGACTTGTACTTAAAGAGAAAATGGCTCTTTTATTAGTATGGTTACAACCTTTGGGTGAGGAAAATTTTCAAGAGTCTGAAACATGAGCAAATTGCTTCCTATAAAAGTAGGCTAGAAATCTTGAAAATTCATTCAAATCGGCAAAGTTCTGATATGTCATTTCCCCCACGAGACTGGAAATATGCTTACTTTGCCAGAAAAATCAGCAATCGCATTTAGAACTCTCCGTCAGTACCTGAAATGTTCACAAGGCTGGGACTGTTTAACCAAAAACCAAACAACAAAGCTATTTTTTTTTTTTGCTTCCTTTGCCAACCCCATTCCCTTCCCGTCACAAACTCAGACACATACAAGCGACCTCATTCTTACCATCTCATGCTCTTCAACCAATCACTTCAGCTAGTGAGAGAATCTTGCTATTCTTAACCTCTACTCTTATTGAAACTGATAGATAATAACAAAAGCATGTTCTGGATTAAGGGAAACTAACTGATACTTTATTAGCTCAGAATGGGAGTAGCTAAAGCATATTGTGACTTTTTAAGGGCAGCACATTATCCTCAACATTCTTAGTAATAAGGACCCGAGACAAGCAAATGGACTCAGGGCTTTCCGAAAGTAGGATTATGTCTTACTCTTCTCTTGAATATAAAAATGCTGTAGAATCTTCAAAAATGTGTAATCCATGAGAAGGGAAGAAATTTGAAGAAGCCCCATGATACAGTAATGCAGGTCACACTCGCTCAAACCAGCTTGAGAGCGGCACAAAGATACAAGCAAAGGAGTGCAGACCCACCAAGCAGAGAATTTCACTTCAATGAAGGTTAAAGTTTTAAAGTAGGCTTCTGAGTAATAGGAAAGTAGGGAATATTTTTAGCAGATGCACTTCAGGCACTTGTGTACTGGTTGGATACACTTCTATCTTTAAGAACACGTCAGTCAAATATTACAGGGTCAATGTCAAACCTTTCCCACAGCAAGGACCTTTCTCCTATCACCAGGCCCTCTCTCTAAACTTCGGAATGTAAATTTCCCAAAGGAAGAAGAAAATACATTGAGAAAAATGAGAACCAATGCATTATTTGTTTTTTTTTTTAAGTGTTTTGGAGGGAGACACAAGAGAAGAAAATATACAGAGTTGAGATGTAGTTACAAGAACACTTTAGGTTTTAGTAGTCCCTAAGTGATTGCCAGGACTCCTCTTTCGCCACTGGGCTGGACTCGACTAGGCTTACTCCACAGCGGGGTCGCAACTCTTACCAGGTTGATCTCCACAAAAATATCTTGTCATCTCTGGTCTTCATCCAATTGAGCAGGAAATAGTTAAGGAACACCTAGCATTTGTAAGAAACTGTGCCAGCCCTGTTCAGATGTCAGAAATATCAAGCACAACTCCCACTCTTCAGGAACTTAGATGTTCTAGTAGAGAGGGAAGACAAAATGTGCAGTCTCAACAACATAAAAAGAAAGTTCTGGGTGGTTAGCTGGAGTTAGACCTCGTACTTGTTTAGGAGAAAACAAGAGAGGGTTTCTCTGAGGACTTCGCACTAACACTAGTTTCAGAGAGCAGAAATAACACAGATCAACAAAGATGGGGAGGAAAGTGATCTGGATGGAGATACCTGCTCAAGGAAAGCGGAGTAGCGGGAAAAGGTGGTAAGATTAATGAGCAGATTTTCTGGAGGGAAGGGCATGCAAAAGAGGGGGAAGGCAGGGAGGGAGGGGGACGGTGGGGAGAGAGAGAACTGCTAAGTTAGGGAGCTCTTAACTAGGAGCACCCATCTTCAAAACCAGGCTAAGGAGTTTGGGGAAGAGGAAAGATGTGGAAATAGGAGAGGAGAAAACAATTCCGGAGCATTTGTGATGTGCCAGCTCCTGAGCTAGAGCCTGTGCTAAGGCTTGCATTTCTAAACATCAGTGCAGAGAGCGGATTACCCTTGAAAGATGCCGGCAAGATACATCACCTCAGGGAGGCTTCAGCAGAGGAATATGGAGTAATATTTTTTCACATGGTTTTGACCATGATATTTCCTTATCAGTATGTTCACTTCAAGAACTTTCTGAATATGAATATCATCAGAATATATAACAAGTGGATGATTTTTGAAGGGAAAGAGTTCTCCAGAGCAAAACATTTTAAACCACTTTAATTCCTTGGTCAATATTACAGAGAAGATAAACTATTCTAAATTTTCCACTTTTATTATTATTTTCTCTAAAATTACCTTAATTAAGATGAATTCCTTTTCCTCAGAGAATTACAAAGCAATATTTCATATATCGATCACTTTTTTGGCATTTTAGGGGAAGTTGGGTTTTTTGTTTTGTTTTGTGTTTTCAATAACAAATTTTGCCCTTTCAGAATCTGTTGGTGTGACTTTGCTCTTGTAGGCAGTAATTCTACCAAGTCCAACTTACCCAGGTTGTGCTTTTAAGGATCAAAAGATTTTGCCCTGGCTGGTGTAGCTCAGTGGATTGAGCGCGGGCTGCGAACCAGGCATCGCAGGTTCGATTCCCAGCCAGGGCACATGCCTGGGTTGCAGGCCATGTCCCCCAGCAACCGCACATTGGTGTCTCTCTGTCTCTCTCTCTCTCTCCCTTCCCTCTCTAAAAATAAATAAATAAAATCTTTAAAAAAAAAAAAAAGAATGACACAGTTCTTAAAAAAAAATTTAAAAAAAAGGATCAAAAGATTTTGTCAAGAAGATTTGATTTTCATTCAATTTGTTAGAAATACCAAAGTTTACTATTTGCCCTTTTCTACTATTACTATTTTACTATTACTATTTTCTACTATTACTATTTCTAATAGTTTACTATTTTGCCCTTCTATTACTATTTGACATATTCTACTTTCCATTAATTACTCAACTGGGAATGTCCAGTATGATTTCTAAGAACAGACTGATGGTTTGTATTATCTCCCAGGTGATAAATTAGAAATTTGTGAGGAAAAAAATTCCTCAGATATTCCAGCATTGCCAAATTTTCAGAATCTTTGAAAGGCTTAGAAATTTTATTTCAGAAATGTCTGTGGGTCATTTTCCCCTCAAATGTAATGCGTCTGGTCCAATGCTTGTGATCACTCACAAATCAGGCAAAACACAGTGGGATCTAAATGTGAGGGTTAAAACAGAAGGACCAAAATGCTCCATTCCAAAGTAGAAAACACCGAAAAGGCGATGCTCGGAGGATATGCAGCTCTTGGGAAGGAGAAAAGTGAATAAACAATGAATTCATGGTTTTGTGACTTGGAGACATGTAGACTACTAATGGCATTAAAAATCAGGAATTCTTTATGACAAAATCTTGAATAGCTTCAGTGGTAGAACTGTGGGCTTCATTTCAATACATTATATTCTTCATGTCAGAAGATCACCTTAGAGGTACAAAACCAGAACTTAGGGGAACACCCAAGGCTGGAAATGACATGGGCATTCCAGATCCAGAGTTGACAGCTAGAGAATCACCGGTGAACAAAACGGTTAAGAAAGAGGGTGTAGCAGGAGAGTGTAGCAAGGAATGAGTGCAGTCGGAGAGGAATACGAGCCAGCGAGAGAAGCACGGTCAGAAAAAATGGCAGGAGAGCTGGGGGAGTATGTCATGATGGAAGGGGGAAGAAAATGTCAAAAAGAGAGAAATAAGCAACAGTAGGAGAGGTGGAAGTCATCCCTTTATACCTTTAATAGCAGTGAATCGCAGCTATAACCTGGGAGTTTTGATAGATGCTAGAAAGAGACAGTTTCTGCCCTAAAGGAGTTCAGGGAACAGATAATTAAATACAGTGAGACGAATATCATTATACAGGAACATGTGGAGAAGTTAAGGAGCATTGAATAATTTCTTTACAAATCTGTGGACTGTAAGATGCTATATAAGTAAGATATTATTGTTATTGTTATTAAGAATAAAAGCTGAGACAAGCTTTCTGAATTTCATGTCCAAGAGTCCATTACTGGCATTGAAATAATAACATCTGAGTTGAACGGTGTCTTTTTTCATGCTTTCGTTAACCCACAGAAAATCTATAATTTTATAAGTACAAATTAAATTTTGAACTGAAGCCAGTGCTTCCTGAATTGCACCACGCCAAGAGAACAAAAGAACAACTGATTTTCTCAAAACTCAGCTATATTGATGCTATTCATCTTAAGACTAAGAACCATGGTACCCAGTCATGAGATTCACTAAATGCTTGATTCCAGAACCACTGGTTGTCACATAGCATCCACATTTAAGGGTTCTGCCTCCAGTGACATTTTTCTAGCCTTTAATATTCTTTCTCAGGGAAATGCTACAGAACACTATGATTACTAATTGAAAGAAACAGTAAGAGCTCTATGAACCATTTCTCAAAGAAAACTATCTAATAAGTACATTTATAAAAATAGACTTTGGCTGTTTACATAAAATATCTATGCTGCATTTTGTAAAATGAATTTTATATTAATATGTTGGCATGTTATTCCACATAATATTTAATGAGTTCAATTTTTGAGTCTTGACTCATGGAAAATACACAGGATTCAGTATGGGCATTTGTTCTGGACAGTTAGGAAGAGGTGGGAAAGGAACAAAAGTGGTGGGTAGAATGCCAGCGAAATCCACAATTTAATGAGAAGGATCATAGCTAAAGAAAAAGACATAGTGCAGGTCAGTAGCCCACCACATAACAAAATCTACACGAATGGTACTGAGAAAGCAGGAGACACCCAAGCAGAGGGGATCCTAGAACCAAGGAGAGTTCCAAGAGAGTCATTATTTTTGACCTACAGATTGGAAAATATGATCTCAGCTCCTAGAAGCTCTCTTATCTATCATTATCCTAAATGAGAATGTCTCAGCCAAAAATAGACTACCTACTATTTAAATCTCAAGCTTCCAGATCATTCCACTTCTTCTAGAAAGGTCTTTCAAATAGGCCAAGCCCATTTATGAGATGGTGGAGAGATGAAGGTCAGTGATGAGCCCAACCCTTGAGCCTAAGGAAGGACAGAGAAGATCCCATCAACATAAAAATCATACATATGAACTACCCTGCAGTAATGTGTGAGGATGGGTTTTACTTGAATGTCAGAATGGCATCACGTGGAAACATTCTGACCACAAACAGATTTGTGGGATTGGAACCAAGTCAAAGTTATTTAACACTTTTGGTTATAGGCATTGAGGTGGATGTATGTCAGGTTCCAAGACCTTGACACTGTTGGCAGTTGGGATCAGATAACTGTTGAGAGGGGCTATCCTGGGCATTATAGAACATTTGTCAACGTTCTCAACCTCTACCATTAGATGCTTTCACAACTCCCCACCTCCAGTCATGACCATCAAAACTGGCTTCAGATATTGCCAAACGTCCCCTGGGAGCAAAACTGCCACCGGTGGGGAACCATCAATGTGTGTGAGCTTTAAAGGAAAGGAAGAAGAAACAAGGGAAAAGAAGGAAGTGCAGGGGAAAGCATTTAGGGAGGAGGAGGGGTGGCTAATAGAGATGAAGCACAGGTTACAGAGAAAATACGATGGGAGACTCAGCTCTGCCTCATCAGGGCTTAAGCTTCCCAGTAAACAGCAGCGTGATTCGCTGTCAGAGGACAAGGATGTAACTGGAGGTTTAAAGAAGGGCTGAGAAGAGGGCTACAGGGGTGCGTCCAAGTCTAGACTGGACGACGAACTAAGCATCACCAGATGGAGGCAGGGGAAGATATTTCCTAAACAGTGTCAAAGGTCAGGTTGTCCAAGGGTCTAGGACAACTGGCAATTAGCAGCTGTGCTTTAGCCTCCAGGATGAAAGGGCAAAAATGTGTCCCTTCCTGCCCTGCCCCCTCTCCCTACCCCCACTCGTCACAGTATCAAATACCAGTGCCCACAGGATGTCAAAAAGAGTCACAAGTACATTTTTTAAGCACCTACAATTATGCACACAGTTGAGAGATATTGCAAGAGTAGATCTTTAGGAGGATGTCAATACTTTTCTTTTATACATAGAAGTTATTCTAAACTTACTTGTCTTTACTGTCTGCCTTCCAAATTCCAAACTACATGTCTTTGATCCCCTTCAAAGGGGAAGCATTCTACCCTGAGTCAGAACAAGTCAACAGCAGAACAAAGCATCTTAGAGACCCCCGGGTACAATGATCCCAGGAGACACGTTAAAGCTTTCCTCCTTTAATACTACACACCCTACAACTGGTGATGTCAAAGTCAATTTCCACTTTAATACTAAGCAGGTTACAGCTGTAGAGATAAACCAATTATTCCATAATCACTTGGTAGGTATCACCATGTCTATTACGTTTTATTTTGGCTTCATTATCATACTAAGCATTAATAAACCCAATTGCTAAATTGTTAAATCATTAAAACAGAAGACACTATTTACCTCTTTAAAGGATTCTTTGGCAAAAACTTTTTAAATGGCACACTTATCAAAAAATATTGAAATTTCAGAAAACCTAATGGCACGCTGCTTTTGAAGAATTATATCTACTATAGAGAATAAGGTAATGCATTTAGAAGATTAAAGTGGAAAGAGTGCCATGACAGCTTACACGTGTCCTGCTTTCCACTTCAGCTTCCTTAAATCGGATCATCTGCCTTTGTAAAAAGAACCATAACACAACACCCCTGTCTGAGTCTCAGTGAGAAGATGTATTCCTTCCTCGGGCATAATCCACTCTCCCCCAGCTGAGTTAGCATCTGGCAAAGTGGATGGAAGGATTGGATGTGAGGACACACCCTTGGGCCCAGTTTCTTGATTCTCAGTGGCTGTGACCCCCAAAAAAGTCAGGGCCAGCACTCCCCTTCCTGCAGTGAGGCCCCCGGTCCCCGGTGTGTGGACTCAGACCCTAAACATATGTATGCGTTCTGTTACTCCAGCTTTTTACTTATCCCCACCAAATAAACAACAAATCTCTATTTCCTAAAATCTCTTTGTTCTATTCAGAGGTCAAGTAACGTTTTCCAAAATTTACACAATTTTTTTTCCCATGCTTTCTAAGAAATGGGACATTTCAGAGAAGGAAGCCTGTTTGTATTTCTGTCTGTCTGTCTTTGTTTTTACACTGATTTGTCTAATCAGTACAACATGTTAGAACTCCTGTTAGACCAAGTTTTAATCTAAACACAGCTATTTAGAAAAAAAAAAAAAAACCTGCTTCCTTGCACATGGGCAGCAAAGCAAGAACAGGTTTGTCAAAGTACAGGGTGTGGAACGAATTCCTGCTCCTTGGGGGGGCTCTGGGTCCAATTCCATCAGCATTTCTCCCCCACCAACACCCACGCTGCCCCCCACCCCCCACACACACATTCTTTGTTGCCAGCAATGATTTTTGGATGAGTTAGGTCTGTTCCCACAGGTACCATCACCTGTCTAGAACCTCAAAAGCAGGATCATCTGTGATGTAAACATTTTTCAGATAAGGCAGGGCTGCCCACCCACCTTTTTTAACTGAGAAAACATGCTAAGGCTTCTCACTGTTTTTGATGTTTTACAACACGTGGCATAAAGAGCAAAACATATTTTTCAAACAGCCAATGACGTACAGAAGAGGGGTGGCGTCTGAACACAAGCCAGCTGTAGTTGAAATGTTTTTTTCCTCTCCTTTTCCATGACAACACATCTAATGCCCAAACTGAAACCACAGGTAAGTTTCCTGCAGATCTCTCTTGCCAGATCTCAGAGGTGCTGCTCCATCATATGGAACTCCTAGTTTTTAAATACTTCCATGCACGTACAAGCTTTTTAAATTTTGTTTCCATCTGCTTCTTAACAGATTACTAATGCTGGTCTGAAACTAACTTCCTGGAACTCCTCCTATCTGATGATTCTAGGAAATATATTTTTTTTTCTGATTTTTATCACTGTTCCTGGAAACTGCAAAGAGAGAACAAGCTTGCGGAGTTCAAGACACACTCCCCCTGGCCTCTTAGGCACCGCCTCAGTCCACTGAAACCTAGCAGACGTGCACAGAAGTCATTCGCTGAGAGGCAATTTAGTGTGGCAGTTTAGAGAACGGCTTTGGAAATAATTGCACCCAAGACCCTTGTCATTTCTGTGTAAACTTGGGCAACTGTTCATCCTCTCTAACCCACAGCTGTCCTATTTGTAAAATGGGGATTAAAAATAGTGCCTGACTCGTGTTGTTATTGTAGGATTTATTCAGACAATCCATGCAAAGAAAGCACTGAGTGTCTGGCACACAGTGAGCTTTCCTGATAACTTTGCTCATTGTTATTAAAAACCACAGGTCCAGACGGTTGCCACGTGGCACTGTTTTTGTAGTTACCCCACATCTGGGAGGTTGACTTCATAAAATTGGTATAAAAATGATGCTAAGAGTAATGGCACATCTAATCAGACACTAAGTTAAAATCCTCAAGTAGAGAGACTTAAGGGATGCACCTATGCAACAAGAAATTTAGAAAAACCTAAAACAGCTGAAGAGATTGATGTCAAAGTAAGCAGTATACTGATAGTGTCATTGATCAAAAATAACAATAATAACATGCAGAGGAAATGAGAGAGTGTGCAAAAAAAGCTTGGTAAAAAGCACATCTCTAAATATGCTTTATGAGACACTTACAAACCATGGTTACATGCCTGGTTTTCTCCGAAAGTGAAATGCTCAATTATTGACATGGAATACATGGCCCGGGATTGGCCACTGAAACCATAGAGGTTTTGTCAGAATGAGATGTGGCACATTAGCACAGATGTCAGCAGAGAGTTTGGAAAGAGCTATACCGCAATCTGTGTCATGGGGAAAAGCACCAAAGAGCAAAGGACAGGCGGACAAGCAAAAATTCACAATTAGAAAATCTAAACCAGTATAATTACATCCTCCATCGCTTAAAAACTTGAGCCATCTTCTAAATACCTAAGTCAGTCTAATTCTCCCAGTGGGGTAGTGCAGGAGCTGGCCGTGTGACTCCATGGTCATGTTCAACATGCACGTGTAACACTATGGAGAATTGCTTCACCACAAAAGTAGTTGGAATAAATGAGATCCTTCATTGCTGTAGCTGGGGACAGATTGAGGAGGAAGTAGGAATGAGAGAAATGGGACAGATCTGAGTAACTACTTTCCCCCAGACCTCCTTAGCTCTTGTCTCTTTCTACTTACTTTTTTTATGATACAATCCTTTATAAAGGAAAGCCAAACAAAGCACTAGAATCATCTATGTAACCAGGACGAGGATATGACAATATCTACTTTCACAATCCCCTAAAAGGAAATCTTGTCATCATTCTCCTGGACATCAAGAATAATTCAAAATTAGCCATGCTTGTTCCTTTAAAGAGCAGAAGAGTTTTCACCACAGCTTATCATCATTGGTATGCAGAGTCCAGAGATCAGTGGTGAATTTCACCTAAAAAAATAAGACACATGACTTCTGGTCAAGATGGAGGTATAGGTAGACATGATTAGCCTCGCCATGCAACCACAGAAAGAATTACAACTAGACCTCAAAAGAAGTAACACCCAGAATCATCAGAAAATCTAGCTGTATGGAAGTCTGACAACCAAGGATTTGAAGAACCCACCTTCATCCACACAGGTAGGAGAGGTGGACACGTGGAGAGGGGTGGAGAGGCAGGGAGACATGGTATGGCTCAGAGAGGTGGCAGTGACAGTGGAATGGATAGCCCCACATTCACGTATTGTGGATAAAAATTGGGAGGGATACTTTGGGAGAGAGCAATCCCCGTCCCAGGCCAGATTGCAAAGCCCAGGGTTCTAGCGCTGGGAAGATAAATCCCCATAACTGCTGGTTGTAAAAACCAGTGGGGTTTGTGGCTGCCAAAGAAACTGCAGGATTTTCAGGAGACTCTGTTTGAAGGGCCCTCACCAACTTAGAACACATGAAAAACCACTTCCTCTAGGATTCAGCACCAGGCAACAGCTGGAAGGGCACCAGTCACATATGGGAAGTTGCTGAAGTGACTGGAAACAGGGTGAGTACCCGGCAAACCTCCAGAAGCCAGGCAGCAGCACTGTTCCCTCTCTGAGCCCTCCCCCCACACAAAGCCACAATGTGGTGAAGCCGGTTATCCTGCTGTGGTGATTACCTGAGACTCCACCCCACACAATTTACAGGCGCCTTTTCTACAACAGGCCATGCTACTAAGTCAGAGAGTCAAAGCAGTTCTACCTAATACACAGAAACAAACACAGGGAGGCTGCCAAATTGATGAGATAAAGAAATATGGTCCAAATGAAAGAACAGAATAAAACCCCAGAAAAAGAACTAAATGTAATGGAGGTAACCAACCAACCTATCAGATGCAGAGCTCAAAATACTGGTGATTAGGATGCTCAAAGAATTCATTAAATATGGCAACAACATATGGAAGAAATGAAGGTCACACTGAATTAAAGAAAGAAAAATCTACAAGGAATGAACAGTGGGGGGAAAGAAGCCAGGATTCAAATCAACAATTTGGAACATAAGGAAAAAATAAGCATTTAATCAGAACAATAAGAAGAAACAAGAATTCAAAAAATGAGGATAGTATAAGGACCCTCTGGAACAAGTCCAAATGTAACAACACCTGAATCATAAGAATGCCAGAAGAAGAGGAAGAATAAGACATTGAAAACTTATTTGAAAAAATAATGAAGGGAAACTTCCCTGATTTGGTGGAGGAAACAGACATACAAGTCTGGGAAGCACAGAGAGCCCCCAGGAAGTTAGAGCCAAAGAGGACATCAGGACACGTCATAATTAAAGTGCCAGAGATTAAAGAGAAGGAGAGAATCTGAAAAGCAGCAAGAGAAAAGCAGAGAGTTACCTACAAAGGTGTTCCCGTAAGACTGTCAGCCAATTTCTCAAAAGAAACTTACAGGCAAGAAGGAGCTAGCTAGCAGTATTCAAACTGATGAAAAGCAAGGACCTGCCACCTAGATTACTCTATCTAACAAAGCTATCATTTAGATGGAAGGGCAGATAAAATGGTTCCCAGACAAGGTAAAGCTAAAGGAGTTCGTCATCACCAGGCCATTATTACATGAAATGTTAAAGGGACTTATTTATGAAAAAGAAGAAGATCAACATTTAATATTAAAGTCCTATGAACATTAAAAGGGCAACAAATTCATAACCATCAACGACTGAATCTAAAATAAATAAATAAATAAACTAAGAAAACAACCAGAACAGGAACAGAATCATAACTATGGAGATCATGTGTAGGGTATCCGGCCGTCAGGGGGAAGGAGGAGAGTGGGGGAAAAGGTGCAGGGATTAAGAAGCATAATTGGTAGGTACAAATAGACAGGGGATGTTAAGAATAGTATAGGAAATGGAGAATCCAAAGAACTTGTATGCATAACCAATGCACACGAACTGGGGCAGGGGGGGACGTTGGAGGGTAGAGGAATACCGTGTAGAAGTGGGCAAAGGAGGAAACTGGGACAACTCTAATAGCATAATCAATAAAATATGATTAAAAAAATATTTTTTCAGATGGACTCATGGCCAGTTAAAAAGATATTCCCATAACAATGAGTAGCAACTTAAAATGAAATATTTGCTTTCAGGCTCCATCCAGATGGCAAGGTAGAAAGAGGCGACAATTTCTTCACATTCCTGCAGCTTTGTTGATGTGGCCAGTTTGAACACATTTGCCAGGATGACAGTTTGCCTCTGGACTTGGGACACAAACCGTGTTCTTGCCCCTCCCTGTGCCGTGGGGTATTAGAGCAGTCATCTTATGTCCTGGTTTACTATTCTTAAATTTCATATATGAAAACATGCCTCCATAGGGTCATTTTTTCCCAGAAAAATTAGATGGTTGGCATATTTTTACTGTATTAGCAAGTATCTTATTTTTATGTTAACAGATATTTTTAAGGCTTGGCTAAAAATAAAAAGGTCAGGTAACAACTTTTTCCATCGAAATTCTGTAGCCAGAGGTCCACTGTGTCCAGGGGGAAGTAGTCTAAGGCCAGCTTAGCTTCGCTCTGCTGTTTTTCACCTCTATCTACTTTTTCTGCATGAATGCTTATAGTCCCTTTCTCAATCCCTGTAATTCACATGTAACGAAGTTCTCTTTTCATTTAATTTACTTTGAACAAAGTGAGCCCTTCTGATCTGCGCCTTCATCCTTTTTCAACTCAGGAAACTTTTATTTAATTACATCTTTGAATAAATCGTTTCTGTTCCCCTTGTCATTTACTCTTCTCCTGAAACACCTATAATTCTCAGGGTGACCCTCCAGCCTCCAGCCTCCGTTCCCACCGTTGTCTCTCACTGTCTCCAACCCTAGTGTTCCTCCTGTCCTCTACATCCCGATGGCACTTCTCTAGTTTCCTTTTCATCGGTTTGCAGAACACCTCGTTGATTGCTTTTAACGCCACTCCTGCTTTTCACTGATTTGGGTCCATTCGAGCATCTCTACTTTTCTGCAGCGTGTTTCTAATGTGCCCAACTGCAACTTTATCTAGTACGGACCCTGTTTCTGTTTTATAGTAACCCCCCTCTTTTTTGGTTCCATAGATGGTGCCAGATTTTGACAATTTTTTCATTCCTGTAGTAAATCTTTTTCAGGGGTCTGGTCCTCCCCTGTGTCTTCTGAATGGTATTTTTCTGTTTCAATAAGAGATCTGTCCAGACCCAGCATCCAAAAGACAGGATGTGTCTATTAACTTTGGCTCTCTTCTTTGTCCAGTTGGGTCCTGGTCAAATTTCCCTCTCAGATCTCCATGTGGATGGCAGATGGATGTGCTCTCAGGCTGACTCCCCTTCACTGACACGCATAATTGTCTTCAGTGAGACAGGATCTTCTCATCCCCATTGTTTAGCTCTGTCTTGCTTTGAACAAATGGATCATGTAAGAAAACACAACAGAACCAAGATTCTTCCTATTTCTACTTTCACCTACCTTTGTCCTCTCTCCCCGCCGCCACCCCACCCAGGCTTGCCTCCCCTCTCCCTGATAACAGGGTGCTTTCTAGAGTGTTAGTAGAGGGGGTGGGGGGCAGAGGGTAGAAGAGAAGTAAAAGAACTGGGCCACCTTGTGACACCAAGGCAGCTCCTGTGTTTTCTGACTGGTGAAGACTTCAGTTCTCCGTTGGTAGCAGATGGTGAAAAATTAAAAGAGTGTGGAGCCTGCTTTCAGGACCACTGGCGTATTCCCCAGATTATTCCACCAGCCACTAACACTTAGTTGTGCCTATTCTAGCATCTGACAATAAGTAAACGGTTTCATTTTAGGTTTGGATCACAGTACAGACGTTTACCTTTTTCTATAGAAGAGTTTGTTTTGGGGACCACTAACCAGAAGTCTTCACCTGGAAACTCTGAAGTGGGTGCTGAGGAAAAGACCTCCTCTGTCCTCATTACATTATTCGTGGTGACAAGGTGGACATGGCAACATGTCAGCCAGAGGCAGGGGACACCTGCACTCCTTTCTGACAGTGTCATGGAGAATGATAAAAACTCAGACACCTGAACGATTCCGGCAGCTCACGGAGCTGATGATGAATGAGATGTGGCTTCTGTGACAGTCTGGCGCAGCGTGACATGTCTGCGTTTGAAGTGTCAGAGGGGCCCTGGGAACAGCTTCCAGCACTGGCCCAGGGTGACATGACTTCTTTTCTGCACAAGATTCAAGGGAAACACAGGCTTTTTTAATCTCTAAGCTCTCTAAAAAGAATTAAGATTAATTACTTATATAATAAAAATTGATTTAGGAAGCAAGACCAAATACTTAGAAATTTGATTATATTGGGTTGGCCAACAAGTCTGTTGAGTTTTTTTTCCCTAAAATCAAAGACATATGTTTCTTTTTCACGAATAACTTTATTGATTTAAATATCTTGAGTACATCAGCTATCTCTCACATGGTAGAATGCTGATCGTTCTCATTTAAATGTCTCGATTTGATTGTTATCAACTTCAGCTGGTCTATCCAACTGCGGAGCATCGTCCAGAGAGAAATCTCCAGCATGAAACTTTGCAAACCACTTTCAACACATTTGATCAGTCACAGCACCTTCTCCACACACTGCACAAATCTTTTTTCTTTTTGCATTTCTGTTGCATTTTTACTTTTCTTGAAATAATAAAGCATAGTATGCCAAAATATTATGTAGTTTTTCCATCTTCAATATTAAAATGCCCACAAAAAATTCACCAATTTTGGTAAGTTTTTTTAAAAATGCACACTAATATGACAGCTGTCACAATGCAATGTAACAAAATTGTTTTGAAGAAGTTAAAGAAAACTAGCTAAGTGCCTCTAGAGCCATCTTATGGGAAAACACAAACGAGCTTTTTGGCCAGCCCAACATGAGTATCAAAGTGACCTTGAGTATTCAATGTCAGTCCCTGGAATTGGAATTGTCCATGATAGTCTATAATTCTCTTCAAAAAGGACTCTAGGATTCTTCAGTTTTGTACATATATATTAAAGTAATTAGGTCAGTTTAGGAAGAATGGTTTCTATAGTTTATATCTGATATTTTAGTAATTTTATGCAACTGGTAAGTACTAACAATAGTATGATTCTAGCTATTTCAATATGATATTTCTAGATAAAAACAGGCCCTACCTGTCTCAGATGAAAACTGATACTTTTAGAAAAAGCAGCTAATTTCTGTGGAAACTGAACCTTAAGGTACACACACGAACTTCTATCTCCATGTACAAGTAACAATTCGGTCATATGGATCCTGCCAACTAAGCAGATTTGAACTTGGCTTTCCTTCCTCATTTAATTTTGATTTCTAGTGTCAGCAAGGCTAAGTACAAGCTGTTATTAAGAGAATAATGCAGGAACTGAGGAGAAAAAAACAGAAGTTGAAAATTAAGAGTAAGTGAAATTATTTTCACTTAATAGACAGACACACAAGGCTAGCAACAGTAAGTTATTGGTTTCATTGGTGTGAATTTTTAAGAGCTTCAAAGGTCTATGTTAAAATTCTGTATTTGAAAATGTTTCTTGTTATCCATCCAGCTGCTTGATGAAGCATCAAACTTTAGGAAAGTCGTGCTCTTATTGGCTTTAGAGTCTTATAACACAATAACCGTCTCCCAACATGGAGTGGTCCCAGGGAAAAGCAAACCATCACATACACACAAATTACCACAGTGAACATTGTGTCATCTCCCCATTCCCAAGGACATCCCAGGCCATGATGATTTCTAAGTGGTTCAAGTATAATGAGGTCTTTCTGAAACTTAAACTTTAGTCATTCAGGTTTGATACATAATAGAAACAATGTTTCTTTCATGCAGTGAATGATCAATTATCTTCTCAAGGATAAAATAGATGCTTATTCCATGGAGCATTTGAGTTTACATTCAAAAGTACACATATTTATTTTCTATATGGTCTGAAATTTTAAAAAAGTCACAACTAATGTAATCATCTTATAATCTACTAAATTGGATTTTCAGTATTTGTTCATAATTCATAGCTTTACATGTTTTAAAATTCTGTAAAGACTTCCTATCCATTGATACACATAAAAGCAAGAATATTTTCTAGCAATAAATACCCAAAATGTAAAAAACAACAAAAAAAGCATCATTCATTCTATATAAATCAGTTTCTTCAAAAAGAGGAGGTCTGTCAGCTTATGTTTTAGCTGTAAGTCATTTTTACAGTGATTTGAACTATAAATCACATTTCTTTATGTCTAGTCGGTAGCAGGTGTCTAAACAGCAATCTGATGAGAGATACTGTGTGCTGAGCACTCACTTGATTTTGGAACATTTGGAACTAACGTTAGACGTGAGTTTCTCAACAGCAGCGTGCTCACATCGCCAGGTAGTTAAGTATTGGGCGTAGAAGGCTGTCCTTCGAACTGTAGGATCTGTAGCAGCATCCTTGGCCTCTGCTGACTGCATGACCCCCAGCAGGATCCCCACTCACCCCAGTTGTGGCCACCAAAAATGTCTCCAGACATTGCCTAATGTCCCTTGTGACAGCAGGCAGGAGGGATGGGGTTGAGAACCACTGTCCTAGAACAGTTGATAAATTGTCCTTGGTCTGGAAATGAGCAGAGCTCTTTCTTCTTGGTTGGAAAAAATTAACATGTTTGGACACCTGAAGGTAGGGGTCTCCTTCTCAGCTCTGTTATTCAGGCTCAGTGAATTCATTTGGTTGCCATGCCTCAAGCTCAGCTAGTATGTGGCTCTTTGTGGCTGGAACACGATCCTATTAATGTTGGGGTACATGATGCTCAGTGTTTTCAGCTGCTGAGCTCTGTTCAACTGCAGACAAGCATCTCTCTGGTTCAAAAAGAAAAATAAGTTTGAAATCGATAGAACCCTAAGTATACCTTCCAATGTTCATTTTTCACTGGGTTTCTCTATGTCATTTACCCATCAACAACACTCATTACCTAATGCCTCTCCAGCTATTAAATGTCTCCTGTTCAAGTCACTAATCCCACCAACTCTGTCTGACATTGCACACCTCAGCCTTGCTTCTGAAGACAAACACCTTCATACATGAAGCTCACCACATTTGTAGCCATGAACCTCAAGCCCAAACTCGGATATACAAGCAAAAAACCCTTTCCAACTTTACAGTAAACTCAATTTTTTTAATTAGCAGTGTAAATTTTATTGGGCAAGGATAAGGAAGAAAGAAACATAATCTCACGAAATTCAGGGTCATTCCTAGAGATGGCCCTTTGGTCCTGTGGGCATGCGTAGACCAAGACCAAGATGAAAGTACAGGAGCACCAACTATCCACACACCTGAGATGTCTTCAGGGCCTCAGCTCTTCAGTGGCTGAGCTACAGAGACACTTGCTGTGAGGTCTCTCTCTTTCAACCTAAGTCTTCCCTAAGCTTCTCGTGAACACACCGGAAATCCATGACTAGGAGTAAAGAAACTCTGTGAGGATATTTCTGACCCACGTGTCCAAACACTGCTACTCAGAGCACCCCCTGCCCTGAAGAGTGTCTTGTAAACTAGGAAAATGGTCATAACTAAGAGTTGTATCCAGAAAGCAAGGAAGAGGTCTTCTCAGCTCTCAGATGCCCTAACCCACCTGAGGCTGCAATTATAATTTCCCTGCTCCTTGCCCAAGCCGGTTTTGGCAAGCTTCTTAAGACCCTACCTACATCTCAATTTTCACCTTCAAATTTGACTTTTACTTCATGCCAAGCACATGGAATCTTTATCTAGGAAGGGCAAGAGGAGAAAGAGAAGTCTCTCTCTCTTGTTTTGTCATCGTTGTATGGACCCACCTTTGCTTTTAAAGCTTGAAAAACAAGCCAAGAATTTAGCTATTTTGTTTTACAGTAACAACTCTTGTGAGGCATCTCTTGATATTTATTGGTTATGTGAATGCCCCAAATGATCTTCCTACTACATAATCAAATGGCAAGAATGCCTGGCTTTAAGGGTGGGTTAGCTTGAGCAAAATGTGGGTGGCCGTCTGTCTCGTTTTCACTTACATTTCAGACTTTCCCATTTAAGGCGGCAGAGTCTTCCTGAAATACAGCTGCATGCAACACACATAGTTTCCTTCAGCCTCTTTAAGCACCCACAGTGCTGATGACCTTGTTGTATTCATTCCTAAGTGCTCCTGATACTGTGGTTGGCTCTTTCTGAACTCCCTGCATCTTCTAACAGTGCCTGGGTTACCACACTCTCAGAAAACACTCTAGGTTTCTACAGTCTCATTAGTTACAGGGCAAAAAAAACAAAAAAAATCCAGTAAGGCTTAGAATATACTTTTTCCAATAAATAAGAGGACAGCTTGCTAACAATACTCAACCATATGTGCAAATGATAGAAATAAATACAATGGACTCATTTTTGAATACTCAGTTTCTTTGGAATTACTAATCAGTCATGTATTAGTCTGCTAGTGCTGCCATAACAAAATACCACAGACTGGGTGGCTTCAACAATAGACTTTTTTTTTCTCATAGTTCTGGGGCTAAAACCCAAGATCAAGGTATCAAAAGGACTGGTTTCTCCTGAGGCCTCTCTACTTGGCTTTTGGGCAATCAATCACCTTCTCACTGTCTTCACGTGGCCTTTCCTCTGTGCACACACATGCCTGGTGTCTCTGCCTCTTCTTATGAAGATGTGGGTTCTGTTGAATTAGGGCCCCACCCTTGAAGGGTCCTGTTCCTGAAGACAGTCACATTGGGTGCTGGGGCTTCAACATACGAATCTGAGGGGTGGAGGGAACACATAGTTCAGTCCCTGACAAAGAAAGAAGCATCTAAATCAATGGCTAGATGATAAGTAAATCCTGCAATTGAAATAACATACAAGGGGGGGATCCAAAACATGAAATTTATTTATAAATAATTGCAGGTTTATTTTTATAGGTCTAAACTTCTGTCACCTTCAAAGTACTCTCCATTTAATGCAATACACCCATTAAGATGTTTTTTCCGCTGCTCGAAACAGTTTCTGAACTCATCGATTTTGATGCCTCGTAGTGCTTCTGCCATTTTGTGTTTCCCCCCTTTCACATCAACGAAATGTTTCCCTTTGAGGACTTTTTTCATCTGGGGAAATAAAAAAGAAGTTGCCCAGGATGAGATTGGGTGAATAGGGAGGGTGGACATGGGAGTCATGCCATTTTTGGTCAAAAATTGCTGACCACTCAGCGTGGCATGGGCAGGTGTGCTCGTAAATCACCCATCATGAAACGGGCAAACAGGCTGAGTCTTCAAAAAAAATTCACCGAAGCTGAATGCAGCCTCTCACAACACCACCAGCTGGTACACTGCTACAGAGGAGTTCACAGAACACTCACCTAGCAGGGGAAGCAGCTCACCCTCCAGAAGATAATTTCATTTTTTGTGGTCTCCCCTCATAATACACTGCTTTAGAAGAAAAAACTTTAATTTTCTTTATCCAGTCAAAGGCCAACAATTTGAGTTCCTCCCCTTTTACCAGCAGAGAAGCTGACTCAGTGCCCATCTGGATGCCAGGCTGATCCATACAGCAACCGTGGACAGAATGGGAAAGAGAGGAGTCAGCTAGGGATATGGGTATGACGGAATGATTCACAAGGCAAGTGACCCAGTGTGTCCAAACCACTGCCACAGACCTCTGCCCTGCTGCCAATGATGGTGCTTCCCTCTGAGGAGGAGAAGCCCTGCTCACCTTCCCGGAACACCGCCGCAGCCACGCCGCACGAGCTCACATTCGCTCCAACCCTGAGCTGCCCTGAATCCTGCCTACCACTTCTGAACCACGCCTGGCGATGAGCAGTGCCCTCAGCTGCGTTTTACCCCTTATAAACAATGAACACATAAGCAACCAGGACACACGGAGATGAAGACTGCCTTTGGGGAAAAAATGGTCTTGGAAAATAATGTTGTTGGATTCAAAATGATAGGACCCCTTGTCTGGCAGAATTGAACACAAAGTGGATCTAGAAAAATCATTAGATCTTGAAGGAATTTAAACAAATGTAAACAGAAAGAGTGATTTTTTTCTATAATTTAGCTGTCTTGCTTTTTCTTCTGAAAAGGACTGGTACAAAGCAGCCACAAAAAAATTAAAGCAAAATAAATGTGCAAATCAACTGACTGGTGTTTTAATGCTGATGCAAACTGCCTACAAAGCAATATTTATCAACTAAAGTCATTAACACAACTCCTACAATTTCTTACACATTTATATTTTATAAAATTTGTGAACTTTTGTCCTTTTTATGGTACATTAGAGCTTAACACACCACATATGCACACATACACACACATTATGCAGAAGATACTAAAGGCAAAGACGGTGGGAATCTATCTTTATATAAAGAGCATGTTAATTTAAGACTTAAGTACAATCAGTCGCTCAGCTTTCAAGCAAATTTAATATCTATCATGAGTTTAACCCTAAGGCTAGCCAACCCCACCTCTGAAAATTAGGTGCTTTGGATTTATTTCCTCTGTGGATAAGAACAAAGAAAAATGCAGTCAAGGGATTTTTCATCCTTGTTGTTCAGTTGTCTGTATTTTTATCTGTGGTAATACAATTATGATTTTCAGCCTTAGAGTTAGTCAATTGAAAAGAAATACCTCTGCTATAAAAGGTGATGAAATACAAAAGAAAATGTTCTAAGTTATAAAAAGAAATATGGGCTCCAGCACAAATAACACCCCTTTTTTATTACAAAATCTTTTATTACAAAATCATAAGCACGTAATTCTTAACATAACAATATGATACTCATGTACAAATATGATATTTTTAGGTACAATGTTCACATTAAAACTATAAATTATTACATCCATATTATTACCCTACCAACCACACTTAAGCAGGCCTATGTCTGCTGGACCCTATATATACAAAAAAGAGAAGAAACTTGGAATAAATATGGGTATCATTTTATGATATTACTTCTAAAACATGAAGAAAAAATGATTAACACTTAGACATTACTCTAGAATTGTTTCTTGTGCCCAAACACAAGAAATTCTCTCACATGCCCTCAAAAAAGTGACATCAACAAACATAAGTGCTATATGGAAATTTAGTTTATATATGTCATCTTACTGTTTATAGACAGAAAAAGACAACTTATAAACTGCCTACTTACAAAGGGCAGATTCTCATAGAGGGCCCTATTCCCCCACCTCGCACACCCCAGCTCAGAGCATGCCCAGTGCGTTCCACTGTTCCCACGAAGAGAGCAACTGAAGAAATTTGGAGATTTTAAGGAAGCATGAGGTTTATAACTTACAGAGAAAAAAAAGCTATGGCAATCAGGAAGACGGTTCTGTGCCCTACATTGGCCCCAGACTCCTGGGTAGGGATGACTTCCCTCTATTCATTCCTGATGCTACCAAATAAAACAAAACAAAAGAAAAGAAGGAGGGGGGCAGGAATCACAAAGTTCTGCATTAGAAATGAAAACACTTTCTTCCCTCTGCGAATACACTTGAGACTCTCACTCAAATTAAAATATAGCTAATATAAGAGAAAGAAAAATGTGTGATTTATTTTATAAACTGTACTGGTGGGAAAATGCACCTGAAATTCAGGAGGAAAAAGCAAACAAACTGTTCTAGAATTTATTGATAGATTACTACATACCAAGTACTGTATATGTATCACTTTTCTTTATTTCTCTCTACTGTTTGACAGATGGGCTTGTATTATTATTTCCATATTGCAGCAAGGAAACAAGGCTGAGGGAGGCTGAGGACCTGGTGTGGGTGGGGACAGGACACTACACGTTGATGTCAGGACCTTTTATGTAACTTCCCTATTATCTCTACTGCTATTCTCTACTTCTTGTTAATATTTTCTAGAATAAAGAATTCTTCAAATAGTATGTGATTTAAAGAAAACTAAATGTGCTAAAATATGATAAATGACTAAACCATGTGATACAATATTATGTGCTTGGCAAAAAATGATTGTGTTGAGGTTTTAATAAGTGAGAAAACAGGTTATCATGTTAAGTGGAAAAAGCAAGTGATGGCCTATGTCCTATGTTATCACGATTCTAATAGAGTCAACGTTAACCACCATATTGACATTAGCTAAAACATAAGTAACTTTCCCACGTAAGCTCATTTCATTCTTACAATCACCATGTAATTAGGTATTTTTACATTCATTTCTCATAACAGAAAACAGACTCAGCAAGGCTGTTACTTATCCAGGGTCACACAGCTGGTAGGTAGGAGAACAGGGACATGAGTTGAGATCTAATGCCTTCAAAGATATTATAGCCTTGACGCTGTGCTCTCATATACGTGGAAAAGAACAAAGACTGGAAGCAAAGACACAGACATTAACAAAACCTTTCTTTGAATAATGAAATTAGGGGAGTTCTTTTATTTTTCCCCATTTTTCTGTATTTTTCCAATCTTTCACGATGTGCATAATGAAGAGTGCGTTTAAATTGTCAACAAATGGGAATTCCACTACCATTCCCCAATGCCAGAGTCAAGGATAACGTTGCCTGAGTAAATCCTCCTGAGAGCTCAGATACGATGTGACATCTACAAATGCACATATAAACAAACCTATCCTAGGAAAATGAGCAATAACATGCAAGGTCATCACATAAACCAGCTGCCTCCCGCTCTATCCCCCCACTCCATCCCAGAGCCCATCATACTTCCTGAATCTCTTCCCTTGCACTCCCTCCTAAATTTCTTTTCTGAGAAACTCAACAGAATAAATGGGAAGAGGGACATCACAACGACAATGGCTTCCCTTCATTAGATAAATTCATCCCTAAGTCTTGCCAAATGGTGGGCTTTCAATGAACTCTTGTTTTTCCAATATTCCATTTTTCTCACTTTCCATATTCATAATTTCTTAATATGTTATATTTCTACTTTTCAGAAAACTACAGACAGTCAATAATTGCCTACCCAGCTCATGACTACATCACTGCACAGATGTCTGAGAAGGAGCTCCAAGCTAGGCATTTGAGAATTAGGCTTCTTCAAATGTGAAAAGAACTCGGAGCCTCAAAGTCAGTCACTAACCTCTACCAAACTTTGTCAAGCCTACGAGAAAAGATTCCCCCTCACTCTCTTGAGGAAGGTAAGGAAACATGACCTCACCCAAACGTCCCTGACAGACACATGTGGCTGTCTCTACTGAAATGAGTTTGCAAGGACCACCTTTCTCTGTCTTGAGGAAAGCTACCTGGGGGGCCTATCTGGATGCTCAGGGCTGTGATTACCATGTTGTGCACACCTTGCTCAGTGTGACCAGCCTCTGAGGGGTACCTGACAGTTGTTTCTCAAAGTCAAGAGTGGAATTAATACACAACTGTCTTTAATAGTAGTTAACAGGTATTAAATATGAAAAAGCAAAAATTTGGCACATCTGAATGGACTACTAAAGAAATATTTTCTTGGAAATATGTCTACCACTGTTTTTTTCTCTTTGTGTGTGTGTGATTATTTTTCTCTTCTCTCTTTTTAATGAGGAGCCCCAACAACTAAATTCCCCTATATTTTCACACTGTTCGGCTGGTTCATCATATTACTCTAGAGGAGGGTAAATAATTGATTTGATTCATTGCCTCCAATTCCTATCATTCAGTTAGGTATGGTCTGATGAGTTTACATATAAATACTGCACAGATTTCATTTTATACCCAGACTCCTACTTTGGAAAGAATTCAAATGAACAAATCAGGGTTAAAGTAAAAAATGATTTAGGGGACAAGAGATGAACTTACTGTGACTAGGTCGCTGATGCCATACAAGTGAACATTTGAATATTTCTAATGCTTTCCACAAATTAGCATCTACTTCCAGCAGCTGAGTATCCTTCACTGTAGACTCAAATCAGAGATTTTCATTCTCAAAGTCCTTCTATTATGGAAGTGGCTATTCACAGGTTAAAAGGGTGGCCATTGTGTTAAGTGAAGAGCATCCAGAAAAAAGAATGCCTTCCTGTGGTTTGAAGTCATGTAAGGACTATTAACCTGCTCTACACACTCAGCTCAAAGCCCCATCAACTCACTTGCTTCAAGAGCTGTTATCCAAAACACAGAGATGGGTGAAGTGTAAAGCAGCAAGTTCAGGCTGCACACAGCTTCTTCAAGTTCAACGTCTCCTCTTCCTGCGGCTACTGGCTGGCTGCATTTGGGCCTGAAGGGAGCATTCCCCTGGAAAACTGCAGTGTAATTACATACTTTAGTCAGAACTGTGGGGACAGGGGCTGCAAATCGGAGGAGAGTAGACAAGTTGAGTAGAAACGCAAGCAAAGTTTACCCCTTGAAAGGCAAATAAAGAAAAAAGGAAGCTGTAAAAGCACCTTCCCAGTGTAAGGAAGGCCCTGGTCTAGTCTTGGACGAGCTACAAAAGTCCACCTAATTCAGGATTAGGAGCACTTTCCTCAGAAACCTGCCCAGGTTATAAAATGGAGACCAAAGAGCCCACCTTTCAGGATAACTGAACATGATAAATAATTAATGACAATGAGCACCCGCTAATATAAATGCAAATGTCTGCCTGTCTGCTCAATTTACATGCAAACGGGCCTTTTTTTTTTTTATCTATCAATAGTGGAAGATCAATAGTGGTGGTGAAGGGAAAGTGATTTCCGAAGCTTTTTTAATGTTGAAAAAGGAAAATTAAAGCTCAGTGCTAATGGTTATCTATAGCCCCTGGGTCTGAGCCAGCCAAGTAGTCAATAGTTGCTGACTCACCCTGTGACCTCAGGCAACTGCACCTGTGTCCTTGGTTTCCCAGAAAAGGAATCAAGAACTTACAAGAGCAAGGGATATCCAGAGATCTCCTAGAACCGAGCAGATGCAGGCCCATCCAGGGCCAACATGCTTCCAGGGAAAGGGTCCCACAGTCTGCAAAGTTCTTGTTGTCTCCTGAGTCTCTCAGCCTATTCTTTTCATCCCAGGGTAACAGACAGTAGCCCAGAGTCATCCACCAACAAGGCCCTTAGTGTGGATTCATCAGCTTATGTCACTTTAGATAAACAAAAAGGGTCAGGTCAGGATACGGTCTGGCTGGTGGCCACGAGACCCTGAAACTAGAGTTATTAAGCATTCGCTGTGTGGTGTGTTCGCTGAGAAGCAAGGCCTTTATTGTGCAACGGCTGCACGGCAGCGGTTGCGGTTTCACTCGTGCTAAGTATTGCCAAGTGCCAGGCACCCTGTAACACCAGTACAAGCCAGAGCCCGGCTCCAGAGCTCTCTTCCCTTCAGAACCCCGGTACGGGAGATCTGCCATGACACATGGCTGAAAGTGGCCGCATTGTTGGTGAGAAATAATACTGAACCCTGATTTAAGAGAAAGAAAGGATACACACACACACACACACACACACACACACACAAATATATAAACTGACTCGTAATCAAATTCTCAAATTCATCATCAGAAATGAAAAAAAAAATTAAAGAATAAAATCTATAGAATCAGTCACAGCATAAAAAGGGCTGTCCATACAATAAAATGAAGCTTCTTTTTGAAACTACATCATATAAAACTGATCTGAGTTTTACAGTTTTACCAAACGTGAAGAGTACATTTGCAACTGATTGGAAATCAATGAGATACCTCCATGAAAAGGCCAGCAATCCTCTCCCAAGGCTGCTGAAGACGGGGCCCAGCTCACCTTCCAAACTGAGAGGTATGTTTAAGCTGGTCTGTCGTAAAGTAAAGGCTCTGGGGCAGCTACAGAAATCCACTGCAAGGGGCCTGACCAAAGATGTAGGTAGATCCTTCAGAGCAACCGAAACTCCACACAGGGAGGGAGAGGCCATGGGCCCCAGCAGTGGCTGTTGTCTGAGTCAGCACAGAGAGGAGACAGAAAAACAGTGCACTCCAGTATGAGATCCTTGCCCTTCTCCACTCCTCGCTGACAAATCAGTCTAAAGGGAAAAAAGCAGATGCTACAAACTTAAACGTGTGAGCTGCTTGTCAAATGGACCATTCTAGATGACTTCTAAGTTGTAGCACAGGTGAGAAGGAGATGAGGCAGGGGGTCAAGAGTGCAAAATTTAAGGAGGCACCTGTTCTCAGGGCCAGAGTGGGTGCCTCCTTAAATTTTACACCCCGATCCCTCTCTTTGATCAGCCTAGTCCTGATCTCAGGCTGCAGGTGATCTTTACTTAACAGTGTTGAGGATTCTTCCAAATGCTTCTGGGAAGGCCAGCTAATATATGCAATGGACCTATCACAGTGCTCTGTTGGACAGGCATTCTGCCATGACTTGAGATGGCAACCTTCCCCCCAGACATCAGAGGCATGACAGAGTCTCCCCCTGAAGACCCTGCCTCATACTCCTAAAATCTGACTTTAGGGGAGGAAAGTGTTAGAAGAGGCCTGCCTCCCCTGACCCTCTCCAGATGGGCCCGGGAGAGCCCGCAGTGTGCAGTGTCCTAGTTCCGACCCAGGCAGGATGTGTATACAAAGCCCCAGTCTCAGCTGGCGGAAGAGCTCTCAGCCTTCATCCTGCATCCCTGGCCCTGGCAATAAAAGGAAGCCCTTCTTTAACCTCAGAAAAGTCCCTTCATGTCCCCATTGGCGGCCATCCTATTTCTCAAACTTGGCTGCCCATGGGAATTGCCTAGACCACATCTCCACCAATTAAATCCAGTTGTCAGGAAGAAGAATAATTTTCAAGTTCTTCAGATGATCCAGAATGCAGCCAAATTGGAGAACAATTGGTCAGTATGATGAAGAGACCAATCATTGTAGGTCCCTAATGGGCTGGTCCCCTAACTAGAATACCCAGTGATTTCACCAAGGCCTGAGGGCCTCACACTCATTATTAGACTTCACTGGATTCAATCATTCATCATCCTCAAGTGTGCGCGCACTCACACACACATGCACACACATGCACACATACGCAAGGCTTTGGGTGCCGAACAGACAAAGTGGATGCATTGTTGTGCCTAAATATGATGAATATGTTATGATCAGTCAGACTTGGAGCCAGGCGCCCCTCTCTAGATCTAGGGAACCAACTGTCCCCATTGCCCAGGACTGGCCCAGCTGGCACACAGAAAGTCCCCTGTCCCAGGCACACCCAAGTGGGTGATCTCCCTACGTCCCACTCTCCACCAGTGTCTGCTTCACAGAAAGCTGTGAGGGCTCCCTTCTCTCTGGCTTCCAACTGGGTTTGGCCAATGGGAGGCATGTAACCTGAAATCAGAGAATGAATGCCCCTCAGCCTGGTCCCCTGAATCATTGTTTTTGTCAAGCCCTCAGCCACTACCAGGCAGCCCCTCCATCAGCTGCCTCTGCAGGGTCTGGCAGTCACTCCCTCCCCTTGCCCTCCAGGCTCAGAGGCAGCAAAAGTACTCCACTTCTGCTGGCTCCAAAGGACTGCATTATGTCTTGCTGGTTTCTCTAAATTCTGCCCCCTCACTATGTCAGCATTGTCCTTGTTAAATTGTCCTCACATTACCCAGTTTGAGGGTGCCTCCATCTGTTTCCTGCAGGACAGTGATGGATCCACGCCGTATGCGTCCCATGGAAACGTATGGCATGGAGGAGGGATGGTTCCCCAAGGGAAAGGAGATGCCATTTCCAGGGCAAAGGTGAAATGATGCTCAGCAGCAGACGTCACCACAGACAGCAAAGGGCAAAGGGTGAAATCTAGGCCCTTGCTCCCCAGAGTGTCACCGATGGACTGGGGCTGGCACACGGACCGGAGTGGCCGGTCACTGGTGTTATAAGAAGACAGGTGGGAGGAAGCATTTAGGGACCTTTAGAACAATTTCACATTGCTGCCAAATGTAACCATTTTACAAAATAATCAGTCCAGTCAGGCATACTAGAACTGTTTAAACTAGAATTTAAAAACTGTTCCTGTATACTGACGGTTCGCGAATCCCTCATCAAAAACCAAGCTGTCGTATGTGATGTGAGGAGTACATTTTAGCAACTTCCTTCTATTGGAAAGCTACTTGGAAGCACATGTTTTTAGATGATACAAATAAAAATCAACATATACTGTGGCCCCACAACATGCTGGCTGCCATTTTAAACTCCTTTCACGGGGTTCCTCATGTAATCCTTGCAATCAGCCTAGGGGGTAGGTACCTTTATTGTCCCCATCTTGGGGATGAGGAAACCGAAACACAGGAAATAATGAACTGGCCCAGGCTAATGCATTGTGGCCCGAAGACTCAGGTCAAGACTCGAACCCAGGCACTTTGGTTCCAGAGCACATACCCCCAGACTCTCCACAGTGCCTGTCTATACCAAAATTTAATGTGTATTTTGCACAACATGAATGTGGTCAAAATAAATGTAACCTCTATATGTTTCTTTCTATTTCCCATGCATCTCCAGTCCTAATTTTGAGCTGGATGAGAAGGGCTATTTAAGCTCTTTTACTTTTAACTGAATCCTCTGTTGTTTTTCTTCAAACCCTTCCAGGGCAGCTAAGTTATATAACCAGAACCACTCTGGAAACATGTACAAAGAGGGACATATATCTTGTTCTGATAAAATTACTCAGAGCCTAGTGACATATCACCCAGCCCATTCCCATGGCTTCCCATATATCCTGTGGGAATTCCATCTGCAGCGTCAGGACTAAGTGTCTCTTTATTCAGCCTCTAGTTGTGTGCTATAAATTGGACACCTACCGGTAAGCTGTAGACATCTGTCCATTCCGGGATATGATGGACAGTCGGGACAGAGCTGCTTTGAAAACAACGACAAGACCTGGATGCTCGCTGATGCTTCAGGTTCTGTTGACACGCGCATTCAGGGCGCTTCTGTCTCCACCCACTGAAAGAGCAGCATGGGGCGGGGAAAGCTTCTCTGCCACCGTTTCAAAGACAACAGACACACAAAAGAATAAACTGTGACTTCAAACCAAGGTATCAACACAGCCCACAGCCGAGCGTCACACCACTTCTTTTCCAGGCCAGTGCTTTTCTGATAGGTGACTCAGAAACCACCACCAACGCCATCACCTGTCCTGTGCCTAGGCACTCCCACTTCACATGAGTTAGGCGTTCCCATCATCCCTCTTTCACAAGAAGGCTGAATGAAGTTCATTAAGTGACTTGCCCAAGGTCTTACAGTGTGTAGCTGGAACTCTCACCCAAGCCTTTCTTAGACCCGTCTTTCCCCCACACAGGGAAATCTTCTGGCTCTATCACTCCATCATCTATTTCACCTGCCAGATGTTGCTGTTAAGCTGGTTGCAATATGAACACTTTGAGTTGATTAACCTTCAATGGGCTGTCTTCGCATTTGCAGAACAGCAGGGAGAGAGAGCTGCGTGAGCAATAGTCACGCACAGCCTCCGGAGACCCTGTCCAGGTGGGGACATAGCTTCCTCCTTCCTGGCCACACAGACGAGGGCACGTGACTGAGCTTCTCTGCCCCCCTCATGTCTGTAGAATGAACATGAGGAAAATAAAACCTGCCAGAAAGGTTGTGGGGAGGGTTATTATGTGTAAAATTCTTAGAACAATGCCTGGCATTTAATGAGAATTAAATGAATGTTAACTTGTCTCAAGCATACCTGATTCCTTTCAGCGGGAAATTCCTATACATTTTTCTAAAGCCAAATCACCAGTTTCGCTTCTTAGAGACACAATGACAGACAGACCTCGGAGATGTTGCCGGTTCGGTTCCAGACCACCACAAAAGCGAGTCTCACAGGAAGTGGGCAATAATCTTTTCACTGGTGGAGGGTCTTGCCTTTAATTTGTAAAACATGCAACATCTGAGAAGTTCAATAAAGCAACATGCCATAACCCAAGGTATGCCTGTACAGAAGATTTTTTTTTTGGCCTATGGTATTTCCTTTAGAGTGGGAACATGCAATCACCAAGGTGGGCACGTGCACAGCAGGGGGTCACATAAGTATGTAATCCAGTTAGTTACCATATTCTATATTGAAGAAACCAGTACCCTTCGCGAGGGGAAGTGGCACTGTTAATAATTTCAGTGGAAAAACCAGCTGTGATCTAGAACTGTCAAAAAAGAACAAGCATGCATTGTTTGTCCTCTCTGGGGGGTATTCCGGGACTCTCACCTGCTCCGTGAAAATCTCACTTACATATGTGCTGAGGTTGTCTTCCGTCCTCACTCTGAGTTCACATCGCCCAGCCTATGAGATTCTTAACATCGTAGTCCTCCCCAAAATTAGAAATAAAGCCCAGAAATTTTTTAAAATGTACATACTTTCTGCCTTATTAATCCTACTCCTGTCCTAAATAAAGTATTTCAGGAAATGAAAAGCAACATGAATATTGACCCAAGTAAGGCTCATTCCTCATACAAAATGAACTCAGAATGGATCACAGACTAGAATGTATAACGTGGAACTACGAAACTTAGGAAATACATAGCAGAAAATGTTTCAGACCTAGGACTAGGTGAAGAGTTCTTAGGCTCTTAAAGCAAAAGCACAACCCTGAAAAAGAAAAATGATAAGCTGGATGTCATCAAAATTACAAACTTTTGCTCTGTGAGAGACTTTAAGAGATCAAAGGAAATATTACAGAGTAGGGAAAATATTTCACATCATAAATCAACAGATGACTTGTACCTAGAAGATATGAAGACCACTGGATGTGACAAGTCCTAGAAAGGGAACAACTGGATTGGATGGACTAAGGGGACATGCCTCTCCCCTCACAATCTCCCTGCACTTATGGTCCTCAACCTTTGCTGCATGTTGGAGTCCCATGGAGACCTATTAAAAAATATGGAGCTATCTGGACACCCCTGTTTATAGCAGCAGCATTATTCTAATAACAAAGGATGGGGAAGCCACCCAGGTGGTCACTGACAGATGACCGGATGAGCAGCATGGGGCCCATCCACACAATGGAATGTTATCCTCCTTAAAATAAAGGAAGAAAATTCTGACACGTGCTCCAACTTGGATGAGCCTTGAAGACCTAACGCTAAGTGAACTGACCAGTCACAAAAGGGCGGATATTGTATGATTCCACTTACATGAGACACTTTGAAGAGTCACATTCACAGAGACAGGAGGAGAACGGTGTTGCCTGGGGCTGGGGGGAGGGGCCATGTGGAGTCGTTTAAGGGGCGCAGAGTTCCAGCTCGGGGAGATGAAACAGTCCTGGGACAGACAGCAGTGACGGTCGCACAACGATACAGCTGTACTTAACACTACTGAGCTGTCCACTTAAAAATGGTTGAGACTGTAAATTTGATGTTATGCATGTGTTTCCACATAAAAGATGCAACATTAAAAATAAACAATCCAACTTAAAAAAGGATAAAAGACATGAACAATTTGCTAAGGAGGATCCACAGATGACAAAAAAAAAAAAAAAACCCACTTGAAAAGATGTTCAACATGGCTAGCCACCAGGGAAATGCAAATTAAAACCATAGAGAGCTGCAGAGAGTATTGGCAAAGAGGATGGCTCCTTACATAATGGGCTCTAGTGGGGTGACCATACACTGTACTGAGGGAATAGAGCTGCATGAAGGTGAGGGAGCATTATTGATCATTTCAATGGAAAAGCAGGCTTGATCTGAGACTATTGCAGACACGCTTACTACAATGAATAAAATAAAACACATGAATAATAACTAACGCCCAATGCTAAGGAGGATGTAGAGAAATTTGGTTCTTCATACAATACGTTGCTAGTGGGAATGTAAAATGGGATACCCATCCTGGAAAATAGTTGGTCAGTTTCTTAAAAATAATGTATCTACCACCTGGCGATTGCATTTTTGGGGTCTTTGTCCTAGAGAAATGAAAACTTATTTTCATAAAGGGAATTGTTAAAAATGGTACCACCGACACAATGAAATATTAATGTTATCAAACAGGAAATTGGGATGACTGTGTGGAGCTAGATTTTAAATGATTCAGAAACGATGTTAACTTTGAAAATGCAGAAATCAAAACTGCATCCTAGAATAAAGACTTTCAGGGAATAGTGGAAGGAAAATGAGCCACGTGTCAGGGTGGAGGGATGGGTTAGGGGTCTCATTTCCATCCTTTTTCCCAGACGCTTCTTTGCTGCTATTTTTATATCTCACATTTTTAAAACACGAAAGCCAAACTGAAAAATCATTAAGAGAATACAACCCTTCACACAGAGACTCTTGCTGAGAGGGAGGGGCTTGCTTGGAGGGACCCCTGTGCTCTGCTCTGTCCCCCACACCGAGTCCATTCACCAGAAGATCTTTATCAGATTAGCTGGAGTGTGTGCTAAGAGCCTGAGAGTTAGGACCCATGAGAGCAAAGTCTCAGGGGTGGCGGAAGAAAGCCAGAAACAACTGCCTGAGCTGTAGGATTAATTGAGTAGACACAGATGGGGACCTTTAAGGAAAAGGGGTTAGAAGATGAATAGAGAAGAAAAAGAGAGTTCAATGAGGAAGGGCAGAGTTCTCAGCCAGGGCCCAGAAACAGCAGCAGGTGGAGAAGGAAACCAAAAGCAGGAGGGGTACAGGTAGAAGACCCAGAGGATGCGGCTCCTGGCAGAGGGCGAGGAGAAGGCAGACAGGGAACCAAGTAGGGCTGCAGGAGCAGAATGCTTTCTATTATCAGCATCACATGGATAATCATAGCAAATCTTACATTGGAGTTTCTAAACAACATAAATAATTAGGAGATAATAATAACCTTTGTTAACACAATTCATTATTCTTTTAGTTATTTTGATTTCTATGTGCAGCCCGTAAGCCTGCAGGGGACCTTTTTAAAACCAACCTATTTAATTAGTCCTTCCAAATGAGGGAAGGAACGAAAGCACAAATTCAGAAATAAAGAGCATCATTTCAATGAGATGATCTGTCCAAACACACCACGGCCCGTATCTCAACTGTGCCCCACTGACGCCCCAGGTTTGCTTCCCTGGGGGTGGCTTTGTGTTTAGATGATCTGAGGAAGAATTGAGTCTCTTGCTCATTGGAATGTTACTTCATCGGTCCGGGTTTTGGTTTCTCCATGTAAAAGTTGTGAGGATGAAATGAGACTGAAATACACTCATACTAAAGCACCCATAGCCTCCAGTGTATTTTAAGTGCTCAGTGAGTGTTAATGCCTTTACTCCTTTTCTTTCCTCCAGCTCCACCTTACCCAGTTCACTCTTAATGGTAACAGAGCCTGCCCACCGCTCTGTAAACTCACTATGCAGATGGACAGCTTCCTGTTGTGAGTACATGTGACTTGAGCTGAGACTTGTTTTTTGGTTTGGGGGCTTTGTTTTTCTGTGCTCTCAGCAGGCAATACGGGTAACAGAGGATAAATACTTGAGCTTCCTTACCTCACTACAAGTCCAAGGTATATTTTATGTCATCTCCCAGATGTCCCCAGTAGGAATGTACCCTAACTGCCATAGCAGTAATTTGATCATAATACCCTGTACTGTTTTTCCCCCCTTCTCTTTCTCAAGTCCCCATTTCCTTACTGGTTCCTCTTGGTATCATCTCCCAAATAAACTACTTGCACTCAAATCCTCACCTGAGTCAGCTTTTGGTGGAGTCACCCAAATAAGTTTTTTGGCCCTTCCTGCTCCTGAATGGATAAGACAGACTCAAGATCTCACTTGAGAATGAGCTGGGTACTGTTCACTCACTAACTCCTACATGTCAACACTAAATCATTCTGTCTCTTCTTGCAACGTGGCCTGGGCTCCCAATACTCTTCAGAAACTATTTCTCAAAAGTTTCCAACAATCTCATAATTGCAAAATCATAACCCCGTGATCCTGTCAACCTCTGCAGAACCCAACACCAATTTTAACCTTTACTTAAAACCCTCTTCTCCTTGTTGCTGGGGAATCCATTGCCTGGTTTTTCTACCTCTGCCATTTCTTTTTAGAGCCTTCTCTGGATCCCCCTTAAACACCTGTTCCTTAAGTGTAGGCTTTCACAGGTTTCTGTATCCAGAATTTGCTTCTGATTTTACACACTCCTCCTAGATAATCCCACCCACTTTGATATCTCAAAATATCTCCTTTTTACATGTCTCCCAAGCCTACATCTCTAGCTAAGTCTTCTCTCAGCTAAACTTCAGATGCAAAGTTCTGCTAAACATCTCTATACAAAAATCTCCCCCAGGACCTCAAACCCACCATACTCCAGATTGAACATTTATCTCCCTGATAAGCCCACTCTTCATCCTGTGGTCCCTCCCTCGTTAAATCACTCACTCTTCCTCACAGTCATGCTTCGCTGTAATGCCCTCCCTTTCATTCAGGCCCCCTATCCAAACAGTCTCTCTTACTTATGTCCATTCCTTTCATTTAGTTTAGAATTTCACAGTCTCTCATCTAAAATAATGCAGGTGCTTCCTAACTCAATTGACATAGGAATGCACCATTTCTTAACACATGTTCTGTATGGAATCTCATCATGAAAATCCCCTGTGGTGGGTATTGTCGCTATCCCCCTCCTACAGGTGAATACACAGGGTGGAGCAAAAGTTGGTTTACACTTGTTCATGTGGAAAATAATACAATAATTAATCAATACTAATACAAGAATAAACTCTGTGTTTTGCGTACTCATAACAGTAAACCTACTTTTGCCCCACCCTGTATGGAAGCTCAAAGGGGCCTCTTCAATGTCACACCAGTCAGTGTGTGCCCAGTACAATCCAAACAGACTAGAAAATCAAGTAGAAATGTTTTTTTCAATATTTCACCATGCTAGAAGATGATTTGGATGGACGGTAACATCCGTCAAGCATTTTATGCATCAGAAGAAAATAAACTCTCTCCTGCTGCAGGAAGTGCCATCCCAAAAAGGGCAAGGTATCAATGGGGACAGAGACTTTGGCAAAGAACTGGGCACAGTCCGGCCTCGATCCCAGCTTAGTCACTTACAAGCTCCATAACCTTGTGCAAATCAGCGACCGCTCTGAACCGTCATTTCTCCATCTGTAAAATAGCAAACTCTACTTCAGAGAACAGTAATGAGGATTAAAAGAAATATTGGAAGTATCAAATGTGTGCCTGGCATGTTTTGGGTGCTCGGTAAATGGTAATTATCATGATAATTACTCTGTAAAGCTACTTGAACCAAATGAGAAAACAAAAGTAAATAGATGATGTAAAGATATGGGAAAGAAATTGCTTTATTAAAAACACAGTTTTAGGGGACAAGATGAAGATGGTGAAGGGAGTAACCGAATAACATTGCTGTACAACCCATGGACAGGAACAAGGTAAGGGTGGGCTTGAGGTGAGGAGAGGGTGAGGCTGGGGGAGGGAGGGGAAGGGGAGAGAATTGGAAATAACTGTAACAATGTAAACAATAATAATTTATTTAAAAAACACAATTTTAGAACAAATAAAATATACAACCAAGATCTCAAACCTGAATCCTCACTTAACTATCCCATACTAAGGAGTCATGCTCCTAAAGTCAGAATGTACTCAAACGATACTGTATTGGCCTACACAGCTGTTTCCAAATCATTGCCATTGTCTCTGACTGAGGGTGGGAGGTGGGGGTGGGGGAGGCAGGGGAAAGTGGTGGTGGGAAAAGGGAGACAACTGTATTCGAACATTAATTAAAAAAAAGAAATATAGTCTTCATTTGGTCAGGATTCTACACATCTTTGAAATTTTCGCAAAACTTTCTCTTGCCTTCCACTTACAAAAAGGCATTTCAGGTAACTCAAAAAAGGCAGTGATAGATCATTAAGATTCTGAGGCTTGTCGCAGCGCCCACAGGTACTAGTGGGAAGAAGCAAGACTCTGTGGGACCTCCAGTAGAAGGGTCATGTGCACATGACACCCCTGAGTGGGTCTGGGGCTGCATCTGTTGTAGCAGACAAGCCCACATTCCAGAGCTTGTCAATGACCAATCCACCTTGTGGGTAGCATGTTAGTATGAGAAAGGGCATTGGAAATGGAAAATTGTTGATGCCATGATGTTCTTTCTGTGGTTTAAGGAAGACATCAGCTGATATTATGAAATGTGAGATTTTATTTTTGACAGAAGAGTGAGGCTGGAACCACAGTGAGAGAGGCGTCAACCTCAGGGGAGGGTCACAGAGGTAGCCAATCTGGTGCACTGTGGTGGGGGGGAGTAAGTGTTACTGAAGATGACTAACTTTGACATTCTCTCATGATGTAAAGGGTGTTTGCGGTTATAAAAAGGTTTGGAATATAAATCCATCACCCCTATACAATGCCCACCACCTCAAAAAAATATTTAGTTAACAGGTCTGACCTAAAACAAGACTGCTATGTTTTGGCAAGTCTGGGAACTAAAAAAGAGCAGGGTGGCGGTCGGGGGGAGCTTGCATTGGGTCTATTTTATTACCTTCTACAAAACCTAGGCTTCTTTCTTTGCCAGTCCAGTGAACTGTCCGCCCCTACAAGTACAAACAGAGTGTGTGCCTTGGTGAGGTGGGGAGGGGAGGGACCTCTACATAGTAAAACGCAGAGGCAGGGGAAGCCAAGAGAAGGTGGTGGCACTAACAGAGCACTTTCATCTTCAAAGCTTGTTATAAGTGTTAATTAATTAATCCTTCCCACACCCCTATACGCAATGAGATGAGATCAAAGACACTCTGGGCAGAGCTCAGTGGGATGAGCTCAGGGAGGCATATAACCTACACATTGAAAATAAGGAAGATGGGTTTCCCCAGTGTGTAGCGGGAACTCTGCCCCACAAAACCCCTCTTCTCCCAACAAAAATCATGTTGAAGAGACACTCTAGATGAGAGAGATCACATAGTGTTAGGAAAGAAGCAGTTACTGACCCCACGCCACCTTCTAAAGATAGAATTAGAGAAAAAATAAATCACTTTTAACCCAAATAATACCTGTTGTTCCTGAGTTTGTGAATGCCACATCTCACAATAATAGAAAAGAATCTACTATACCAGAAATCACCAGAAGATCAAAAAGAAAACAGTATTCAACAGGAAAAAGAATCCAGAGGGTCAGGGCCAAACTTATATGATAATGAAACTGGTTAGTTATTGCTGTGATGATTCTTCTTGTTTATCCATTTACAACATGAAATGTACCAGAACATTCAAATCTTTTTTAAAGAACATTTTAAAAATATTTTAACATTTCAAAATTAATTACTAAGAATGAAAACATTATACAAACAACCATATTCACCAATACCCTCTTTAAGAAATTACGTATACATGTATATGAAATATATATGTGTGTATATTTTTTTCTCTTTTTAAAATTGTGGTTGCCTCTTGCATCCTCTATCAGGGACCTGGCCTGCAACCCATGCATATGCCCTAGACTGGGAATCAAACCAGCAACCATTTGGTTTGCAAGCCAGCACTCAATTCACTGAGCCACACCAGCCAGGGCTATATGTGTGTGTATTTATATAATATATACACACACATATGCATACTTGTATATATAATATGCATATATAGTATATATACATGTATTTTATATATAATATACATATATTTGTAATATACATATATCTCATTATATGTATAATGCCTATATTTACATCTATATAGGCTGTCTGGTAAAAGTCCAGCTATTGTTAATATAATGAGAATGGTTTGCACAACATCAATGTAACCTCACAGCCAAGAAGAGTGGATGGAATGTGCATGTGGAAATAATGACGACTTCACAGTATTAGTTAGTGGGGGCAGTAGGCACCGCTGAGTGAGCATGTGTACTATGTGGCCATGGCATTCAAAATGACTGAGTGAGTAGAGCAATAAATCTGCATCAGATTTTGCTTTAAGGTTGAACATTCTTCTGTGAAAACTATTCAGATGACTCAGAAGGCTGCAGATATGGGCAACTGGTGATTGGCAGCTTCATCACAAAAACACACCCCTGCTCGTGCATCACAGCTCATGCAGAGTTTTTTGATTCAGCCCCCCTACAGCCCAGATTTGGCACCGTGCAACTTCTGGCTTTTCCCAAAACTCAAATCACCTTTGAAAGGGAAGAGATTTCAGATCACTGATAAGATTCAGGAAAATACGATGGGGCAGCTCATGGCGATTGGAAAAACTGTGAGTTCCCAAAGTGCCTACTTTGAAGAGGACTGAGGTGTCATTGTCCTATGTACAATGTTTCTTGTATCTTATATCTTTTTCAATATATGTCTCTATTTTTTATAGCACATGGCTGGATCCCTTCTGGACAGACCATGTATATATTTCAACTAAAAAATGAAAAATAAGGCCATTGCATTTCACCAATATAGCCTTGAGGTAAAGATTGGGGACACAAATTTATGGAAAAAGTGGTTTGGGATGAAAGGGAAGAAAAGAAGAGAGAGAAAAAGTAAAATAAGCACACTAAAAATTCTGAAGTTTTCTTGAGCATTGGCCTGTGGTCTCCTATATCATGGGGGCAGTGAGATGTGGTGGAAACAACCCCCATTCATAACCTGCAAGGGATGGTTTACTCATTAGCTGTAAGATTTCATGAAAGTTGTTTTAACTTCTTTAAGCTTCAGTTCCTTCATCAAGGGAATGAAGAGTTGTGTATGAAAGCACTTCAGAAAGTGTGAAGTGGTATAAAAATGTAAATGATCAGCACGGTAGCTAAGGAAATCCTGTGAAATCACATCAGATCATGCCACACCTCTGCTCCAAACCCTCCAGCACCTTTTCATCTCACTCAAGGGAAAGGCCAACCACAGCCGTCCCTGCACATTCCCGGGCCAGCTCTCACCTTGGGGCCTTTGCATGTGCTGTCCCTTTCGTCTATAGTGTTCTTTCCCTGGGAGCCACATGGCTCGCTCCCTCACTCCCTTCAGGTCCCCACTCACAATTGTGGTCCTCAGTGAAAACATTCTTAGCCACCTAGCTAAAAGCCACACCTACCCTCAGACTTCATACTTCCCTCTGCTGCTTTATTTTTCCTCCTTGGCATTTACCATTATCTATTTCACTCATCCTCTCTCCAATGAGTTTCTTGGAGAACACACACACACTTTATACCAGAACACTGCTAGAATATGCTAGAACACTGCCAGCATGTGGCATGCATGAAATATGTATTTGTTGAATGAATGAGCGTATGATCACTCACATCCTTGCCTCCTTCTCCTAGACAACCCTCTCATTTCCATGTCACCCTTTTTCTCAGGAAGGCTATAACTCTTACCCACACTTTGAGTCCCATACTTTCCCCTCCTTAGTGAGGTCTTTGTTTTTCTCCTGTCTTGCCTCCTTCTTAACCGACTCAGTCTATGCCTCTCCATTTCCTCTGTAGTATACAGTATACAGTGCATTTATAAAGGGTTTATCACATTGTACCACAGTTTATCTGGTTCTTTGCCCCTTCGCTCATACACTGCATTTGGGGTAGAGAGCCCAAAATGATCACTTTAACTATCACAGTCCCTAACATAGAGCAATCTTTTAATAGATGATTGTACCCATGTATCTTATTCATTTTAAATGTTATGTCCATTAGAAATGAAAACTGCAGTTTTCAGTCACCATCCTTGGCTCTGTTTTGGAGATGATCACAGCAGCTGACACACTCCCTGCTGCCCCCTCACCAGCTCCAGCTCAGAACATCCGGGTCGAAAATGACCACCGTTGTCCAGGATGATTGTTATTCTCTCTAAACATTTTCCATTTGGTTTTTATTCTTATGCATTCCTTCATGCCAACTTCATGGTGATGAGAAACAGGAAATGTGGGATTTTCATAACTTGCACAGCATGTAGAAATGTATGAAATAAAACATGTATAAAGAAAACTATAGGAAAATGTACTTCTAGAAAATATATAGGAAAACAAAGATCATCTTCAAAATAGACATCTTCATGTAAACTCTTCAGAGAATTCAAGGCTCTCAAATATTGCTCTCATTTTCAATATCATCAATCCTCGAATGCCAGTCTCCTCTCTACCCAGAGACATAATCACTGCTACAAACAAGAGAAACCAATGACTCTTTTTATAGCATCTTCATACACAATCTTCCAGCCATTTGTTCAGATGACTGATCTCAGCAAAGTGGGTGAAGGGCATTAATAGACATTTGGAAATCCCTGTAAATCCATCATCCTGAAAGACAGCCCAGCGACCATGGTGACACCAAAGGGAGTGAAATAAAATATGCCATTGACTCCCCAGAGGTTAATCGATCATATTTCTGGTGCTCCTTGCTTTGACATAACCAAATTTGCACTGAAAATCAAGTCATCTATCTTTGTTCTGGTCAACTTAAAAACTTTAATCCTATTTGACCTTTCCTGAGGTGCAGTCAAAGAAAACCCTTCTCATTGGAGCTGGCAAACCCCTTTTATCTGCATTACAGACACCTGCACAATTCCTGCCCTGCTCCAGTCCCTGAACACTGACCAGACCGTGACAAATCTACTCACTTGCTATTGAGCCCCCACAGGCAAGAGGGTTGGGGAATTTTATTTGTTTTACATGGAGATAACAAAGGGAAAAATTAAAGGAAGATTAAAGAAAGGGAGAGTAAGAGAGAAAGAGTGATTCGATGCCCTGATTCATCATTTCTGAGGCAGAAATAAATCTAGAGAAATCGTTAGGTTCCCACCGTCAACCAATTTTTCTCACGGAAACAGTTGCCAAAGTCCTACTCTCACAGTGGCCTCCAGAAAGCAGACTTGGCCCTCTGCTTTGATTTGTTTTTATATTCACTTAATTTAGAACTTACTGGAGGGATGCAACTTTTTTTTATATAGAGGCTTTCTTCCCAGAAACACAGCATATTTGAAGTTGTATTTCAATGACTATTTACAAGGGATTTGCCTTTTTCCTCTCTCTTTCTCTCCCTCCCTCCCTTCCATGAACACTCGTGCTCTCATTCCCTCTCTTTCTCAACAAATACTGCTCTGAATATCTTTTGTTGGTTGTTTAAATGCTCCACTTTTCACCATTGTCCTGGAGCGTCCCTTGCTACAGGAGCCTTCTTTCCAGGGAAGAAAACCAGCCTGTTTCTCTGAGGCTAATGGAGGAATTTGATACGTTTAAAGCAGGACCACATTTCTGCAGCAACTATTCAGGAAGACGGCAAGTCAAATTGACATGAAAGAACATGTGTGTCCATTCACTCTGGAGACCAAAATGCTAACCAAGCACAGAGATGAGTACCTGCAACCAAAGAGATTACCTATGAATGAAAGGCTGTTAGAATGTGATACTATAATGTGCATCTCACAGATGTCATTGGGGACCTCAGTCCCAACATGCATATGATGGGTAGTGGCCCAAAAAAAAATATTTTTATCATATTCAATTCTCATACTTCATGCTTCTGCTGTGTATGTGTGCAGAAATAAATCAATTTCTGGGTTTTGTTAGCAGAGACTTTTAAAAAGTGGGCACATAGGATAAGAATTGTTTTCTTTTACCACTTGCATTTTTCAAGTTTTTTTTTCCTTAAATAATAAAAGATATTTATTCTTGTCACTACTAATAGGTACTTTTCTAAGTTTTTACTGAGAAATAATTCAAAATGTAAGAATAATACTTAAAAAAATAAAGCTTTGAGAAGACACACAAGTCAATCGAACCCCTCTTCCCTAATGTGTAGACACTTGGGTAGATGGTGGTCCCTCCCATAAGTCCTGCTTCACATGTAAGTTCTCTGATTATCTGCAGAGGGAAGTAGCATAAACGCTGGTGATTTTAAATCCAAGCAAACTTATCCTTTAGAAAGTTGGGTCCATATGCATTCTATAATGCATAGGAGACTGCACTTATCTTCTAAATGAATGTTAGAAAATAATGTGCAAGACCTGTTGCAGTCTTTTTTCTTGAACAACTCAAGAATGTGATAATATAATATACAGGTTCTGGTGCAAATAATGTCCCTTTTTCATTACAAAATCCTGTATTAAAAAATCATAAACATGTAATTCAGTAATATAACAATATCACACTCAAGCACACAGTATGACATTTTAGGTGATACGTTGGAGATGCTGTCCATCTCATGTGAGACATTCATGTTCCCTCCCAACCACACTCAAGCAAGCCTTACTCCTGCTGGACCCTGTATATTATAATACTGATAACTTATCATATCTGAGTTATATTATATATAACATATGTGTACAAGATACTATAATATAAATACTTGTGTTCAGTATTTATGTTAGATGGGGGTCTTCTATAACAGAAACACTGATCAAGCATTAAAACAATAATACTGATACTTGTTTACAGTCCCTGAGCACTCACCACGTTCCAGGCACTGTTTCAAGCACTCTGGATGCTTTAGCTCATTAACCTTAACAACAAACCTGAGAGGCAGCTACTATTATTATTATGAGGAAATGAAGCCAGAGAGTTTAAGTAACTCTTTCAAGGTATTGTAGTGAAGAAACGCTCGTATAATCAAAGCTAACATTTACTGAGTGTATATCGTGTGGTAACCACTGTACTAAGCAGTTCAACGCAGTATGTTTCCTCCTCTGGAGTAGGTATTTCTCTTGACCCTAACTTACAGAAATACAAAGAGCTAGTAGAGTAAATGACCCCAAATATTAAGTACATGACAACTCTCAAATTCAAAAAAGCCTGGTGTAAAAACAAAATTATTATGCAGGAATAATTAGCCCAAGCTTATAGATGAGGAAATAGGATTCAGAGTAATATTATACAAGATCCCTCAGCTACTGAGGGGTGAAATTAGGATTCAAACCTAAATCCTGCAACATTCAAGTTCAAATGTAGCCACTCCATGGCTCCCTCTCCAGGCTTTTGGCCTGGAAGGCTGCTGAAGAGCCGGAAGCACCTCCTGTGAGCCTGGTTCGCCTCTGGATGCCTCTGGGTGGGACAGGAATTGAAGAGGGTGAAAGAGGTAGCAGGAGATTATCCACTCTTCATTCCCATCTCGATTTTAGCAATAATTACGTGAATTAAACCTGTTACAGTGCATTGTGATAAACTCTAGCAAGCCAAAATAAATGAAGTTGTATATGGGTTTAATGTGTGACAAATAGGACAAAAAGTCTGTGATAGTTAACCGTCTAAAATGGCTCCCAACATCTCCCTCCTCCTGGTGGTCCTGCCCTTGTGTGGTCCCTTCCCCTTGAGAATGGGCTAGCCTTAGGGTCTTACTTCTACTGAATATGAGTTCGGGATATGGCGAAAGAGATGAAAGGTCACTTCTAAGATGAGGTAGGAAAGCACTGTTACTTGTGTCTTGCTTGTATTCTCTCTCTTGCCTTCTTTGGTTACTGTCGTCCTTCTTCAGTCTGTTGTTAAAGAGACCCTCATGGCAGGGAACGGAGTGTTGCCTCCAGCCAACAGCCAGTAAGGAACCCAGGTCCTCAGTCAGACAGCCACTAAGCTCTGAATCCCAGTGACAACCATGTGCGCGAGCATAGAAGTGGACCCTTCCCCAGTTGAGAACTCAGATGAAACCGCAGTCCTGGCCGACACTTTGACTGTGAGATACAGAGGACCCCACTAAGATGCTCCTAGATTCCTAACCCACAGAAACTGGGACACATTAAAGGTTTTTTGCTTTAAGCTGTTAAGTTTTAGTGTAAGCTGTTATGTAATGATAGATAATATACAGCCTTCTTCTTTCATAAAAAGTTCTTCCAGAGAAGTATTTGCAGCCATTCCTAATTTGACATGACCTATTTATATTTGCAGAGATAAAGAACACTGATTTCAGATATCTCAAAGGACAGAGGTAGCCTTTCTGTTCTGTTCACATCATTATTGACAGAAAAGGCTACAGTTGGTGGACTTCGGGTCAAAATACTTGGCTCTGCTACAAGCTCTATGTCAGCTAATCCCTCGTGGCCTTGCATTACTCTCTGATAACAGGGTGAGGGTGCTTGCTAGAGATTACGTCCTGAATTCCTTCCAGCATGAAGGTAAACTGGAGAGAATTCACAACATCACTGAGGACTGTTCAAGGTGTGACTGTGCACTGATAAACAATTCTGTTAGTCAAAAAGACATCTCAAATAGGGACTATTGCTCCCTGAGCAGCATAAAATATTTGCCTTTCCCCATTAAAGTGGATAAAAACACAAAATAGAGCCCAGTGAGCCATATAATGGAGGTAACACTTTGTTAAAACACTACTTCAGGCCAGCCCAGTCCCAGCAATGACCCGGAGAGATGGCTGCACGGCAGTGTTGGTCTCCTCCTGCCCCCACCTCCGTGTCTGGAAGTGAGCATGCCTTCATCGGGGAGCTCATTCAATCCCCCAAGATACGATGCATGCGCATAAGCAGTCTCCAGTGCCCACGTCAGATGCTGTGCTACAAATCACACTCCTGCGCTACCTCAAGGCAGCAGGAAAAAGAGCTACCTCACTAATAGTCCTGATATGGTTTGGAAGTAAAATATCTAAAAAGCCGTAAGTGTTTGGACAGTTTTACACCTTCAAACACAGACAACGGTTTTGTGGTGACTCTCTGGCATTTTAATGATTGTGAGAAGTGTAACTCTGAAATTCTGAGTGACAGAAAAATATCACCTGAAATAGTAGCCTTAAATAAACACATTCTTTTCAAGGTGAAGAATGATTTGGGAGGGATCGGGGGAGATCTGTAAAATATTTCTAATCTATTCGAGGGGAAATTGAACAGAGCTGAAATTTGTTCATTTTAAGATATTCACGGGTTCACAATTGGACAAACAGCCAATGACTCAGCACGAGGGATCGGGATTTGCCTTTGTTTCTATCTGGAAAACATGCCCTTTTCTAGTGTGAAATTTCATTTTACTTATTTTATTTTTAATTGTATGTTTCCATTACCATTTAGCCCCCTTATACCCCGACCTCCCACAATCCCAACACTGTTGTCCATGTGCATGAGTCCTGTTTCCTCTTTGCTCCATTCCTCCACCCCCATACCCATCTGATTAAGAAACAGCCCCGTATATGATTCTGAGACATAGTACTGTGAAACGTGTTGTTTGTGTTAGTTTGGCGGGAGCTGGTTTGATTGCCCTTATTAAATCTGATTAACGTTACAGTAGAAATAAAAGCAACACACACACCCACAAATTATGTCTTCGTTGTTTCCTACATGAACAATATCCTTTCATCTTTCAATGGTTTAGCAATTATACAACGCATCCAATCAATATAGAGAGCCAACACAAATAAGTCAAACATAACTGACTTTGTATGAATTAATTAGTATGTAATGAGCCTTTACTGCTTACTAGCATGAGTCCTGCAGATAACACACTCCACTCTCCACTTCCCTCTTGTGTCTGGAGGCCGCCTAAAACAGTAGCAGAAAGAAAAGTCTACAGCAGGTAAGCTTGGGTCAGTGGACTTTTATTTTGGAGACCCTCAGAGAAATAATTTGATCTGTGGCATTTCCCACACTGCTGTTCGCTGGCTCTATTAAGCATGTCACCTGTAGCACATGTAACTCTGATATTTAAAACCTTGGAAACAATTGGTCCTGGTTCTGGAATCTTTGAGAATTCATTTGTCAGTCTTCCCTTTCATGACACGTGAATGTTTCTTGTATGTAATCACTCTCTCAACACAAGCCAAGTGGTCACAGTATGAGGACAAATTCATGAGAACAAAATTGCCTGGAAATATGCTAAGTCTGTTTTTTGTTCCAGAAACAAATGCTTTGTTGATATTCAATACCATGTATGTTACTAGTGTATATTTAATGTACATCAATGGAAAGGATTTGAAACAGAAGATTTTAATGCTAATTCACAAGGTGCTATTTCTAGACACTGCTTACAGAATTCTTTTTCAACAACCCTAAATTCCTACTATAATAAACACTACTGACAATAATAGTAATACCCCTTACAATGCTTTTTAATTTATCAAGCACTTTTGTACTTGTGATAGATAGGACAAGACTTACTGTTTCCAATTAGCAGATGAAGAAATTAAAACCAGGAAGGGCAGAATAATTGGCATATAGTTAGCAAGAGGCAGAAATAGAATTAGACTCCAGGCCCTAAAGCAAGCAAACCCAGTGTGCTTCACAGTGTAAGAAGACCAGATTTAATCTAAAATATAAAGGCAAAATAGCAACAATAATAATATTGACATTTTTATCATAACTGGGCAAGACTAAAATAGAACATGGGTAACATTTGGAAGCAGCAATTGGGAAGAGATGAGGTTCATTCGGAAACATGAGTAGAGATTTTCTGTCTAAAAAAAGCACTGAGACTCATCTGTGGACTTCTTGGTCCTCTCGGTTTTCATTAGCTGCAAAGGAGCCAGCTACCTGAAAAGTTACCAATAAGTATCTCTTAGTGAGACAGACAAGGTCAGTGTCTTCACTATAGGGTGCCTCCAGCCTTTGTGATCATTCCCAGAAATGTGTACAGCTCTTCACAACTGACCAAGTCCTGCTACACTACTGTATTCAGTTCCCACCTCAGACTTACAAACAGCCAGAGCAGTTGCCCTGTCCCCACTTAACCTAGAAGACTCTAACTTGTGAAAAGTTGTGTCACTCATTTGTGCACTCAGTAACTGGGGATGGCGGGATTAGAACTGGGGATTGCCAATGCCCTGTCTAAAGCTGATGTCTCTACACCAAGCAGAGTCTTATTAACCACTGTGGCCACCAGTGTCCATTTAGGAGACAGGAAGCACAAGGTTATTTGAGCAGAGAGCTTAGTATAAAACATAAAGTAGGTAAATAATGACATCAACCAAAAACAAAACAAAACAAAACATTGACTTTTTCTTGCTAAAACATTCTCATTGGTACTGTTTCAAGTAATGGCTTCTTTGCAGCTAACAGAAGCAGAGAGGGCCAGAAGATCCACATTTGAGTCTCAGTTCTTTTCTTGTATAGAAAATCTCTACTCATTTTTCCAAATGAATCTTATCCTCTAGATACTCCTCATCCGCCTGATAAAGGAAAGGCCAACAAAAGAAAGCACTGGAGGATGACAGAGGTGGCCACTGCAGGAAGCAGCTACCACCCTCAGGGCTGGCAGAACAAAGGTTGGCATTGTTAAGTTAAATTATGAAATGTGTAGAATATTGCCAAGGAACCCTACAGAAGGGACCCAGACCTCTAAGAAAAAGGCACCATCCATCACGTGCTCTTGCCTCTGAGGGACATGTGGATGGTTTGGCAATTGTTGGGAAAGCTGAAATGGGACTCACTGGCTGCTCCAAGAAAGCCCTGTTGCTTCCAAAATCAAGAAGCATTGCTAGGGTCAGTCACACAGGAAGAAACATTCTCTTCTTTCTCTTCCACACTGGCAGCCTCCCTCCAGTGTTTCCTAGTAGCAAAGCACCACAGAGAGCCAGCTGGCAAAACAGAAACATGGTTTTTACAGCCCCAGGCCCAGCACCACCCAACAGAACATAAAAGGGTGGGTTGGGGGTTCAGAGACAAGAGCAAACAGCTGGCACCATCTGCAGCTTTGGATACCCAGGATCATACATGGCCTCTACAATTATTTGGACTTCTATACAACAATAGAAGCAACTCTATGTTTCAGCCTCACAAGATGCAACTATCTTCCTATAAACAAGGACATTCTCATTCTCTTCCCTACATGAGGACACACAAAGTCCCCGAGAGTCTTTGCATCCATCTCTATATTATGTCAATTATCCCTCAACTTTGGTCAAGGTCTTTTCTGGATATACTTTTACCCAAAGACTAATGTGCAAAGCCAACCTCAGATAAATCATGTCTAAAATAATATGAGCTGGGTGGAGAGGGAAGAAAACAGACAATACACACCTAACAAGGAAAGGAGAAAACACCCACGTTTTCTATGACTCACTGACTACAAAGCTGCCATGGACCTCCAGGACCTTCCTTTCTCCGTGCGAGCCATGGGGAGTAATTCCATGTTTCCCCTGCCCTTAGTGAGGGCCTCAGCGGGACAGGAGTTGTTCTATGACAGCACAAGGAATGCAAAACAGCCAGGCGGCAGTCTCACCTGCCCATTCAACAAAAACACTGTGATAGGTCCTGGTAGAAGCTTTTCACTGTTAGGAAGCTAGAGTTCCAAACCAAACAGAAAGGGAAAGATCACGATTGGCTTGCCAGTGAGATGATCCACTCCCAGTTCCGCATTCCCCACACGTGCGTTCTGAAGACCACAGCAGAGACCACCCTAGTGGGTCTGATCATAAGCACACAGGGGCTCATCCAGTCAGGGTGCTGTTTACCAATGGACACTTCAGGCCTAGTTTTAGGGCATGGTAATAGAGTTCGTTCTCTTGAAGTGACACCATTGAATAAAATATTTGTCTGAAGGACATCGTTTCCTATATTTTGTTCAACAGATCCCAGAAGACCCTCCCCTCTTAAGTTGACTAGTCATTGCTCAAAGATATAGCTCTGCTTGAGGCAAAGGAATACAAAATAATCATGTGCTTTAAAGAAGACATTAATCTGATTGAAGAAAAGAAAAACAAGAATTCTTCAGAAAGGAGACAGTTTTAAATGTGCTATTTATTTTAAAGAAGTGGTAGGAAAGCAAGGTCAGACACTCAAGGAGAAACAAGAAAATTAACAAATCTGAAAGAAAAAAATGCAAACTGTCATATTCTAACAGCCCCGGAGTTCTTCGGACAGCTGCTTCATCCTCTGCCATTTCCCCCCGTCAAGCCCCACCCCCGGCCCACTACTGACCTCCACACCGCCCCAGTGACACGGAACCGCTGCAGGTGGGGTGCCCACTTGGATCCATGGCGTCCTGATTCTTTGGGCACATTCCTATGTTGCACTGTTGAAGAGGGCACACTCCCAAAGGCTGCTAGAAGCTGCTGTTTGCATCTGTAGTTCAGATGCTTTGAGTTTAATTTTTGCATTTACGTATTTGTTCTCTGTAATTTACAGAGAAGTATTGGACCTAATTCCCTGTTCAATTTCTAAATCTTTATAATTCAGTTCTGCAGAGAAACAGAGTCCCGGAATAAGGCATTCAGAAAAAAATTACAGGGTCCTATTAGGGAAGAGGCACAAGTGGGAGGGAAAGGTATATAGAAGCTTCTGATCCCCCTAGGGTTTTGGGGAGAAGCTCTGGATTCCAAATCTCCACTTCCACCCAGTGCTGACTGCCAGTGAGCAGAGACTCCTCCCAGAGCTTCCCAATTACCTGCACCCCTTCTCACAGGCAGTGAGCCAACTTGGACAGCTGTGGAAGGGAAGATCCCAGAAGGGTGATCCCATCCCCTACTTTAACATCTTACTGCTCACTTACTCCATACCTCACAACCTTTTGTCTGAGTTATTGCAATAACTCTTCATCATGTCTGAAAAATAGTAGATGCTGATTAAGTTGTTGTTGAACTCGTGGAATAATCAGGTGGATAAACCACTGTAATGTGTCTCCTTATCTGCAGTCTCTTTCCTTTCTAATCCGTCCTTCACGATATCAAAGAAACCATCTTAAATATCTATCAGATCATATTTCTCTGACCAACACACTCCAGCCCATAAACAAACAGGAGTCCATCAACAGCTCCCCTTATTTCCAGAATATTAAACTCAACGCCTTAACCTGGAATGAAAGTCTGACACCTACCCTACCTCCCACCACATGCCTCCACTTACCTTAAACTCCACCCACACCCGTCACTAGCTAGGCTACCTTGGGAAGTTACTTAACTTAATGAGTTTCCATTTCTAATGCTTCACAAACAGGGCTGGAAATATCAACTAGACCCTTTCTCTTGTCCCCTTCTTTCCACTCCCCGACCACTATGCCACTTCCGTGACTTGTGAAGGAACAAAAAATTATTTCTTTTTACGGGGTCTCCATATAGTACTCTCTGTATGTCTTTATAATTTATTCTAGCTTGCTTGATCGTCATCCATTATCCATTCTTATCTTTTTTACTAGACTGTGAGGGCAGGGACTGTTTTTAACCATTGCTTTCTTCACAGCACCCAGCTCTGTGCTTGCACAGAGCAGACTTCTTCTGATAACTCCTTGAATGGGTCCACTATGAAGGGCACAGCAATCTCTTAACAAGATGTGATTATCAGAAAGTTGAGAAGGCAGCAGGTTCTTTCCCTTTCTACAACTCCAAATTCCTTCCCTCAGAATCTCTTGTTTAAGGCGGGGAGGGCGGGGATCCACTATCACAAAGTTGTTCCTTCATCTTAAATTAAATTCTTGTCTTCAAAGTAAAATGGGCATCCCTCTTGGAGAGTGGGGATACCCCTCCTTCTGGGGTCATGCTTTTAAGGAAGAACATGTGTATCTGATCCTTTCTGGGAAGCAGATTTTCATAGAGAAGACAAGAACCCATGCTACTGGGAGACCGGATTGAAGACACAGCAATGGGAGGCCAGGAACACCAAGATAAACTTCAACCACGTCATAATCTTGCCCAGACCAATCCTGACTGGTGGTCCCCGAGAGCCTCCTAGGTGGTCTGTAGATGAGTTTCTTGAGGAATTCATGTTTATAATATGACTGTGTCTTTGTTTTTGTTTCTGGGATGAATTAATCATTTAGCTAGAATAGTAAATGAGGATCAGACATCGCTTTTCAACAAAAGCAGTTCCCTTTGTCTCATGAATACTTGAGAAAATGTTTGGCACTCTTGAATATAAGTGAAATGTGTTGGCTACAGAGTCTTTTCCCCTGGTAAAATAAAATGTAAGAAAGAAAAGCATAAAATGGTAAAGGAATCAAGAAGTACAGATCGGTAGTTACAAAACAGTCATGGGGATGTTAAGTACAGCATAGGAAATATAGTCAATAATATTGTAATAACTGTGTATGGTGCCAGGTGGGTACTGGGAATATTGGGGTGAACACTTTGTAAAGTAAATGATTGTCTCACAACCATACTGGACACCTGAAACATATACAAAATAATATTGAATGTAAACTTACATTGAAAAAAGTTTTTAAAAACTTCGAAGAAGAAACAAAGTGTGAAATCACTGTTATTTTTCCTCCTCATTTTACAAGAGATTGCTCTCTGGACAATGATATTAAACCTCAACAATATCAGATTATCAGCTCCCTTGAGGATGTCCCATTATTTCATGCCTCCAAGTCATCTTCCGGGTGCTCGTTCCATCTAAGTACTCCTTCCTCCTCATCTGCCCAGAAACGGATTCATTCTTCAAAACTCAAGCCAAGCACTATTTCTCCTCAGAAGCCTTGGTATCCACTTACATTCTGTCACTTACTTCTTTTACCGCCAATATTATTGTGCATTGACATTGTACATTTTTTTGTCCTTCTGTTTCCATTCATTATTACTGCGTGGCATACCATGCCCACACTTGCCAGCTTAAAGAACAATTTTTAAAAAAATATTTTCTCATAATTGTATGAACCAGCTGGGCTGCACTGGTCAGTGCTTCCTCCACTCCGTGAGTGCAGAGGACCCACAGACCCCGTGGCGCAGCATTTGGCCGGGAGCACACCGGCAGCTGCCCAGCTAAGGTGGCCCGGCGTCCTCACGGGCCTCTCTCCACACGTGGCTAATCCTCCCGTCATCTGTCTTGGACTTTTTTGACAGCATGGCAGCTGCCCGCCAAGAGAGGAAAAGTAAACATTGCTGCACTCTTTAAGGGCTAAGCCTTGAACTTGCACAGCATCACTTCCTTTACTTCTTACAGATCAAAGCAGGTCCCAAGGCCATCTCAAATTCAAGAGGGAGATGAGAAACTCCACTACTTCATGGGAGGAGCAGCAAAGAACTTATGATCATGGTTAATCCACCACACTTCCCCACCAAAATGAGAGCCCTTTCTAGTCTAGGAGACTGCAGAAAGTTAGAGAACAGCTTTGGAGACAGTAGAGGCATTAGGAAGAATATGTAAAGATGTGCCATGAGGAATTTAAAATAAAAGACAAGAAAAGAGACTACATAATTCACATTTTGAAGTTTGAAAATGTTCTGGCTCTACCATGGGTCAAGAACAACGAGAGAGGTGGGGAATAGCTACCCATTTCATCTGCTTTTTCTCTAGGTGGCTAAGGAAAGAAACTGGTTATAACTTGCACTACTATCAAAACACGAACTCCTGCCCTCACTGGTATGGCTCAGTGGATTGAGTGCTGGCCTGTGAACTGAAAGGCTGCTGGTTCTATTCCCAGTCGGGGCACATGCCTGGGTTTTGGGCTAGGTCCCTGATTGGAGGTGTAACGTTTCTCTCTCACACTGAAGTTTCTCTCCCTCTCTTTCTCCCTCCCTTCTCCTCTCTCTGAAAATAAGTGAATAAAATCTTAAAAAAAAAACAAACAGGAACTCCTTAGACCTGCAAAATCCTCCACGTTCTACTACTACCGAAAAGCCCACTTAACATGCGCTTAGCCAGACATGAAGACTCAGGTGGCTTGATATATTTCATAAATGTTTGAAATACTTTCCCTTTTAGCTCATACACCTTTGCACACATTCTAGTAGGAGCTAACCAGACTTTCAGCTGTTTCCTCTGAATATGAAATACTTTACATCACTGGCTAGAGGCAGGGAACATGCAGTGAAAAGAAAGTTAAAGATTTCACAATTGATTTCATTTCATCACCTTCTCTGGAAAACTATATAGTCAGGTTCATGGCATAATAAGTAATCAATTATAATTATAAATCATAAATTTGGGGTAAAATCTTTCTGGAGTAAAACTTGATAATACATATAGCAAAAACTTAGGAAATTTTATAGGCCTTTGACATATAATGCTTCCAAGAATTTGTCCCTGAGAAAATAACCATGGATGGACACAAAGTTAACATTATGAGATGTTTGCTGAAGCATTCCTTATAACAGTGAAAATATTGGACACAACCTATATTCGAGCAATTCGAGAGTGATTATATAAATTACAGTATATCTATAGGACTGGATTGCAGATAGCCACAAAATTTATACTATAGAAAAATATTTAATAATATGTAAGGGTAAGATCATAATATGTAAAAATAAAAATATAAATAACATAAGGTAGTTATATACATGTATAACAAAACTGGAAAGCAATATACTGGGGAATTAATGCTAATTATCTCTGGGTAGTAGGATAGAGGTGATTTTATTATTTTTTATTATTTGTATTTCCCTAAGAAACATATATCTCTAATAAGAAACAATGAAGTTATTTTGAAGGATTGTTATAATTTTTATCTGAGCTCACTAATTTATGGACCATTTGGAAGCTGTCACGTCACAGCAGTTTAGTTAACGTCATGGACGCTGTTAAAAACCTTCACTAAGCTTTCCCAGATGAAAAAGTTGTTTGTTTAATGAAGCGCCACTGAAATATGCAACATGTCAGACCAACCACGATATACAACAAATTGTGTTTTCCATAAATGTGAAATGACTTCAGAATACACTGAATCTAAAATGTTATGAGGTTCAAGACTAAGAAATAAAAGTGCAGTTCTAGATTGTAAGTTCCACAAAAGAAAAGATTTTACCAGTTCCATTAAATAAATATGCTTTCAATGGATAGGTGAATGCATGGATGAATGAATAATTAAATCATATAAATCATTCATATCCAAGAGGGCAGTCTTTCAAGATAGAATCCTAAATTCCCTGGGGCTACACACATTTGTCCTATGCTGTTGTGGCCGAAGACATCCCTGAGATGTTTGAGGAAAATTTTTAACGTGCAATTTAGATAGAGCAGCTGATTGATCGGTTGACTGACTGATTCATTGATTGAAGATAAATCAGATTGATAGATCAAGAGAGAAGGAGAGAGACAGAGGGTGCTGAAGAATGTCCCCTTATAAATGAATGAAAACGAAAGGAAAGAGAGAATGGCCAAGAGTAGAACTTGGAGGAACAAGGACCTACATACAACACACTTCATGTCCTGTTTGCCCACATGGCTTTCTGATCTGCAGTCTGAGATTTCAGTTGCCCATAGCAGACTGAACTTCACCCTGGGCGCAAAACAGCACAGGAACAAGGCTCAGCTATGGGAATCCCTGCCCCGCCCAACACAGCCTCTGCGCTGTGTGTCAGATCCAGAGACAACCTCTTCCTAATCCTTCCACATTTGACTTTTGTGCTTAGGGTCTTAACTCCCTACTGCAAGGCTTTTAATACAGAGTCCTTGCCTTGCCTTGTTTAGCCAAAGATCTGAATTCCAGAGTCCTGTATCCCACCTTCCTGGGACCACCTGCTTCTCTGCACCCCTGCTATTTGCCTGTTGCCAGCTCACACTTCCTCTGCCCACCCATCCACATTCCATCTGTGACTTACTGCTAGACCTCGTCAGGCTGTCTGGCTTTGCACGTCTCACTAGTCTCTCCATGGTGACTGTCCCTGGAGACTATCCCTCGTCTGCCAGCTTTTCCTTGAGCAGGCCTAGGATCTGATGGGTGGAGGGCACATTTTCTGCAGTGACCCCCAACTCACACTTCCTTCCTTTGAGGCCATTTAAATCCTATCACACAATTGGAATGACAGGAATTTTAGGTTAGTTGTTTACTGGCTCAGTGTTGCATCAGTCTTGGTATTTTACTTCTTGATTTACTAGAGTCACGTCTTCTTTCCCCTGTTGCTGACGTGTTCTGTCCAAACAAGAGAAACACAGGGCTGCCCTGCCTGGACCCAGGTGCCCACCACCTGCTGAGGTGTGTGGCCTGCTCTCTGGAACTTCAGCTTTTCCTGGTCTAGTGACATAGCTTGGTCACACATGAATCTTATGTGAAGTAATTTTGGATGTTTGCTGAAGATACTTGTGATGCATTCTGTGGTGTTTGCTGAAATCCCCTTCAAGACCGATGCACTCTGTTTAGGACATACCTTTAAATATATATCCTGAATGTTTGTCCCTACGATGTCTCTGCTTATCTCCTTTTCATGGGTTTTTCAAGATTATCAAGGCCTGATAATAATTTCTCGTGTTCCCATCTATGACCCAACCAAAAAGTCCTCACAAATAAATACCTGAAACTTCAGTATGTGCCCAGTGGATGTTCGAGAGCAAGACTGAGGCTAATTCCTGACTTTCATCCTAGTGCATTAAGATTCTTCTACCAAACCTGCTCTTTTGTCTCTATATAATTCTCTAATACAGGCTGTTCCACTTCTATTTTTTTCACATGAAAATTTCAAATAGAAACAGCTTGCTGAGGCACAGGTTGAGCTATAGTACCTACTAATTACTGTACCCCCACACCTACTATGTCCCCAGCAAGGCAGCTACCTTGTATCTCTCATTGCAATACAATAATCTATCAATTGTTCCTTAATGGAACATTCATGAAGTAATTCAGAGTTTTTAGCTTTTTTTAAAAAAATGTATATCCGTTGGTTATATCATAGTAACCTGAATACATGGGAAAATAGCATAAAACATTGAAATATCATGTGAACTCAAACTGTTGTACCTCATCAATAATTTGCATTAAATTTGAGGATATTCAATATGTAGAGTAGAAGGTTCTTACTCAACTGGTTCAGAGCTACCAACCTGGGTAAAATAGAAGTGGTATACAAAGTCACAAGTCGGAGATTTTTCTTGCTATTTTTGCAAGCAGCGAGTATACCGTATTGTTCCTCCTGTTTTCTGAATGTACTGAGCCCTAAGACATAGGGTGATTGAGTGTCTGGTGAACACCCCCACCAACACATATATATATATACATAATTTTTCAATTTCAATTGTAGGAATTTTGTACCCAGATTAATGAGATACAGATTAATTTCATCATTATATTTCTCTGGTTTATCTGGATCATCAACTAAAATTCAATTCAGGACTCATTTGTTTTGAGAAAAACGTTTATTGGTCCACGTAAGTAACAACCCCATGATTGTGTCAAGTTGGACAGGACAGGTTGTAGGGCCGCATTATCTCACCAGAACCCTCTCTTCTCTGTCTTCCATTCATTCTGACAAACTCTGTACAGAGGTAGAATGGGAATAGCAGCCTCGGCCCCTGCACCCTCTCAGATTTAAGACAGAGGAAAGCTCAAACAAAAGTACCAGCACTAGATCACATTTATCCTGGTGAGTGTGACTTTGGTTGTCTAGCCAGCCAGATGGAATGTGCTGGTTGGTTTGGCTTGTGTCTGCACATGCTTCAGGACTGTAGCACAGGGTAGCTCCCACCTCCAGGAAAACATACAGACAGAGGAAGGTCGGGGATTCTCCACAGGAAAGTTACAATAGGTGCCAGAAGCATGAACAACACCTCAACTGATAGCCAAGGTCCTAACCTCATGGAGCTCACATTCTAGAAAGCGAACAAGACAGTGACCAAAACACTTAACTAAGATAATGCCAAACAGTGGAAGCCCTTAAAGAAACTGTGTAGGATGGAGTGACACTTGCTAGTGCAATAAATCCGACAAGGTGGTCAGAAAAAGTCCATCCCAGGAGGAAACTTCTCCATACAGGATGATGTTCCAATAAGTATGGCTTTGATTTATGTAATTCTTCAGTAAACATGAATAATTTGTTTTCAGGTTATTTAGCCCAAGTGTTTCTTAAGCATTGCTCAGTGTATTGGAAACATTTCATATAGATCTTCAACAGATGCTGGAAAGTCTAAATATTTGTTCAGTTCTTAAGGTTGTTTACTAAGAGCAGTATTTTGTACTTTTGGACAATTGCATCTGTTGACATGGGACCTTTGTTTGTTGCTACCAATTGTCTGATGACCTCAGATTTGTTTGAGATCAGTACAGCGAGAACAATTTTGTTGTCTTTTCCATTTTAATTCTTTCCTTCATTTGATAATTACCATTGTCTAAAGAATTACAAAAGGAGCCACAGTAAGAAAAGACACATGGAGGTATTTTCTAAAAACTAATTTGGACAACTAAGTTAATTATCCCATCAAACAAGTGCTCCCCGTGGGCTGCAGGCCGCATCTTCCCAAACCATATCTGTGAGCACAGGGCGCAGCCATGTCTTGGGAGGAGACAGGCATTTCAGTGTCAGGAAGTGGTTGAGTTTTCACAGGTCATCTGAGGACCATATGGAAAACAGCTCACAAGGGTTTACACCTCAATTCCAGAGAAAAAGCCCTTTGTTAGGTTATGAGCATCTGACAGCTGTGGAGCCTGAAGCACGCACCAGCAAGCAATTTGCTTTAGGAGCAGTTGACAAACAAGATTGAAAAAGAAATGGCCTCTGCTGATCTCTGGACTTCAGTGAGCCTGTTGAGCAGACAGCTCTCTGTGTGGATCACCGTGGTATTTTCCAACACCCAACAGAGCTCCTGGGACAAACCAGATACCTGTATTAGTCTTCTCTTGCCATGGTAACAAATCCCCACAAATTTAGCCATTTAAAACAATGTTGATTAGTTCAGAGTTCTGTAGGTCCAAGGTCCAGGAACATCATGACTAAGCTCAAGCCCTCGGCTTAGAATGTCACAAGCTGAAATCAAGGTGTCAGCAGTGCTGTGTTCCTTTCAGAAGGCTGGGGAATGAGGGCACTTCCAAGTTCACTTGGGTTGTTGGCCAAATTCAGTGCCTTATCATTGTAAGACTGAGTCCCTGCTTACTGGCTGTAAGCTGAGGGTGAAACCCACCCTCCAGGAGCCATGTGCAATTCCTGGTTCGTGACCTACTTCATCAAAAGTCAGCAACAGTGGGTGGGTCCCTCTCACACTTGGAATCTCTCCTACCTCTTCTCCCACTGCATTTCTCCTCGACTCTCTGCCTTCCTCTTTCACCACTGAGGGCCCACGTGCTTCTACTGGGCCAACCAGAGTAACTCCCAACCACTTCCCTGCTTTAAGTTTAGCTGATGAGCAACTTTCTTCCCTCTGCAAAGTCTCGTTTGCCATATAATACCAATAAATTCACAGGTTCTGGGGGCTCCATCAGGGACAGCTTTTGGGGGCCATCATTGTACAAGCCACCTGATATTTTTAAATAAATGAAATATTTACCTAAGAGCAGACACTAATAATATCGTCACTGCCATGCAGCAGTATGTCTGAAGAGGGAATCTGATGGGTGAGGACTTGTGTGGATGAAGGAGGAAAGAAGAAAATACCATTGCACTTCCATTCTGTGCCAGGCTTAGAGCTGGGTGCCTTCCCATGAAAGTCTCCTTGGAACACAAGACTTTGTTTAGCAGGAACATTATCTCTAGGCTCTAATGAGGACACTGAGGCTCAAATTAGTGACGTGACCTGTCCTGCAGCAGAGCCATCTAAATCCAAAGCCACATGGTTTTTGTATCATGCAGAGTGTACTCTTGCTGAGACCTGTGAATGCCATACCCACATGTACTACTGGTTTAGTGCACAAACTCTGAAACAAGACTCTTGGGCTTAAACCCAGGTCTAAAAGTAAATGCTTAACATCTCTGGGCCTCAATTTCCTCATCTGTTAAAAATAGAGAGAATAATTTACGAAATTCAAGAGGTATTCTGAGGATTAAATAAGTTAATGTAAGCAAAACCCTCAAACAGTGCCAGGAAGTACTCCCTGGTGTTAACCATTATTATCATTACATACTTGAGCCATTGAATTTCAAACATATTTCTTGCCCTTCAATTAATATTGTTGAAAAATACCTTACCTCAGAATAGGTTTATTATCTCTGGACATATTTGTATTTTGACTCATATGTTTATTCTTATTCTTCCCCCATAACCACTATGGGGTGATAGAGGAAAGTGATATTGGTGAGATAATACTTTTGAAATGATAGCTGTGCCAAAACAATAAGTTGGGAAGAATATGTGTGTGTTTGCCAGGGAGATGGGGTGGGTCGAGAGAAGCAAAACTTTCACTAAACACCAGAAAGTTCCTCTGGGTGAGTCAGAGTAAGACCCAACAAGGAGGGAGGCTAGCGGAGTTCAGGCAAGGGGACTGGACATAGGAGGATCACAGATCAGGAGTGGTGTCACTGTTGAGACACCAGCTATCCCCTATTCCCCAGCAAGCCTGTCCCCTACATGGAGACCAGAGATTCTAGTAGGGCAGCAGGCAGAGTACCTGGCCTGTACTAAGGAGCAGTGGGGTTTTGTCTTGAAGGGACCTCCTTTCAAAGCAGCAGATAGTCCCCACAGATGATCAAGCAGGAGCAAGCCCGTCCATTACATAGTCCTGAGTCCTCATTCCCCCATTTCCTTCCTCTTATTCTTTCTACTCCTGTGACCCCCTTCTTCTTTTCAGCAGCAAGATGGAAAGAGCAGGGAAGACCACTGTCAAGCTTATGAGGACCAGGATGAGCACCCTGGCACTCCCCTGGCTGACCACTGTTCTCAATCATTTCACAATTGGCACCAGACACAAATTCTTTCTCGTCTTTGGACATCAGAGAGGAAGAAATCATTACCAATCCGATCTGAATGCCAAGTAATCACCTTTAACATGAAGCAGAAACATGAGTCCCAGGGGAAATGCATTCCTGATTGCTCTAACCTAATGAACACCAGAATTGAATCCATATGGAGGCCTTTATTCTTTCACTCACAATGAGGGAGACGTGCTGTATTGAGGGAGCACTAAGAACAGCATTTAAAGTAAGAGATATGTGAGGAAAAGGAAATATTTCTATGCTGTCAGTAGTGTGTGAACATTTATTTGATCATTCCATTCTGTGATCTGTTCATAGCAACTGTTGGGTCATAGAGCCGTCCAGCCAGCAAGTCTCGTCCATGAATTCTATTTCCCCCGTGGGCCATTTGCCAAGAAAAACAGATTGAACTTGAACTCCAAGTCTGAAAAGTTTCCCTTTATTGACTGGAGTTAGACCCTAGTCTATTATACTAAACTAACTGATAGAACAATTCTTTGATGCTATCCTCCGAACAAGCTGTGTAAGCTAAAACTTAGTGGGGAAGGGGGAACTGGCATATGAAGGCAGCATCTGAGCTAGCAGCTATCCTCATCATTAAGTTCAGACACAGTGCCAACATTTCACACCTTAAGGTTGCAGTAATAAGACCTTCAAACTTCAAAAGAACAGGCAGATATTTCTGAGTTCATTCCTTCATCTCTTGCAAGAGCCTAAATAGCCATATGTTACCTTATTTTTTGAGAGAGTTATGATTTACATTCATACATTCCATTTCACCCTGAATCTGGAAATAATTTCCCCTGTGTATGAACTGAAGGCAAAAAGGGAAGGTGGGGTGGAGACTGCTGTGTTCACACAGAAAACTGTGTTTACATTACTGTCACTCTGGATACTGCTATCACCGGGTGTGTCTCTTTATATTGTGATTATGTATTTAAATCTAGTTGCTTGTCTATTGCTTCTGTTAACCATGAAAAGTGCTGGATTACCAAGCAGGAATGTGGGCTTGGGTCCTTTCCAAAAAGAGGCAACATTAACAACAACAAATAGATATATGGACAATTGATGTTTATTTTAACAAAATCATTGATGTTATCACCATGGAAAACAAATTAGTCCTCCTTTGGGCTTTCTTCCATTTATTACATCGTTTAATGTTGTTTGGATTTGAGTTGTATTGTGAGTGAACAATGGCCCATAAGGACTTTATCACTCCCTATGAGTTCTTGGAAGACAGAAAACCTCCAAATTTCAACTTGGGCAAAGATGTTCAAGGCTGGGTCCTGAGCCAGAGCAGTGCCTGGCATATAGCATGGGTTCAATCACATTAGTTAAACAAGTGATTGAATGGAAATTGGTATCCCCACTTCCCAGCACACAGTCAGCACCTCAGTGGCTGTTGATTTATGACAGCATGGCAAAGTGTACGTTTTCACCTAGAAAATGAGTGAACAACTAACAAACGGAAGTGTTCATAGATGAATGTATCAGGTGACACACACACGCACTCTCAGCAACATCGACCCAGATCCTTCTGGAGCCATGGGGCCTATGCCTGCTGCTTTTCTTTATACCAGAAGAATGTTTTATTTTCTCCTCCATGTGTTTTGTTAGATTATATAAGCAGCCTCTAATATTAGACTGAAGGGTGATCACTGCAGGCTTAGTTGAAGGTGCCTGTGAGTTGAACTTGTTACACTCTCTAAGGTGGCACATGAATTGGGACGGGGGTGGTGGCATATGGTTAACTGAGAGAAAGGGTCCTAACCAAACCAAAGAGTGACAAGCAGCAGAGAGAAATGCCAGCAAGCAGCTGCCACTGCACAGGTCCAGGAAGAGATGGACTTTCTGAATAGAAAGAGTTCCAAGAGAACTTGGAAACTGGGACCTGGGAGCAGGCAATATTTAGACACTGGAGAAAACAGCCAACATGTCTGATAGTAAAGAATGAAGTTTCCCTGGCTGGTGTGGCTCAGTGGACTGAGCACCAGCCTACAAACCAAAAGGTTGTTGGTTCAATTCCCACTTAGGGCACATGATTGGGTAACAGGCCAGGTCCAGAATAGGGGCTCACGAGAAGCAACCACACATTGATATTTCTCTCCCTCTCTTTCTCCCTCCCTTCCCCTCTCTAAAAATAAATAAACAAAATCTTTTTTAAAAAAAATGAATGAAGCTTCAGCACAGGCTGGGCTCAAAGGAGCACGAAGATGATGGAATGTATAGCAAAACGGGCAGCTGGCAAGAGCCTGGCAGGTACCCACCGTAAAGGACCTGGAAGTGCAGCTAGGTTAACAAGGCAGTGGCTCAGGCACAAGAGGGTGAAAAGTCACGTACCAAAACCAAAGTCTAAGATGGAAACTCTGCAATGAAGAGAAGGGAAATCCAAATCAGAACCAAAGTGTCACTGATGTATGCCTTAAATTCAATCTCCCCCTCCCAAATGCAGCCAGGAGGGAGAAAGACCGGACGTGGGGACTAAGGGAACAGCACACCTTCATTCATTTATGCATTCGTTTGAAAAAACAGCTCACTCTGCTCCAGGCCTTGTGCCCTACCCCAAGAATTGGTGGAGATCAAGAGAAACAATACAGTGTGGCAAGAGAAAAGAAAACAGCCTTCCTGGGCTTGCGGCAGGAAAGAGCAGTGAGCTGAGGTGCTGGATGGGTGGAGCTGAGAATGTGGAAAGAGGGAAATACATGAGTCAATACAACTTTTCAGAGTTACACTGTTTTCTCCATAACTTAGGTTTCTCCAGTTAGATCTTCAATGAGGGTGAACTTCTTGCAGCAAGCTGTCCTTTCACCAATTATGCTGTTGATTCATCTAAAGACTATCACTAGGGTTAAACTACCAGAACCAGACATCTGTGGTTTTGATCCCTAAACCTTTTCTTCCGCTCTATGCCTACCTCCCAATCTCAGTAATGGTACCCACCATCCATCATTAGGACAAACCAAAAACCTAGGAGTTATCCTTGACTTCCTGCTTTGTCTCATGACCTCTACTCCCCACGGTCATCCCATCAACACATTCTGTGTAAAGGCTACTTCCTAAATATATCCTGAATCCATTCACTTCTCTCCATATCTGCTGACACTCCCTAGCACGGGACGCTAATATGTCTTACCTGTACTACTGCAATAGCCTCCTGAATGGTCTCACTTGTTTTCACACCTGCTTCTCTCTAAATCCACACTCTGCAGGAGTGATTCTTTCACTACCTGCCAAAAACATCCAGTGACATCGTGACCCATATTAAGAGCTTGCTTAAACCTACCTGTTCCTTCATTCTGGTTTCTAACCCCCACCCTATGCTTCCACTGCTTTATTCACTACATCCCAGCCATATGTCTCTCCTTTCTATTCCTCAACACCAATCCATTCTCACCTCAGGGTGCCTGCAGCCCATGATTATCTGCCTGGAATGATCTTGTCCAATCTCTGCATGGCTGGCTTCTTCACATGGCTTGAGTCAAACTCCCCTCCCTCAATGAGTTTTTCTTCCTTCACTATTAAATCTTAATGTGCAATCATAAAAAATAATCCTGTTTCTTATTAAATTTTAAAATCCTCCTCTTGTTTTATATGTCATTATGAGAATGGTATCTATGTTCTCCAGTAAAAAATAATTTTTTAAAAATTGTCCCAAACAGACCCTTTATCTTAACAGCTATTAAGTTTAGTGGCCAAAATGGAGGTATTTGAACCTCAGAGGTCTTCCGTGGGTAGGGAATTTCACAAATCCCTATCTGCTTGAGTTACAGTAGAAGTAGGATCACCAGAAAGTCTGGTAAATTCCAACGGAACCTATCTGGTAGAACTAACTGTTTACTTTTTGAAAAGCATCGTGTTGAAGCAAAATACAGTAACAGAGCTTGGTTTTGTCTAACCCTGAGTGTAGGGCTGTGACTTGCAACTTTCTGATTAGCGCACAGTAGCCCATTAACATTTCAGTACATAGGGAAAACCACTGAGCTGCGTGTGCTAGTCCTACAGTCAGGGCCACAGCACAATCAGAGAACACAGGTTAAATTCTATGGGAACTATTCAAGTTGTTGGTAGGGAACGTCTCTCTCCTCCTGGCAACCATTCCTGCTTCTTTAAAAAGCAGGAACTGTGAACTTCCGAGCGAACAAATCTCACTTGGGTGTCCAAGGGAATAACAGGCACTCTTCATTGGACCAGAAAGCATGCTAGGTTCTTCACATCTATAATCGCTCACTCTCACAACCACTGGAAAGGTCAGCCTCATTTTTTTATATGAGGAAACTGAGGCTCAAAGACCACACAGTGCGGAGGAGGAAGAGCCCATTTTCAAACTCCAGTCTGTCCGGCTCTGAGCCTTTTCTACCTCCTTTGCCAGCACACAGCCGCCGATTTCTCTGACTAATTAAGCTCGAAGAACTGAGGCTCGCCTTACTACTGTCATTGGAACATAAAATGAGCCTTATAATATGAAGGAAGTGAGACAGAAAAGAGAACAAAAAGCAAAAGGGCAGAGATGGTAATAAAGGAGAAAATTGGCACCAACCCTAATTCTTGGAGGTGGAGAGAGTTTATTGGATTTCTAGCAAAATCCACTTTATCTTCTCAATTCAATCAGATTGATAAAGCCTCTGAAGATGTATGCCATGCTGTCTGACCCATCTGGTGACTGTGATCATGTTCAAACATTAAATGGGAGGAAAATAAATGTGCATTCTGTCTGGAATGGCACACACATATGTTCTCGGCCTGACAAGTCAGATTCGGCTGAAGAAGACACACACACACACACACACACACACACACACACACACACACACACACAAATGGATCGGCTTAAACAGGAAAGGGCTCAAATCGGTTCCCAAGCAGCTGCTTTATTTTGAGCAAAGCTGCATGTAATACGAGATGGGATTAAATATCTCTGTTTCTGATGAGGAGCCAGACAAATGTTTCCTAGTTTCTAACTTTGTCCCCTTGTTGGATCCCAAAGAGGAACGGAGAGGACCTTCCAAGATATCTCCCGTTGAATATGTCACTCAGGATTTCTCCTTGCCAGACCTTTAGTAATTGGAGAAAAATGTCTCTAGGTGAATTGCCTAAGAATAAATCACTTCACTCTGCAGAGAACCTGATTCTTTATTAAAGCACTCTGGACTTCTGGCAAATCCTATTTATTTATTTCTTTAGTAAGGTGCTAATATTTATTGTCATTTTTAGTGGCATGCCAGAAAGATTCTCTCTCTGTCTTTCTCTGACTAAAGGTACTAACTAGTTGGAGGTAAATTCTCTCATTTGCACAAGAGGGTCATGAGAAAATTTTATATTGAAGAGCACAGATTTGCCTAATAAATCCATGTGGAATTCCTATGCATCACTTAAAGAGCAAACTGCCTTTGTGTCCTGTTCACAGAGAAGGCACTGCGCCAGAGAGGCAGAAAATGACTTTATTGGATGGTAAATTCTAGGTCTCCGAGACTAAGCCACACTTAAGCCGGCAAGGGCTTCAAAATCACATTTCCTTCCTTATTACAGCTGCATTTTTCTTTTAGATGACTGTTTTTAATCCCCTTTTTAGTATCAATACATCTAACTGAAAATGACTTAGTATTTCTTTTTCTTTTTTATGCATTTGTCTTTATTTAATGAGGGAAAATTCACTTTCTACTTGTGATCCCAGATTTTAATCTGTGAAGTTTTCTGGACCTCCCCGAGGATGAGAAGATGCCTGGGAGGGAGAGGGTGGGAGCCGTGGCTGCATGTGGGGGCCAGTGCCCACGCACTTGCTGCTGCGGAAGAAGTCGGAGCGCCAGGTGTGCCTCCCGGCCGGTGCTGTCACTCTCCTCTCTGCTGATTCTCATTTCCACACAGCCTGGGCTGCCTTTGGAACTTGGAGGACTTGCTGTAAGCCAGGCTGTCAGAGCTTACAACCAGTCACATGGAAAGTTCTGGAAATTGACCATTAATAGAGTAAGAGGAGAAATATGAAAAACAACTTCATCATTCCGTCACATGTCAAGTCACTGACTTGGGTGTATGTGGAAGAGGCTCAGGGATCCCTCAAAAAGAATTCCGTTACCTCCTGACAATGTTCTCAAAGCGTGGCCTTTGGGAACCATCTGAATAAAAATCACTTGCAGTGTGTATGGGTGTGTGGCGGGGGAGGGGTGCCCAAGGCACAAATTGCAAATTCTAAGTGAATATTTTCCAACTGCAGGCCTCTTCCCATTAGTGGGTCAGAAAATAAATTACTGAGTAGCAAAAGGTTTTTGTTATTTTCATGAGAAAATAGAATGTGATAGAATAGACACAACAAAACAGAATAGAGAGTACATTACATATAGAAAGAGAAACACTAATTTAGAAAACTGTGTGAGTGTTTGTGTGCCATTCTATAGTGTATTGTGTACTTCTCAGGGTATGTCAAGGTCAAAACAATGTTTGGCAAACAGAAGAGTCTTTCCGATAAGTCCTGCCTACCCTCATTGTCATCATGGCAGGCCCCGAACAGGGAACTTTCAGACATAGTTAGGCCTGTGTCCTGAGTTAGTCTTGGTTCAGCATTCACTCAGCACCAGTGCCTCCCATCCTGAGACTAGAGTTGACCTTGTTGCCTTAAGCCTAGTCAGGGTAGGCTTCTTAGGAATCCACACAGCTACCAGCATCAACCTCATCACGAGTCTCTTAGACTGGATTTCTATCCTGATCGGCAGTCGAATTCCAAGCTAGTTGGGGACACCTGCTTTTAAAATCCAGAGGGCTTGGTGAAAGCCCTGAGAACCTGCCTAGCTACTGCTCGGCACATCTTCCCACAGATGCAACTCCGCATATCAGCTGGAGTCCTCTGTTCACCCATTGGCTTCCCTCTAGGAACTGTGCCTTTGCCATAATTCAGACCGTCCTCACTGGAGGAAACTCTGGTTACTGCTGCCCTCGGGGGCGGTGGCCTCAACCTACCTCTCAGCTGCAACTGTGGGTCATGGAGCCGAGCTCTGAGAGGGGCCTAGGTGAGCAGTTCTCCCAGTGTGGTCCCAGAGAAACAGCGTCAGCATCACACGGTGACTTGCTAGAAATGCAAAGTGTTCAGCTACCACAGAGCTACTGAATCGGAAACTCTGGGGGCCAGGCCAAGTCATCTGGGTTTTAACAAGCCTCCCAAGTGATCCTGGTGCTTGTGACAGTCCGAGGGCCACTGTTTTAGGGCAAAGGACTGTGTACTAGAAAATCTACTGACACCTGATAAGAAAGACAGAATGTCTTTCTTCTGTCCCCTCATACAGATTGTGATAGTGCCAGGCTTGAATGAAATGCGTTCATGCATTAACTCTTTCATGGGTTGTAACAGAAATATTCCCACGGCAGTCTTAGTTCTTACGGTTTGACTCAGTTCAAGTCTGAGAGCATGTAAATAGACCCAATCAAATAAAAACTAACAAGATAATCACAGAACTGTTTTGAGGTTTGCAAGTTTCCAGAATACTAAAAAAGTTTTCCCTTGTTAAATTTCCCATGCTAAATGTCCTTATTCCAGCTTGAACTGTCAGCAAAAGAGATATGAATCGCAAGAGGCATCTTTTTTTCTCATGAAACGCAAACCACTATTTGTTTTGTTTTACAATTTTCTTCCTTTACACTCAAAAATTTCATATAAAACTCCAGACATTAGGTTCCTTATCCCAAATGTGCATTTTTTAGTTTTCCCATCTGCCATTGCCCTAAAGCCCAGATTAATGTTGAAGTTTACAGTAATTCACATGTAACCGCTGTGGACACTGAAAAAGAAGATACCTATGAAGAAGGGCTAACTGGGCTCTAATTATTAAAAAAAAAAAAGGAGACTAGCAGCCATTACTACACCAAACCTCTCATGCAAACTGCACTTCAGGGAGAAGCCTGCACTGAACTACCAGCCTCTGCACCTGAACTAGCCTGCACTGTGTTTCTGCCACTGGAGCTAGCTCCTCTAAAGGAGTCCCTGGAATCCTATTCCAACCAATAGGGAAGTTTTTTTCACCACACAAGTATAACTGCACAGCTCTGACCAATCAGAGCAACTCCATTCTGACCAATCTACCATACTTTTTGGGCCAATCAAACTGGGAGGATTTGGAGCCGTCCCTCCCATGAGGACAGACCAATTGGAGATCAGGGGCAGGGACTTGTGTCAATATAAGCCAGCTCCCCTGTGGCTTGGGGAGCACACATTCCATTTCCACCAAGGGTTGAAGACTGGTCTCCTCACGCACACCCAACCAGACCAGATCAGGACAGGAGCAGAGAGGCAGACCCGAGCAGAATGGAGCAGAGCAGAGCAAAGCTGCCCAGCTGAAGAGGGGCCTGGCCCCAGGGCTGCCTCACAGCCGTGCTGTTTTCACAGCCACGCTGCATCACCATTGAGCTGTCTCTCACTGAATGCAGTTTCTGTCTTCACTGTACCCCAAACTGGGGATTCCTGTTGGTATTGAGTAGGCACCAATGACCACAGGTTGCCACTACTTTGAAAAAACAGCCTGCCTTAGTGATGAATAAAGTTTCTCAATATTTTTTGGTCTATGTTCCATTTATGAACTTCTAATAAAGAGATGACTCTCAGCCCTGGCTGGCATAGCTCAGTGGATTGAGCGCAGGCTGCGAACCAGGCATCGCAGGTTTGATTCCCAGTCAGGGCACATGCCTAGGTTGCAGGCCATATCCCCCAGCAACCGCACATTGATGTTTCTCTCTCTCTCCCTCTCCCTTCCCTCTCTAAAAATAAAAATAAATAAAATCTTTAAAAAAAAAAAAAAAAAGAGATGACTCTCTATTTATCAGCCTACTACTCCTTGTTAATCCTAAGACCTCCAAACCCAAATGTAGATATATACACTGATTTTTACAGATTTACACGCTCATCTACTGTCTCTAAACTAGAAACAACAATCAGGCAGACAACAGAAACTAAAAATCAACCAATACAAATAAACACAGAGCTAGGATTCGCATAGGATTCGCTATAATGGACACACATTTTTCTGGTCCGTCCAGCATCACTTGCTCTGGGAAGTGACCCTCCCCCATTCATTCTACAGAAACCTCCTTAGAACATGCAGTGCAGAAAGCACTGACACTACCTTTCTGCTGAGGGAGTGGCCATAGCCCAAGCTAGGTCACCCACAGAACCGAGCCCATCTCTCTGGAGTGGGCCTCTGTCCCAAACTGAGCCAATTGCAATGTTCCCAGGCCTTCTGTGACTAGAGGCAGCTGCTCCTCTATAACTGTGGACCTGAAGCCCACATGCATCTGGAACATCTGGGGTCCTTGTGTCGCCTCCTGAGGAGAGAGAGGATGAGAGAAAAGCCAGGCAGAGGGAACTATATCTGAGAGGTTAGAGCCACCTGCACCCAAAGTCAAGGGTGCCTTCCAGACTCTCCAATTACCTCTGTCAACTGACTGTCCTTTCATAGAATCTAGTGTGAGTTGGGTTTTCATCATTTGCAATCAAGAGCTTCATACAGTTTCCTGAATATTCCTGTAAATTGGTTTTCTAATTTGCTCAATAAATGAGGAGATCCTTCTCAATGGCCTTTTTCCACATCTATGATTCTAAAACATATTCTATTCCCCAAACTTGGGCAGATTATTTTCTAATATAGCATGCCAAGTTATCTATTCCTGAACTAGTTTTCTTTCATTTAAATGAAATCAAACTTGCCCTGCCTAGATTTTTGTGAAAATTAAGTCAAAATGGATAGGCGCTACGAAGAGAAAGTCTTCCCTTCAGGCCTGATGCCTGATGCAAAACAATTCGCTGGTGCTCAGACACTGAAGTCTGCAAGCATGTCTGTGTAAGGTTCACTGTCATCTTGCCATTGACCTTGTTTTGTAACTGGTGCATCAGCCCCTTATTTGGTGCTGATGAGAACCAAACGAAGAGCACAAGCAAAATGCCTCGATAATTCTGCTGGCGCATTGTGAGGGGTTACACCATAACAACACAAGCATTAACAGCCCTGATAAACCCTAATGAACACAAGAAAAGGTTTCATGGCTCTATAAACAGTTTTCATATATAAATGTCACATGAAAGGCAGTGGTATTCAAGATTTACGCCGTGGGGTTGCCTGGAACATATCACCCAAGCACTGTTGTTGTTCCTTTGGTAATGGATTCAGTGGTACTTTCTGTTTGTTTAATCAGGGCCTCTCTTTCCTAGAACTCAACACTGTCAGAATTGTCCTTTGTTCTTAGTGTATGTGTGTAGAATTTTGTTAGAGAGAGGAGGAGCTATTTTATCTCTTTTATTACAAAAAGAAAAGAAAAAGAAAGACCAAAGGCAAATAAGAGAAAACGTTAACAAACTATACCTCTAGGTATTAGGAACACCCGAGTTTTCATCCATAAAAAAAGTACTTGGGCTCCCCAGGTTACACCAAATTATCACCCACAGAGCAAGACTCCACAAGAATTCGTGGATTTATTTTTTGCGCTAATAGTAGCACGTAATGATTAAAAATTTTTTCATTGGGTGTTATTAATACTTGGTAAGATGGAAAAGAAACTACTGTCAGACAAGAATACTGCTTCAAAACAGTTCAAAACATCAAAGTTGCCAAACCTGAACTCTAACCCCAAACATGTTTGAGTAGCACACAGCAAAAACTCAGTTCACCGTTTGTTAAAGCAGTTCCTCCACTGTTCAGATGGGAATTCTAGAGAGGGGACTCAAGCTACCCCAGAGAAATGCTGCGGAAAACCAGCGAAGAAATGTTACATGCAGGGGAAGGTGCCACGTAAGTATAAATGATACAATTACTACTTTGCAGATAATTTGTATTTTTATTGTTAATATTATTTGTCATTTTCATTATTGTTTTGCCACTGAAAAATGCCAAGTAATGTGTGGCATTTTGGTAGCGTAAAATCAATAGCTTTTTCATATATGCATATTTCTTTAGTCAATTCCAGTGTTATTAACACAGTACCTACTCTAGGAATGGAATAATTATACATCAAAGGACTTTTTCAGATCATCTTTCTTTTCATGCCATTCAATAGGTCAATTAGTGGGCAGTATTATTCATTTGTGGAATCTTGCATTATAGAGACCCAAAATATATTGTTCTAAGCACAGCCTGCCTCTAACATATGCTGGGATTCAAATATTACAAAACTCTTAGAGTGATTATTATACATTCTTAAAGAAAATGTCCTGACCTTATATTAGAATATGAACAAATAATCAGCCCTGGCTGGTGTAGCTCAGTGGATTGAGCGCAGGCTGCGAACCAGGCATCGCAGGTTCGATTCCCAGTCAGGGCACATGCCTGGGTTGCAGGCCATGTCCCCCAGCAATCGCACATTGATGTTTCTCTCTCTCTCTCTCTCTCCCCCCCTCCCTTCCCTCTCTAAAAATAAATAAATAAAAAAATATATAAAAAAAAAGAATATGAACAAATAATCATGTTTAAACATGTAAATGTTTTAACATAAATTATAATATTTAAAGCAAGCACCATTTTTTTTCATGATTCTACAAAGTAAACAGACTTTTTAATCTAATGGACCAATTAATAATTATAATACTTAGTTCAACAGGGACTTATAACATCATAATTTATACTTATTGTTTTTACATTTTTGTAATCAACCTATAGACATAGACAAAGTATAAGAAACTTAATTACATTTGCAGAGCAGAATATAAATGCTAAAACCCTGAATACCATAAAAGGAAAGACAGAACTAGTGAAGTCAGCAGTCAGTCAGAAGAGAGAAGAGAAAAGGCTGACCAACATACAGGCAAGCCAATTTTCTCAACTTACATGGTGAGGACTCAAAAAAATACCACCTAAAATTGAGGAATCAAAAGGCAAAGATAGAAATATACTATGGTTTGAATGTGCATTTGTTGAACATTCACTTGTTGAAAATCTAATGACCAAGTCACGTGATGGCATTAGGAAGTGGGGTTTTTTGGGAGATGCTTAGGTCATGAGGATGGAACCTTCATGAACAGGATTAGTGGCCTTAGCAAAGGGACTCCAGAGAGCCCCTCACTCCTTCTGCCAGGTGAAGATGCAAGGAGTCAGTCAGCAACCTGAAGAGCGCCCTTCCCAGAACTCCGCCATGGTGGTAGACAGATCCTGACCCTCCCAGCCTTCAGAACGCTGAGAAAGAAATTTCCATTGTTTATAAATCGCCCAGTCTGTTGTACTTTGTTATAGCAGTTTGGATAGGCTAGGACGAAGTACCAGCACAGCACACAGTTATATGGGTTACCACAGCATAACTTATAAAGAAGGGCTAAAAAATGTGGGGGCAAGACAAATCTTTAACCTGTAAGAACAGAGATCAATACTGATACACTTGATGGCAACAGAAAGAGAAGTATAAATATATTATTTTGTGTTACCAGGAAACAATCAGAAAAATAAAGCCAAAAATGATTCATTCCCAGTCTTCATTTTACCTGATCTGTGAGCAGCATTGGACCAGGTGAAAACTCCCTCCTTGATACCTTGCCTCACTCGGCTGCCAGGTCTCAGAATTCTTCCCCTACTTCATTTGCTCCTTCTCAGCCCTCGCAGCTTCCTGCTCTCACAGAAAATGTCAAGGTGCCCCAGGACTGCATTCATCGCCTGGGAAACAATGGCAGTCCCTTGGCACAGGGTCATCTGCACATTCTCCTAACTTAGATTTTGAAAATTGCAATTCACTGTGATCATTTTTTGCTAATAAATATTTATTAAAAGCCTATGATATGCAAGGCACTATAGTATATTCTTGGACAGCACTGTTCTTTCTAGAACATTCTGTGATGATGGAACCATTATATATCTGCACTGTTCAATGTGGTAGCCATTGGCCTCCTGTGGCTATTGAGTGCCTGAAATGTGGCTAGATGATAAATGATAAACTAAATTTTTAATTGTACTTCATTTTAATTTTGATAGCCACATGTGGCTAGTGGCTACTCTGCTGGACAGTGTGTTTCTAGGGACTCAGCTTTGAAGAGGCGTTTACTGAAGATCTTTGACTTCTGGATCCTCCTTCAACAAAGAAAGGATCCCATAAAAAAAAAAAAAAGAACATTTCAGAAAACAGGAGATAAACAGGTCTTTATCACTACTGAAAGTGGGCCAAGTGCTTCTAACTATATCATACAAAGATTTTGAAAAGCTGCCTAATTTTTTTGGTAAGAGATAAAGAAAGGCAAGTAAACCTTTTTCATTGTTAAAATTATGTTTTTTAAAGACTATCAGCACATTAATCCCATGTTTAGCTTCATAGATTTTGGTGATTTGGGAATAGAAAGTTATGAAACTGACTAAAGAAAATCCAAGGCATAACAGACTCATTTTTGCCAGCTTTAATTTCGGTCTTCTTTGTTTTTCAGCAGCGTCTCTTCAGCGTCAAAGATCTCACTAGAGGTGTTGTTATTTCATCTGTCTCTAATTCCGAACTTCCCGCGCTGAGTTTGCTTTTTGGTCTTCATCATATGCCTTGTGAAAGTCTTCTCGCACCACTGACACTTGCCCCGTATTACTGTTAACTTCCGTATGTTCATAACTCACTAATGGCAATAATTATTGCAACCCACTTCTGGCAGTGCAGGGACATTTCTGACATTCTATTCTAACTTGTGTATCGGTCCTTCTTTATTGTCACTGTGGGCATGTTTTTACACGGTACATAGCTAGGTGTTCGTTTCTTGGACATTTTGGAGTATATAAAAAGAGTCCTGTGTTTAGAATTTTTACGTGTTTCTTAAAGGAATAAATGCTGTACTCGTACATTGTTAACTTGCTGTCTATTTCCTATTCCAACAGCCACACCCACTGTTATTTTCAAGACAGGCCTTTCTAGACCTAATTGCTTGTAGAGGATTCAGGCTGCGGTGGGACACACCCTTAAGCTTTCTAACATTCAGCTGAAAGGGTGTTTTAGTTGCCATTTGATTTCTCTCAAGGGTTTTTTAAAGGTGTTATAGCTGAACCTTTACTTTTGTTCTTTAAGCCTTGGAGCAGAGCCTGGAAGGGAAGGCCAAGTCTTGCTGGAGTGCCTGCCGTTTGCCTGCTGTACCTCCACTCTCAGGCTGGGTCTCAAATTAAGAATCTCTCAGTGAATGGAAAGGGGATACGACAAACTTATTATTTTTCTAAACTGGCAAGTTCTGGTTCTGTGTCGCCCCTCAAAATTCTATTTCAAAAGTTATTTTCTGAGCTCATCATAGGGAGTTTAAAAAGCCAGCTAATACTTCAACATTCTAATAAAAAACATCTTGCCCAAGTCCACCAGTGCATTGGTTACATTTCTATCTTCTAGTTTACCACAAAAGATCATTATACCAAATGCTTCATGGTTATATAACATGAGTCACCATTTCTTCAGGCTTTTATGATAGTTTCTTCAACATTTTTCCAACCTACACCACCACCCGGCCCCACATGTTTTAGGTTTGCCTTGCAGCCAGGACAGCACTTATTAATACAAATTCCTGTATAGGTTTGCTATTGCTACAAAAAATGTTGCATAACAAACAGCTACAAAATCTCAGTGGTATGCAACCATAAACATTTATTTAGCTCACATGTCTGTGGACTGGCTGAGGATCTGCTGATCTAGGCCGGGACAGCTTGGCTAGGCACCACGCGTCCCTCATCCCCTTCCTGGAACCTACAGACCGATCTGAGAATGTTCCTTTCACAGCAGCAGTTGAGTGTGGGAGCCCACGCCCCGCCACGCAAGAGCATTTCCAGTCTCTGTTGAGTCACGCCTGCTAATATCCCATTAGCCAAAGCAAATCACATTCTAAACCCAAAATCAAGGGGTGGGAAAGTACTTTCTGCCCACCAGGAAGCCAAAGACAGTCACATGGCCAAGTCCAACATTAACAGAGTGGGAAAGTATACTTCTTCCACAGAAGTGAGAAAAAAGGGAGGGAATCTATCTGACAACAGGGAAGTCTAGAAAAATCTTGCTTCTCCTGTTGATTTCCTTCATAATTCTTCCATGAGTTAGGGGCCTCTGGGTACAAGCAACTAGAATCAGTCTGGTTAAACTAATCCCAGAAGGTGTTCATTGGAAGGGTATGGAGAAATCATAAAGTCGAAGAAGAATCTGGCCTTACAGGCCTCGGGAAGGCTCCGAAGATCTTGGTAACAGAAATTCATGGTTTCTAGGGATTTTGCTATGAAGTGGGGAAAGTTTCCCATCCTAAAGTCACTCAGCTAATGATTCAACTTCTCAAGACAGGGTCCACCTGAACGATTCTGCTCTTCCCTCAGCCAACAAGGAGCCAAGGCACTGTCCCACCGAACCTACAGGTAACAGGGGATATTTGGTCTGGTTACCAAGGAAAAATCAATATTTTGTCATCAGATGTGAGAGAGCTGCACGCTGAGAAGGCAAAATCAAGAGGGGTGCACCCCAATTACCATATACCAATCTATTAGAATTTTAAGGGCGTCAAACCTGTTGAGAGCAATCTGTCGTGCTAACCTACCTGCAAATTTATCCAGTAAGAATCTGAATAAAGAACTAAATCTGCGTCACTCTAGCAAACACTGTGCATCAAAGATCTTAGAATTAGAAGATGGGGGCTCAAGTTCCAGGTCTACTATTGACCACTTATGGGACCTTAGGCAAGACATTTAACTACAATCTCTTCATTCAGAAAACAGGAGAAAACTGTCTTGTCTATTCCTGTAGGTTGTTATGCAGCTCCGATGAATTAACAGACACACATACACATGTGCTTTACAAACTGTGAAGTGACAACAACTCTGTGTCCAATGACCTTGGTACCAGTTTAAAATTTTTTACCATGGCCAAGCCCCATGGCCACACCCTCCAAATCCAGTGCCTACAGGCTGTTTTACCTGCAAGACTGGCAGGTCAAAAAACTTTCCCGTTTAAGCTTGTCATTTCTTTTTACAGGAAGAAGATGCTCTGAATGTGGTACACCAGAAGAAGGGGAGAGAAATGGTTACTCGTTTGCAAACCAGGGCAGCTGGGGCACGGTGTTCACGAGGCCCCAGCCTGGCATCTGTTACTGTATAGAGCGGTATTCCCCCATCACAGAAGGAACCAGGGTGGGAAAATATTCAACAGCCCCACGAGGCGAAATGAGAGAAACAAAGAGACACAGACAGACAAAAAGAGAAGGGCATCCTTCTCCGCGCGGAAAACTCACACTCGGAGCTGCCAAGTGAACAGCAGTGACTGCGTCTCCATCAGACAGCACAGTATTTAACCCCACACTCAGCACCTCTCGCCCTCGGGCGTGCGCGCCTTTGGAAGAGGACTATGGAGGGAACAGAGAACAGCGCAACATCTAAACCACCCTCCCGGGCTCAGCAGAGCAGCATAAACCACATCCGTGGTTCGGCCATGCGGACGCACAGTCTTCCTTTCAACAGCGGCTTACAGTTCACGGTGGTGAGGACGACTCCCAAGGAGCAAATGCAAGCACCCTCCAGGCCCCCCACGACGGCAGCGGGTGTCTCCGGATTCCTTGAGGGAAGGTCACGCAGCGCTGGGCCAGACCTACTCACATCCGGACAGAGAAGCGCTCCGAGTTCCTTGGTTACAGATGGTCACATGTGTGCCTCTGCCCTAGTGAGGGATTCCTGCGCCACCACCCAGCCAGGCCCCAGTTCAGGTCTGCCTCTGTAGCTAATCTCTCTTTGTTCTCCACTCCTGTAGCAGAACGGTATTTTTGAGACATTGTTTTTAATCTGGTTTTGCCCCAGGGAAATCCCTCCTCCTCTCCCATACAAGCAAAGAGTCCACTCCCTGACCCTCACCCTCAGGGGGTTGTTGTGTCAGAAGTTCCTGGGGTTCGGAGATGTAACCCCACGAAGAGATCATGGAAGGGCCTCGGAGGCGGACAGGTTATCTCTGAGGACAATATAGCAAATCAAGAGTGAAGGATTTCCCCACTCAAAGGTAGGAAAGGTCTCCCCGAGCTGCAGGAAGAGAGAGAGAGTAATGACAGCAGAGTCCTGAGTGGGTCTCAGAAGAACCACAGACACACACGCATGCACACGTGCACAGGTGCACATGTGCCAGAACCACAGACACAGATAAATGCAGACACTCATGGACACACATTCGGACACACACAGGACACACGCGCACACCTGTTCCACAGTACTTCTTGCTCACAGGCTCATGGGCGGCGTCCAAGCCCGTGTGAGGCCTGGGAAGCCTCACTGAAATCTTATGTCCCACAAAACCAACTCCTAACAAAAGGAGGACAAATCTAAAGAATTAATAATCCTAGTAGTTCATGCATCTTCTAATAATTTACAAAGCAATTTCCCTCCCAACTCTATAACATAAACTGTAAGAAGTTCTCTTAGGCTAAAACTGGTTATGATGCCTTTCAGAGGCAATGCTTAGAATTGGCATTACGCCGCCCAGGGACTGGGGGAGAAACACAGGTGAGGCTGGCCAGCAGCACCGCACCTGGCACCCTGTTCCAACTGTGAATCACACGATTAAAAGAGGCCGTATAACTGCTCTCCCGCTGTACCCGGGATCTTACTTAGGAGGTTCTCTTCAATGCAATAATGTGCACAGTTTAGCCATCCCAGTGCGCAGTCAAATCTGACAGACCAAGGTGAAGAAACGCACATGGCCAGAGCGTGCTGCAGAGCGCACAACACACTTGGTTAGCATCGCCATTGCTTCCACTCAGCAGCCGTGAGGTCAGTGGGAGGTGGCTGTCACAAGGCACATTAACCTTGGTGCTCGTCTGCTGCAACCAGAGTGACCCAGGTCTGCCCCGAACAATCCTGGTTTTCTGCTGTTGAGCCAACACCATCGTGAATGGTGCCCCTTGCTACTTGCATGTGTGTTGACATTTAGACAACAAATTAGAGCCTCTTTTTGTCTAACTGACTCTCGTGGCCACACAAACTTCACTGCTTGCCAACTTTCAGACTGTGCTGGGATCCTGCCACGGACAGAGCGGAGCAAGGAGTACAGATCTGAGGGTCCTCCAATCAGGGAACTCATGGGGAAATCAGCAGGAACTATAATAGCACCTTAGGTCTTCACCATGAATACTTGAGGTGACTTATGGATTTTTTTAATTTTTCTAATTAATTTCTTACACGGGCAAATACTGTTGCTGTTGCCACTCAACAAGTGATAAAGCTTAAATAAAGGAAAGTTAGTTAAAAAATGTCTGACCACCTACTTGAGGATGAGCATACTAGACGCGATTGGGCATAAAAACACCTAGAAAATAAAGTGTTCATTCTGTCTTCAAGGTGTTTCAAATCTATTGTGAGAAAGCACAGAAGAATGGGAAATAAGTAAGAAATGGTAAACAACAGGTACAGGCTGATAATATGCCGACATGTTGAAAGACCTCTCTCAAGGTTCCATAATACGTGTGTCTGAGTTACAAATTGAGGAAGTAGACAGAAGATAAACATTGATCAAGCACATAACACTGGCCAGTATGAGCCAGGTTTAGGTCTCATTTCCCTGAATTCTCATCACAAGCCTGTAACGACAATCAGACATCTTACAGACGGAGCGACAGAGCTTGGGGGTCTGCGCCAGGTCTGCTGCAGCCAAAGCTGTGTCCCCGCCCCTGTGAGACTCAGGATGTCCTCAGTTTCTGTAGCCCAGGGCAGAAATTGGCCAATATCAGGAATTCTATGAGTTTCAAAACACAGAGGAAATAAATTCAAAATTGTATAAAATATACAGCAAAAAAGAAAACAAAAATTTAAAGTGAGACTTAAAAAAGAAAAAACTCTAATGAAATGAAAAGACTGCTGTTCCACATTTCCAAAAGCAAATTCCCATGAGGCTATGCATGATTAGGGGTGGGGGAGGGGCAGTTGCATAAAAATCCATATTGCTCCAAAAGTCCTGTTGAGCTAGCCTTGCGGAATTCCCCAGGAGCGCCTCCTGCAGAACACACTCATCTCTGCTTGCCCTTCCCCTAACGCTGATGGCCACAAATCTGCTCCTGGACGCCGCCATCACTTTGTCGTCGGGAAGGGAATTGCCGAGAGACGAATGAAAGCGTCAAAGCATTCAAAACACAAATGATTTTGCCCTGCTACCAATTTGATTCACCCCCAATTTATTAAATACTTTAAAGTTACAAAGCAAGATGCCGGAAGGAGGGCGGGGAGCCTAGGGGGACAGTTAAGGCACGCATCCTGACCTTGAATGTATTACAGTCCGGTAGGGGAGGGGGCACAAGATTACAAGTCATACTGTGAGGAGCCAACGTGAAGTGGAAACACAGAGCTAGGAAGACTCCAGTGACAAGTGACATTCACCTCTAATCATTCTCTCCCCCCTGCAGGTTTCAATGGCCGTACTGTTAAAAGGGGCTCATACAAACCCCCCATGCTATGACATACATGCAGAATCAGCACATATATACAAACAGAGTAGAAGAGTGATGGGCGGTGGCTGGGGTTGGGGGGGCGCAGGGAGGAATGGGGAGAGTCCAGTGCTAACCCTCAGTTATAGGAGATGTAGGGTCTGAGGGTCCAATGTGTAACATGGTGACTACAATCGATAACAATGCATTGGGTACTTGAAATTTCCTGGCAGAGTAGAACTTACACGTTCTCACACACAAACAAGGTAAACATGTGAGGCGGTCGATGCATTAATTAATTCACTGGGGGGAAATCACCACAATTATTTAAACATCTTACTTGTCCTTTGTCAATTACAGTTCAATAAATCTGTAAAAAAGGTGTGTGGGCTCTTACCATCTTCCCCAATTTTCTCACTGGTTCATTATAACAACTTAATTTTTAAAAAATCGAATTGTTGGAAAAATGCTTTGAAAACACTATTTTAGCAGCACTAATGAAAGGTAACATTTGCAAAGAAAAACAAGGCCGTAGTTAACCGTTTAACGCAAATCTGCACTGCTCAGCTCGCTTACTTCCTGGGCCAGCCCCACGGGTGTGCCTCTGGTGAGAACTAACTGAAGACATAACTTTGCTTCCCCTACTTCTCCTGTGTCTGCGGCCTGCCTGCCTGGTCTCCAGTCTGGTCTCTGCTTTGGGTCCAGCCCAGGCTCTCTCTGCTGCTCAGGCTCAACTGTCCTTGATGATCTCATGTACACTCGTGGCTGCAATTCTCTGTTGACCCAAAGTTAAGCCTCCAGCTCAGACATCTCTGAGCTCCAGACTCATCCATCTGCCTGCCGAGGGGATATTTCCACTTGGAGAGCTGTAAAGTCTGTCTAAAGGAACTCACTGGTTTCCTTCTCTTCCAAAGAACGGCTCTGCTTTCCTCGCCCCTGTTTTCAGTGGCTTCCTATTGTCATCCACTAAGTTACTCAGCCAGAACATAGTTATCTACTTGGCACGTCCTTCCCTGCCCTCCCTCTAGCCAGCACTCTGTCCTTCACTTCACTCACTTAGACTATAACATAAGAGGGAAGGAAACTGGAGGATAAACTTACACACTTACTTGTCATGTTCCCACATGGCTGACTGTTGCTCATTTCTGATCTAAGTAGCCTGCTGATCTCTTTTCTCTTTGTAAAGAGAACAAAGGAAGTTGGAATCTATATGGATAAGCACTTTCCTAACTGGGCTTGCTATTTCCAAGAGGTTTTAATAGAAGGTATTTCTTTTTAAAAAAAAAAGTGGAGTTGATTCCAACATTGGCAAGATTGTGTACTGACTTGTTTTCCAGACCTTCCCCCTTCACCCCCGACCCCCTGGGTTTGGGATTCTTGGTAAATGTTACTCCATAATGAGATTTCACTCTGACCCCAAGAAATGGGGTTATAACACACTGACAGTATGATGTGTGTACAGACGGGATGTTTGAATCTGAGAGTGTGATTTGGTTTTTGTTTTGGTTGGCATTTGCCTTGCTTGGTGTTGGATATGCCTGTGTGCGCACACCCACCCTAGCTTGTCTAAGCCTGGCTGTTTGCACTGGGAGTCCTGCCTCTAACAGTCAGCTCTGCCAAAAGGATAAGGTGTGTGGCCCTTTCCCAGGGGCAGCCTCATGCCCCATTACTGGGGTTAGGGAGGCTGAAGGAGCCACAGAGTTTGCTGTGGTTTTACTCATGTGCGGTGGGGCCGTACTCTCTGAGAAAGGCCCACCCAGTGGAAGGGAAAGCGCCTGCCGTGGCTCCCCCGTGGAAGTAGAAAGCAGTACTTAGCCAGACTAAAGCACAAGGGAACCCCACATTCTGAGCCTCTTTGCAAAACCACAGCACACAGCTGCGCAGTTCCGTCTCTGAGAAGTCTTCCAACCGAGAGCCTGCTTGCTTTGCTCTAATGGAGTTGCCCAAACTATTTTGAACGTGGGATGTTTTGTGGCCACCCACCTTTTGGGGGTATGCCCCCAAACCCCTGGAGGATATGGAGTAAGCTCGAGGCTGGATTTCCTAGGTGAACTCACACAAATTTCAGCTTTCTGTTGTCAGAACGGGGGAGCCAAAAACTCACCAATGTTGCTTTGCATAATGTGATCTGTGTGTGAGCTGGTCGGGGGCTGAAGAGGTGGGTAGAGCTGATGTGGGAGTACTTGAAAAAAAGGAACAGAGCAGGTATAGACTCTGCCTCCGGTGGCACCCCCAACCTCTCTTGCCCTGAGGGGTCTGGAAATGAGATGACTCTGGCCTTTCAAAGGTATGTTATCTTAGATGCAAGACAACAGACAGGCTCGCTTGAGGTAAAGATTGTCCGTTGTCCAGGAAGATGTGGACCTAGGACGTGACTCCCCACACACTTTCCATGGCCTCCAGCTCAGGCCTCTGCAGAGAAACAGGAAGTTCAGAAAACTGGGGCACAGAGGCTGTTAGACCAAAAGTGTCCAACCTTTTGGCGTCTCTGGGCCACACAGAAGAAGAAGCGTCGTCTTGGTCCACACATGAAATACATTGCAGTGTGTAATCACAAAAAAAATCCCATAATATTTTAAGTATATGTACAATTTTGTGTTGGGCCACATTCACAGCCACCCTGGGCCACATGCGGCCCACGGGCCGTGGTTTGGACACAGAGAGGACTGCTCAGGGCCCAGAGCAACTCTGAGTTCAGGAGAGAACTCAGACCCTGTTTTCTGCAACCGAATCATCATGGTGGCCCGAGCCCAGTGGAAAGGGCGGCTGCCGCTGAGAAGCAGGCAAAGGGCCAGTCAGGGCCCCCACGGGGGAAGGACGATCCAGACTTATCACTGAGCACAGGACAGACACCACGAGGTAGGAGACCCTTCACAATTGTCGACACAGGAAATGTCCAAACCTGCAGAGAATTTTTATGAGTTTGAGTCAGATGGATGACAATTACCAGGAAGTCAAATCTCAATGGATGCAGAAAATGCTCCAGTGAATGGCAGTTTTACAGCTTATTTTATACACTAGAATCAAAGGAGGAGACTTAAGGGGGGTTACCTGACATTCTTTGCTGGTAGACTAGGGAGGCGGGGGAAAGCAAAGCAGAGAAATTTCTCATGTTGGATAAAAAGCAAAACGGAGAGACAACTCCTTCTTTTCCATTGGTGAGTACTGGAGGGTTAATAATTAATGTTTACAGCACACAGAGACAGTATGCAGGGAATGAGATAACAGCGAGGGTTGCGAGGGTTTCTATGGTCTCGTGCCCTGAGGGGTCTGGAAAAGGAGATGACTCTGGCCTTTCAAAGGTATGTTATCTTAGATGCAAGACAACAAACGGGCTCACCGGAGGTAAAGATAGACCTTTGTCCAGGAAGATATGGGCCTAGAACGTGACTGCACACCACGAATTCCTTCCAGTCCGCCAGTTCTAAATTTCAGGCCATCCTGTGAGGTTACCTTAGGTTTCTGCTTTTGTAAGGCTCACCATGCGGGCCTCCCCTGAGCTTGTCAGGCTTAGCGTATGGCCCCCTTTCCACCCACACAGTGACAGGGAAGACTTTTCAGGGTGCGGTTGGCGATGAAGTTTCTCTAGGAGCAGCTGATGATAGAAGCACTGTCCTTTGGACCCTACTGTGCCTAATTCCATCCCACCTGGATGCTGGGGACCTCCAAGCATCCAGATTCAATGCCTTTTGTATACTAAGGAAACTTCTGGTTTCTTCCTTTCTCTTCTTCTTCATGCCACATTTTCCCCACCTGCCCAGCCTCTCTGGAGCAATGAGATCAGAGAAGAAGGTGCCTGACAGGCAGGGCCTTTCCCTGTACTCAGTGGGGGATTGTGTCAACCACCCCCCCCCCGCCACCCCATGGGGTTACTGGACAGGAAACGGGCCCATAAAACAAATGGTCAGACAGGGGTTGGGGGTTGTTTGTAGTAAAGGGAGTTCCCTTTGTCTTAAATCACTCAGCATTGTTTATAGCAGAAGGCAGACGACAGTTAAACAGAGACACAGACAGAAATCACTGTGTCCCTGCATGTCTTGGCTGAGCTCAACTTTTACATTCTAAGCACTATAAGTACCAAGTGGCCTGCCTGGCTGGAAGCCAGACAGTAATGTTTCCTTTTGCTGTTGTTGAGAAAGGCATTCAGGAAAACAATTGAGCTCAATCGGGGCCTTCCTGTTCCGCAGGCAGGCCTGTGACCCAGCCAGCAAACCTCCAGTGAGTCACCCTGCCGAGCAGGGGAGCTTCCTTCTTCCTCAAAGACTCTGGGAGGCAGCTGCAGATTGGCTGCTGCGCTGGGAAAGCTCCCCTGGACCCGCATTTTCAGGATCCATTTCTCCCGCCTGTCCAGGCACCACGAAAACACCCCCCTAACCAAATGCAGGAAAATGTCACAGAACATATTTTGGTTGGCCCTGGCTCTGTGTTTCCCTCCAGCCAGGAAGTCAGTTGTGCAAGGGAAGGCCCACAGGGGCTTGATCTGAGAAGGTTCAGATTGCCTGCATTTTATAGTCTTTTTACTACGTGGGGACACAGGCTGTGTGTGGACAACACCTGCTTGGCCAGTTGAGGTCCCGCAGCCAGTTGGGGCTGCCTAGGAAGGGTGCGTGGCTGACTGAGCTCAAACAAAATAATTTAAACTACATATAAAATTAATTAGAATGAGACAGGGAATAGACCACATGTTACAAGGGGTTCCAAACTTTTCATTTTTCAGACAATGCAACTGAAGTAATAAGAATTGTACTGGCATGTTCATGCATGAACTGATACCCGGAGAGGTGTAGGATGGTCAACAGTGGGCTGGAAGTAGTAAGGGCATGTCTCTCTCTTTCTCTCTCTCTCTCATTCTTTCAATCATCCTCTCTCCATCTCTCCCTCTCTCTTCCCCAACCTCTAGGATTTTGATAAAATATCCTGCCACAAATGTGTCTAAAGTCTATAAGATCCTCCAGAGTATGTATAAGCCAATACAGATGGCAAACTCAACATTAGTCCCATACTCTCCTATGAGTCAACATGCAGTGCCACTTAGCCAAAAGTTAGAACAATTGACGTTACATCTTGAAGGGTCCCAGGATGCGCCGCCCCAGAATATGCCAGAATATCTGGGGTATGGGTGACTCCGAGTTCTAGGAACGTGAAAAACAGCAAATGCAAGGAGAGGCTTTCTCTGAACTCCCCTTATCTGCTTCAAGACAGAGCCTCCGAAGGAACTCCGTGGTCGAGAATCCCCTCCCTGGAGTTTCATCAGCTGGGGAAGACTGACTCACGGCACAGAAGAGACAAGAATTGGACACCACGCACACACAGGCTTTGTCACAACTGTCATATTTTCCATCTATTCTTCTAAGGGTCCATTCGTCTTGCCTAAAAATCATTTTCTCCCACCTAAGAGGCCCACGCCACCTCCCCTTTCCTATTAAACTGGTATTTAAGGCTGAATTCTCAGATAGCTCTTTGAGTTATATATCATTTGCTTTTATAGCTCCCATGTATACATAATGTCTGCAAGTTAATAAACGTGTTTGCTTTTCTCTTGTCAAACTGCCTTTCCTTCCCAGGGTCTCAGCTAAAACTTCTACAAGGGTTACCACTAGCTATTCGTGTTTTGACCAAATAAGATTAAAAAAAAAAAAGATCGAATACTTTGTTTAACACTTTATAGTATCTTGAAATGGTAATGAGTTTTGACCCAAACAAAACTGAGATTGGGCCCCAACTCTTCTGTTTCCCAGTTATGCCATTTAGACAAGTCGTTTGCCTTCCTTGCGCCGCGATGTCCGCACCTGAAAGTGGGGATAACGAGAGAATCTACCCTGGACAGTGGCTGGGAGGGTTAGAAGAGATGACCAATATAGATAAGTTTACTTAGTGCCTTGCCTAGCGCTCAATAAACATAATTACTACTACTAATATTAATAACAATCTAATTTAATGGTCATTGGATTGATTTTTTTTCATTAGATGTTTAACAAACTAGGCTTGTCTGAGCTGGAGGCATAATGACAAACCTCAGAAAGGTATAGCTTCTACCTTCTTCCAGAATGAAACTAGACCTCTGAAGTGAGGATGTTTGGGAGAAAGGACAGAGTGATTTGCCAGTGGAACATGGTATCTTTTTCAATTATAATAGAAAACATTTAAAAAATGCACAGCTTGCAGGTGGATAAAGACTAGATTTTTCCAACAAATTTGTTAATCAAGGCAAATAATACCTAGTTCCTAGAAATTGCCATGTTTAGTCCTCCAGACCTTTCAACTAAAAAAATCAAATAAATGAAAATATTCATTTGTGTGACACTAAGCCATCTGCCAGATTTGTATAGTAACAGGATTAGGCTTCTAAGTTGAGGAAATTCTGGGATATACCTTCTCTTCACTCAGTGTGATACAATGCTTAAAAAAGTTGTTGAAACAAACCCACTCCAAAATCCACTCTTACAGGTCAGGTGTCCATCCCTTGTGCATGTCAAAAGGTCAGTAAGAAAATTTATATTAAATTAGGCTATTCCGAAGAATCTCAGGAGTACCTTATATTAGGGCGCATCTCACTCCTGAATAACAATCTTTGTCCCTCAGAGAGAATTAGCTCGATTGCAACAGTTTCATGAAAGAAAACATTTCCACAAAGCCAACAAAACCCAAACTTTAGCAAGATTTGGGCTGTGGGACCAGGAAATTTATGACAATTCCGGTTAATATACCCAGCATTCTTACCAATAGTCTTCTCGGTGGGCACGGTTCATTTTCAGCTCAGTCAGGTCTTTCGGAAACCGAACCACAGGGACAGCACAGATGCTGAATCAATCAGATGCATCCTGTGGTTTGCACTTCAAAGGCAGCCACAAATTCTTAAGGTATGATTCATAGTCTTCCAAATCTCTGAATCTCCTCTGAAATTGTTCTTTCACTTCTACTAAATAGCTCTGCAATTCTTCAAATCTGTGACCCCACTGAGGTCAAGGAAATTCAGCAGCAGGTTGTGAATGCAGGAGGAAATGAGTGTATTTATCACCTGCTCAGGCCACTTGGCCAGCTAGAACCTGCACTTACTTGAACATGAATATGAAGGAAGCCGGGACCATTCCTTCACAAACCAGCTAGGGGCCCACAGGAGAGCTACTTCAACAGATATTCAAAGCCTAGTGTCTTTTTTTGTTGTTGTTGTTGTATGTTTTATTGATTATGCTATTATAGTTGTCCCATTTATTTTCTCCCCTTTATGCCCCTCTGCCCTGTACAGCCCCTCCCACCAGCATCCACACCTCCTCTCCTTAGTTCATGTTTATGGGCCCTACATATAAGTTCTTTGGCTTCATCATTTCCCACACTATTCTTAACCTCCCCCTCTCTAGTTTGTACCTACCATTTATGCTTCTTATTCCCTGTACCCTTTCCTCCATTCTCCCCCCTCCACCACCCCACTGATAATGATCCATGTGATCTCCATTTCTGTGATTCTCTTCCTGTTCTAGTTGTTTGCTTAGATGGTTTTGGTTTTTGTTTTTTAGGTTCAGTTGTTGATAGCTGTGAGTTTGTTGTCATTCTACTGTCGATCTTCTTTTTCTTAGATAAGTCCCTTTAACATTTCATATAATAAGGGCTTGGTGATGATGAACTCCTTTAACTTGACCTTACCTGGGAAGCACTTTATCTGCCCTTCCATTCTAAATGAAAGCTTTGAAGGATAGACTAATCTTGGATATAGGTCCTTGCTTTTCATGACTTTGAATACTTCTTGCCAGGCTTTTCTTGCCCTCGAGGTTTCTTTTGAGAAATCAGCTGACAGTCTTATGGGCACTCCTTTGTAGGTAACTGTCTGCTTTTCTTTTGCTGCTTTTAAGATTCTCTCCTTATCTTTAATCTTCGGTAATGTAATTATGATGTACCTTGGTGTATGCTTCCTTGGGTCCAATTTCTTTGGGACTCTTCAAGCTTCCTGGACTTCCTGAAAGTATATTTCCTTTGCCAAATTGGGGAAGTTTTCCTTCACTAATTCTTTAAATAGCTTTTCAATTTCTTGCTCTTCTTTTTCTCCTTCTGGCACCCCTATGATTTGGACATTGAAACATTTACAGTTGTCCCAGAGGTTCCTAAGCCTCTCATTTTTTTTTAAATTTTTATTTCTTCATTCTGTTCCAGTGGAATGTTTCTTTCTTCCTTTTGTTCCATATTGTTGATTTGAGACCCAGTTTCCTTTCCTTCACTGTTGGTTCCCTGTGCATTTTCCTTTATTTCACTTTTCATAGCCTTCACTTCTTCCTCTGTTTTGCAACCATATTCCACCATTTCTGTGAGCATCCTGATTACCAGTGTTTTGAACTGTGCATCAGACATTAGCTATTTCCTTGTCACTCAGTTCTTTTTATGGAGTTTTGATCTGTTCTTTCGTTTGGACCATATTTCTCTGTCCCAGTGTAACTTTACACTGTAAGAGGCAGAGCCTTAGGTATTCACCAGGAAGGGGCAGCCCATGTGGCTGTGTTGTGGTTCTATATGTGGAAGAGGGGTCAGAGAGGGAATAATGCTGCTTCCTCAGGTCTCACCCTGCTTTCAGTCACTTTCCCCAGTACCCACAAGCAAACTGGACCTTCTGGTGCTGATTCCCGGGTGGGTGGTTTTGCATATATTCTAGGACCCCGTGGGTTTCTCCATCAAACTCTCCCGTGAGGCTGGGAGTTTCTCCTGCCACTGCAACCCCCACAGATTTTTATAGTCAAAGGTTTTGAGCCTTTAGTTTCCCCTCTCTGGAATCTGGGTTTCGAGGTCTGTCTCACTCCCCAGTTGTTCCTCCCAGCTTATCTACATGTGAATGTGAAACTGACTGGCCCACCAGCCACCACCTCACCTGCCCAGTCCATCCCTTTGCTGCATGTCCCCTCTGCCCCTCCTACCAGTCTGGATAAATGTTTTTTCTTTAACTCCTTAGTTGTCAGACTCCCATAGAGTTCAATTTCCTGGCAGTTCTGGTTGGTTTTTTGTTTTTAAATTTGTTATTGTACTTCTTTTGGTTATGTAAGGAAGCAAAGCATATCTACCTATGCCTCCATCTTGGCCAGAAGTTCCAAAGCTTTGTGTCTTATATCATCCAGTCTTCTATGCTGAAATGTGAAGATCCTACAGAACTACCAAACTTTATACTTGTAGGCCAGTTGTGAGAGTTTAGAAACTCTGCTAGATTAGAAGAATGCGAGGGAGAAGAAATCTATTCATCCTAATGGATGTTTCCAGTAGAAACATCCTATTAATTCTTTACTCCAAAAAAGGAGTCATAAAAATGCTCAGGTAGCTTATATTAGAAATTCCACTTCAAGCATAAAATCTTAACTTCATCAGTCAGCTTGCACTACACAACAAACCAGCACAGAATTTAGTGGCTTAAAACAATGGTAATTTATTTAGCTGACAGTTCTGTAGGTCTCAACTGGGTGCAATCATGCATTTGTGGTTGTCTGCTAGGCCACTGAGGCAGGTTGGACTAGACAGATCTCAGCTGCAATGGCTCCTCTGTGTTCCAAGTTCTCTCATCTTCCAGTGAGCTAGACTCAACTTATATATACATCATCTAGATGGGGTTCGAAGACAGAATGTGGAAGTGTTCAAGGCCTCCTGGGCCTGGGCTCAGAACCAGCACAGTCACTTTCACTCATCATGTGACCCAAGCAAGTTACAAGGCCAACCTAGATTCAAGAAGTTGGGAAATAAACCCCATGTATTGATGAGAGGAGCTTCAAAGTCAAATGGTAGACATGAAAAATCGTGGCCATCTTCGCAATCTTTCATAAACCTCTCACACACATGTCCCTTAATGCCACACTCACTGAACCCAGGAGGACAGAGCATCAGCACAAAGGGACTACCGCACTTCCATGTGGGACCAATCATGTAACTGCATAGGAACCTCATTTCTGTTGAACTCACAGAACATCAGATGCAATAACTAACGATCCCCTACCCTACCTAGCACAGACTAATCAGTAGAGACCACAATGTTGACCATGACCCCTAACTCCCTTACTGTGATTAATGATTTTTCCCCTATATAACCCATCCCCTGGAAGGTATCAGAGAGCCAGGTCTTCGGGCATTAGCTCACCTGCAACTCTGGGCATGGGCTACTTCTGAAAGTAAACGCTCACTTTCTTTGCTGCAAGCTCCTGTTTGCATCTTACTGGGCTTTGTTGCACACCATTGGACCCCTTTCATCCAGTTATAATCAGAGTTCAGCAACAAAGATGCCTGGTGCTCCTTGTGGCCACCCATCCCACCATTTGCTACTCCTGAGATAGCACATAATTCCTTTTGATCTGTGAGTAGCAGACAGTGAAGCAGCTGTCCAAGGTAACTCTGTCAGCCGTAAGGTCCAATTTTATGTCTTTGGGCAAAAAAAAAAAAAAAAAAAATTGGAAGTAAAGATTTGAAGGAAAGTACATTTGGAACATCCTGTGCGGAGAAAGCCGGAGGAAAATCCCAGGGGTCTTGGGACAATTTTTTTTTTAAGATTTTATTTATTTATTTATTTTTAGAGAGCAAAGGGAGGGACAAAAGAGAAAGAGTGAAACATCAATGTGCGTTTGCTGGGGGCCTTGGCCTGCAACCCAGGCATGTGCCCTGACTGGGAATCAAACCTGCAATGCTTTGGTTTGCAGCCTGTGCTCAATCCACTGAGCTACGCCAGCCAGGGCTATTTTTTAAATGTACCTTTTCCTCAAAATTTTTATAGTAATCCAGACAATTAGAGGTTTAGGCATTTTCTGAACCTTAATGATCACCTATCTGAAAAGTTCTTGAGAAGGTTAGTTTGTAACATATCAAGGCAGGGCCTTCCACTGGGTATTGGAGAACTGGAAACATCGTTTACGCACAGATGCAGCCAGCTAGGAGCCAAACAAACATTCATAGCAGACCAGGCTTTTTCTCCAGATCACTATAGACATATAGTTGATTCCACTCAAATGAACTTTCAAAATAAAGGAAGGGAAAAAACCCACCACATTTATTAAACACCCACCAAATGTTATGCTTGGCATTTTAAATTACTTTTCTCTTAATTCTCACCAGATTCCTCATCGGTGTTTATTAACCCAACTGTGATGATGAGGAAACTGATGGTCTGAGTGGTCACATCCACAGCTGGTGAGCGCAGATCTGGATTCAAACTCAGTTCAAGCCTGAGGGACCTGTAATTTCTACTTCTAATTCTGCAGTCTTTTGTTTAAGTGAATATAGATTATTTCTATTATTTAAAAAAGAGTTCTATTATTGAACAGATAAATGACGGTGTCAATCTTCCCACTTTGACTCAAAAACAAAATTGAATCCAATGTGCAGAAATTCAATCAATGCTGTTTAAATCTTTGTGAAACTAATTAATCATCGAGTTTAATTTTTTTTTTTCTTTTGCTGATTCTAGAGGGAGGAGGAGGAAGGGAAACTTTGTTATGAAAGAGAAACATCCGTTGGTTATCTCTCATATGCTCCCTGACCAGGGACTGAACCTACAATCTAGGCATGTGCCCTGACCAGGAATTGAACCTGTGACCTTCCGGTTTGCAGGACAACGCCCAACCAGCTGAGCCAGGGCTAACCAAAGAGTTTAAATTCTCATTACTTCTCAGATAGCAGCCAGAAAACAACTCCTTCTCATTTCACAGGCTGCTCCTTCTGTTTCCCTATAGCGCAATCCCAGAGGGCAGGGACCATGTCTTACCTACTTATCACATATTGCATATTAAATTTGGAGCTCAGCACACAAAGGACACCAGCAGATTCATAAGTGCGCAGTAATTATCTGTGACTGAATGCATTCTTGTGAAGCCTGGTGCTTTAAAACTTACAAACCACTTTCTTATTGCTTGATATTGTGACAACCCTGTGTATGAATTAGAGCTGGTTATTATTAGCCCCACTTTAGAGATAAGCAAACTGAAACTCAGAATAACCTGAGTCGTCTGCTCAGTCACAGAGCTAGTAATGTCACCTCTTAGATTTGACCACAACCAGGTTTCTTGAGTACAAAAAAATGTAGTCCCCACTACAGACACTCTGTCATTAAAGGAATATCAATTTTTTTTCATGTTTGGTCAATTATGTCTCCTTTTTAAATAGAATGCTGCAATGAACAGGTGTGGATGACAACCTACCACGCAGAGTGTGAGGTCACAGGTTTGTTAATACACTGACCACCTTAGAAACCAGGCCAGCAGCTGTCAACCACAATGCTGGGTCCCCATGGTATGGAGGTGCCTGAGATCAGACCATGAAACGGGAGGGCTGTCGGGATCCGAGAAGCAACCAGACGGAGCAGCCATGACCAAAAAACAGTGGGGAACCAGTGACCTAGAGTGAGCATCCAAACGCCAAAACAAACAAAGTCCGGGAGAGTAAAAATTGGACCTGTTTGGTTAGCTCTGTGTTGACAGAGTCTTTTTTTTCCTCTAGATTTTTATATTCAGATCATAAATGGGATAATTTTTAAGAAAAGCTTTTATATGCTTATATAATACTGGGTTTAGAGACCTACGTCCATAGTGCAAGTAATCCAAGACAAAAAAAAACTAAAAGCATGACTCTGTGTATGTCTTACAATATGATGTTAATTGCAATTAGAAAGCTTAAAGGGATTTGTTTTCAGCTGTGCTCCCCCACTGTATGCAAAGCAACACATTTTATTCTCAGCCACCCATGGTCTCATTTGCTCTCCACAAATACTTGACGGGCATGACTAAGCCAAGTTTTGCATTACTCAACACTTTTTAGCAATATCTCTTAAACTTTTTTTTTTTTTTTTTCACTGCAGTCTAACCCCTGGTTTTAGCCTCTGGGCAATGGGCCACTATGCAGAAAGGGCCTTTTGCTTTATGGTCTGCTCTGACAGAACTGTTGCCTGGAAGTCACGGGACGTGACGGGAACACAACCCTAAAGAAGGATTTCAGGTCAGGTCAGCAACCGAGTCCGAGAGTGGAAGCCTCCAGAGCTTCCCCTCGAAGCCAGCAGCACAGCCACTGAAAACATGGGACAGACACCTGTGACCACTGCAGGAGCTCACTCTGAAAGCAACATCCAGAAAAAGGAACTTCTCCTCCCCAACCTCCCCTCCAAGTCAGCAAACCTATGTCCTTCTCTTCCCTCTGGCCTCTCCTAAGAAAGAATCCAACTTCCAAATAATGAGGGAGACGATGTGTCTTTTGTTGTAGTTCGTTAAAAGTCAGGTGTGTTGCCCTGGCTGGTGTAGCTCAGTGGATTGAGCACCAGCCTACAAACCAAAGGGTCGTTGGTTCAATTCCCAGTCAGGGCACATGCCTGGGTTGCAATTCGGGTCCCCAGTAGTGGGTGTATGAAAGGCAACCACACACTGATGTCTCTCTCCTTCTCTTTCTCCTTCCCTTCCCCTCTGTCTAAAAATTAAAACAAACAAGAAAAAATCAAGTATGTTCATCTGGCGACGTAAGCACCTTGTGAAGTGCTCGGAGCGGTGGGAATGGGGACAGGACGGCTGTCGGTGGGTACAATGCTCCCTTTGCAGGCACTGGTGCAGTTGCCTGTGCATCAGGTCGCAGGCAGACTGTCCTTACTTGTGCACCGTTGCACAGTGCTGGGTCATACCCCTAAATTGAAGTATCTCTCAGATATCTATGTCCCCAATTCCCCCACATCAGCCTCAGAATTAAATATCATCACAAAACAAAAGAGCATGAGCAGTATTTCCTTGACTGTCACTTCCCTTGACGGTATTTCCAGACACGTCCGCCTCCAAGTCCTGTCTGCATATCAGTAGGCATGTCCCCAAAGGTGACCCCATGTGCCTGTGTCAGGGACAAGCTCCTCTGACCTACCCAAGTACGCCAGCTCTCGGTGAGGCCTCCCTGAACCACGTGGCTCTCTGCGAGTGCCTCGCTGCTCACCCCCACAGAACCCTGCCCTCCCTGACAAAGCAGGCATTTTCTGAAGTGTTCTCAAAGCTGCCGGGGGGAGGGGGGGGGGCTCCAGCCATCTTCCTGTGTCCCCCCCACCCAGGACTCCTCCCGGACTCTTATCTGCGGACAGAGGTGTTCATCAGGTGCTGGAGGCCCTGGAGTGCATTATTTTACTTTGTATTTATTTTATTTACTTATTTATGTATTCATTTATTATTTACGACATGTATTTATGAGAGAGAGGAATTTTTTTAAGAAATTGACTCACAAAATTATCTAAACTCACAAGCCCAAAGTCTCAGCAGGGCAGGCCCATCAGCTGGGAGACCCAGGAAAGAGTCGCTTTGCAGCTCAAGTCCAGAGGCAGTCTGGCTGGCACACTTCCCTGCCTGTGGGGGAGAAGGGAGGTCTGTGGTTTTTCTCAAGACCTTCAGCTGATGGGATGAGGCCCACCCATATTATGGACGGTAATAGGCTTTACTTCCTGTCTACTGATTTAAATGTTAATGTCTTTCATGTCAATACCTCTTAAAATTAAATGCAACTATTTTACTGGTTTAAAAAAATGTTAATGTCTGCCCTGGCTGCTGTGAATCAGTGGATTGAGTGTGGGCTGCTAACCAAAGCATCGCAGGTTCGATTCCCAGTCAGGGCACATGCCTGGGTTGCAGGCCACAGCCCCCAAACAGCACAGTGATGTTTCTCTCTCTCTCTCTTTCTCCCTCCTTCCCTCTCTAAAAATAAATAAATAAAATCTTTTTTAAAAAAAAGTTAATCTCCTCTAAAAAATGCTTTCACAGAAACATCTAGGAGAGCATTGAACCAAACATCTGGGCACCATGGCCCCCCAGTAGACACTTGCAATGAACCATCACGACGCCCTTCTCTGCTGTTTTGCTCTCTGCTAGCCCTCCTTGGTGTCCCCACTCCTGCTGGTGGCTTCACAGCTCTAAGCCAGTGATCTCAACACCCTGGACACATGAGACAATATCCAAAAACATATTTGGCTATCACAACTCGGGGGGATTGCTGGCATCCACTGAGTAGAGGCCAGGGATGTGGCAAAACATCCCACAGTGCAGGGGACAGCCTCCAACCAGAGAATTTTCTGGTCCCGGTGACAATAATAGCACTGAGATGGAGAAACCCTGCTGCAAGTGGCCAGTTCACTTCCTGCCTCGGCCCCCCAGTTGGTTCTGCTGCAGTGGCTCTGGCTGGCTTTCTGGATGTGGGACATGCAGGCCCATCCCTGCTGGGGCCCTTGCCACTGTCAGTCCTACTGGCCAGAACGCTCTGCCCCTTGCATGGCTGGTCCTCCTCCTCTTTCAGGTTTCAGGAAATCCTGCCCCCATGGGTTCCTAATCCCTCTCAGTTTCATTAATCTGATTATTTCTTTATCACTAGATGACATTCATTTGGTTTACTTCTTCCTGCCCCTCCATCGAAAGTAAATGAGGGTCAGAAGCTATCACCAAACCTCAGTGACAAATGCCAGGACTGTCACAAAGTTAGTGCTCAACAAGTGCCGGCTGAATGAAGGGCAAAAGGAACGTCTTGGACATTTTTGGTGAAAAGTAGTTCTCCCAAGATCTTTGGGCTTTGTGCCCCTCACCAGCTCAGATGCGCATTGATAAGATCTGTCGCCACGACAGTTATCTGCTTAGCCTGCCCCTGCCCCAGAACACTGACTCACTCTCTGCAGAATGCAGAACGAGAGTCTAGACCTTGCTGGAGGCCAGGTGTCTCCCGGGACCTGAGCTCAGCCCCGTCTGCCTTCCTAACACGCAAATACCAAATGCCATCAGCTCAGACTCAAAGCAGGACCCCTGCTGTGGAAACACACCGGTAGGGTCCTTTAGAGCTACTTGCCACAAAAAGGGGGGGAAAAAGCAAATTAGCATGAGAAAAATTAAGAGACAACACTAAAACAGTTCACTTTAAAAACACAACCTATTGTCCTATGTAGAACCCTCCTCGCAGAAATAAGGTGAAGGTCATCTAGCCACAGCCAGCTGGGTCTGTACCTCAACCTGTCCATCCTGATTCTCTCTGCCCCCTCTCCACCCCAGCCTTTCCTTTTTTGTTACATTCTGCTGTGTTCCTACGGTGGCGGTGGCGGCCAAGAATTTACAGCTGCCTCCAAAGTGACTCAATGTGTGATTATTACTGTTTATTTTTGTCCTTTGCTCTTTTCCCTGTAAATCTTTTAAAATGCCACTTTTCACCACCATCCCGCACCATTCCAACCATACTCCGCGCCCCTGGGAATGTTCTCTGTGCTTCCACACTTCCTTCCTGGATCTGCCTATTCCCAGTTCTGCCCACGTGGCCACTGCACAGGGCAGCTGGCCCCTGACCGTAAGCCCACCTCTGCCATTTTAAAATCTGCACTCAGTCCCCTGCTTCACGTAATGTCTATCCAGTGGGCAGGACTACTTTCTGACTCATACCCACTGCTTAGGATGGAGGGTCCAGAACTGCAAGAAGGGCCTGCCAGGGAGACCATTCTGCAGGGAGGTAGCTCTGAGCCTGGTACCTCCTCTGCAGGTACAAAACCATCAGATGGGCACCTGTGTTTTCCTTCACAGCATGGGGGGGACCCTGACCCCCAAGTTCACTGGCACAGTGGAGAGCAGTACCAAGGGTGGGTGGTGGCAGCCCGGCTTTCCACAATACTCATAAAATGAGGGGCATGGGGCAGAACCCTCTGCAAGACCCCTCAGCCCACATAGGGAAGCATAGAATCTGTCCAGTTGAATCATCCATCATTTTATTACCAAATAATCTCAAAGTTGGAAAAGACATTAGAAGCCATCTGCCCATTTCTCACTGCACCGAGGAAACTACCAAGGCCCATAGCAGGTGAGTGGCATGCCCAGGGCCACACATAAGCTACAGCAAAGCCAAGTTTGGAAAGAGAAGCTATTGTAGGTCCTGCAACAACTCCCAAGGTATCTTTTTTTTCCTGCTGCACCCTTCTTCACTTTACAAACTCACCTGTCCCTGTCACGTGTGTTCCCGGCGGGATCAAGCATCTCAATCTCCCTTCCCTCCCCTGGAACCTCTGTTTCATCCAGTGGATGGTCAAATGACCCAAGTTGAGGGATGAGGATTTTTTTCAAGAATCAATACGGACATATGGATCCTGAAAGGTGTATCAGGCTAACTGTTGTAACAAACAATGCTGAAATTGCAGTGGCCGAACACTACAGGCATTTTTTTTCTTGCTCACCTTATAGTTCACTGTGATAATTTGGCAGGTGACCTTAGATGTGGTGAGCCAGGAACCCAGGCTCCCTCCATCCCTGGGCTGGGCTGTGGGGTCCTTGCTGGATCCCCGGCAGAGTCCTCGCACCTGGGGACAGAGAGTCAGAGAGGGTGTGAGGTTTCGGGAGGGAGGGTGGCCCACGGTTCTGCCTGCCTCCCATACGCTAGAGCCCACCATTTGCTCACATCTAATTGCAAGTGAGGCCAGGGGAAACAGTCTAAGCATGTGGCTGGGGGCAAGAACAACAGGGTGTGGGACAAGGGAACTAGTGGCAGTTTCCATGGTGCATCTTTCATACCACATGGAAAAGAAGCCTGATAGAAAATAAAACCAAAACATAGCAAAGCAGGGCAAAAGTCAAGAGAGACTTGAGAAACATTATTCAAACCCCAGAGAGAGCCATGTCTAAAATTAGACCAACTCCAGAACCTATCAAAGAAAACTCTCCCATGTTTACCAAATTGTATTCAGGAGAATAATAATTCCATGAGACTGGAGAGATCCAGGATTTTTAAAGCTTCAGCAGGTGTCTGGATTGGCCAGCCCTGGAGCACCAGTCCAAATCCTTTGGGCCTGCTACGTCCACAGGTCACTGCTTATAGAGCACAGCCCTCCCACGGGAACCACTCGGCAATCCTTTATGTGCAACCCACAGACATAGGCAATCAATCCACACGGGGGTTGCCCTTGACAGAGGCACTTCATGAGTCAATGGACAAACGCTCCCCATCTTGTCTCCTGGGTGGACAATTCTGAGACACAGTGGCTAGGGCTGTGGTCATAAACTAAAATGATGGTCCCCAAGATTCTGCCCTCTGCTTCTCAGTGTCTTGCCCTGCTTTACCTCAATTAGTCTTCATTTCCCAGCAGAAAGCCCACTCGTTTGAGCACCAGGTGCCCTTCGCGGTGACCAACTTACATTCAGTTACAGGCGCTTCCTCTACTTCCTGCCCTCCCTCACTGCCCTTCCCCTCTGCCCTCCACCCCTTGCTGCTGCTGTCTGTCTGTCTTCACTTTCCCTAACAAACCCCCTGCACACAGCTTCGGCAGCCTCTGCCCTGGAGGGAACCCCGGGCTAAGACAGTTCCTTTAATGAAAGAAGGAAAGCTGGCTACGCTAATACGCAGGGTGATTCTCCTCGCAGAAGAAGCAGGTTGCAGAACTGTCCAGAGGTATTTGGGCCACTCCTTTTTTTTCTTTCTAGAAGCCTGTGGAACTACATCAAGTGGCTTTTCTATCAATTTTGCTTCTTAATTATACAGTATTTAACTTTCTAATTGTTTTATGTTCCCGACTAGATCGCAAGCACTGAGGGAGAGGCACTGGTCCGTGCTTAAGCCCAACCTGTCACCCCAGCACCCGGCCAAGTCAGACACAATAAACACTCGGCAAACACTTGCTTTAGGTCCATAGGATGCTTACAGATTGAACAAACACTCAAATTTTGAACCGATGCTTTTAATAATCTTAAAAGTCAGAATATTTCAAATTTAACTCACTTGATTGGAACACACTGAAGTATGACGTTTTTACACTAAGCCTCTGTGAGCAGCACGCTGAATCACCCTCCCGTCCTCCGCACCCCTGCTCTCCTCTTCCCTCCCCTCCCTTTCCTCGTCTTGCCCTTTTGTTTCCCTTTTTTTCTCATTGTTTTCTCATTGTTTCTCCTCCTTGCCATGCGTGTCTCCTATTGTTCCTTATCTCCTTTTTTCCCTTTGGTTTAAAAAAATGACTCTGGGACAGTGAGTCAGTAAATCAAAACTCTGTTGACTCCCATGATAGAGAAAGTCGAGAGCCACTGAGAATCCCAAAATAGACGTAGTTCTTATGGGAAAAGTCATCGTAGTGCCTTCTGCTCCCATAGATTGTGATGTTAATTTGCTCGTATCGTTCTCCAGTGTTCAGAGCTGTCTTGGACAAAGTCTTTTTAGAAGATTTTCCTGCTTCCCAACCTCCACTGCCCTTGAACTCTGTGTTTTCTTGATGGTAACTGCACAGCTCCAAACTGAAACCGTGGTGAGAAGTACTCACATGTTTAGAGGAAAGAACAGATAGTCTGCCCATCTTAGACTTGGGGATGTACTTCAGGACAGAGTCCTGGAAGCTCCCCTAATCTTTCTATTGATTAATGGTTAGTGAGCAAATTGTGATGATCAATCAAAATTCAAATGTGTGTTGTTTCTTTGAGCCCTTAGGGATGAAAGTTTTCCCTGTTCCTTTAATCCCCCTTTGATTATTCACAGAGATAAGGACCTCTGCTTCCTGCAGCATGGGACAAATTTATTACCACTATAATAGCCACTGCCAGTTAGGGATGATTATTTGACTCCATACCTAGTCTTTTATGCAGGTCATTGCATTTTAGTCCCACTAATGTCCTGTGAGATGGAGATTCCTATCCCCACTTTGCAGAGAGGTTGAGTAACTGCCCAGCATCACTCAGCCAGTTCAGTGGCAGAGGGGGGATTCAGACCCACAGTCATCTGACCTGAGAGCCTGCACTGTTGAGTAAACCCCAACTGGACTGATGTGAGAAGAATCAGATACATGTGAAAGCCCACATGACATGTGCGCCTAGCACTGTCTGCAGCGCGTAATAAATTCTCGAAAATGATTGCTTCTGGGGTTATTCTGATTGTTATTATTCTCACCATCATTTCCACTACTACGATTGTCATCATCATTCAAATACTCGGACCCTTCACACCTGACTTCCAGGAACTAGAAATACCTGTGGTGTTAAAACTGTAAGTAAAACTTCACATGCCTTAAACTATTATAATAACAGTAAGATGTCAACAAGTCAATAAACATATTATCAAAATGTAAAATAAGGGAATTAATTTAAATAAAAAACCATCTCCAAAGGGCTCACAGTTATTCACATAATTTCCCCTCCTTAATCGACTTTGTCATGAGCTATGTAGATGACAAGTATGTTTATTCTCACTGAACAGAAAATGTTGGCGATGGATAATTGAGTGACTCTGGTAACAAGATCTGGAACATAAGGGCAGTGTTCCTTATTATGCAAATCAAAGACCCTGTGTCAACTTCACGATGGACAAGTCCCAAGTCCCAAATTAGCGTCTGCATCAAAATGGCCTAGAGACTGTGAAACAAAAAAGTCCATTCCAGCAAGTGATTAAATGCTGAGTCACTTTACCTAGAAAGACTGTGCAATTTTCTTTTGCTAGAAATACAGACTCCAACTTACAAACCATCTGCTTTCCAAAATCAGGCCAGCTACTTGGTGTCTGTTGCTCCGAATGCTCTTTCCCACATTTACGTGGTGCGGTCAGGTCCCGGGGGCCAGCCACGGGAGCTCGTCCTGTGCTCAACACAGCCCAAGTGCACTGTAGTCACAATGACCTCACACCATTGACGCCAGTGGGGAAATGCTGCTGGGATGAGACCCAGCACGGCAAGAACACGTTTCCCACGCCACAGCCCTGGCTGCAGCAGGTGAAAGCCACGTTTCACTGCTGACCTGCTGACCAGTAAATAGGAGGGATGGTGGAGATCTCTGTCCTGGACTCCTGGAACTCCCTGAGGACCTTGCTCGTCTATGTTTGTGCCCTATCCTGATTCCCAGGGATCACTTACTCCAAGGGCTTTAGCTGGGGTTTCCTCTTCCCCTGGCACAAGAAGAGACTCAAATTTCCCCGTCTTTCTCTGAGATTCTCAAGACTTTTCTAAGGTGTTTTACGGCACCTGGTGTTTCTCAGAATGTGAGCTGCAGACCGTTGGCAATGGAAGCTTTAGTGCATGGTGAAAGGATGGGCACAGGTTACTCAGGCCCTATGTCAGGGGCCACTCTTGGTTTCTCAGATTTCTGTCATTGCTCCCCCTTGTTTAGGCCAGAGCACATCAGTTCCTTTGTGAGAACTGTACCACCCCCTTGGAAGCACTACGAATAAGATGTCCTGCTCTGCCCTGGCCAAGCTGTGGGGCTGAGATCCAAGCCGGGCCTAGCCCCTCCTGAGACATTGGTTCTTGGCCAGAATGACACAAAATATGAGAGAGGGAGAGAGAGGGGGTGGGGGGAGAGAGAGAGAGAACTTGGCTCCCCATAAAAACTATCATAAATGAACCATTTTTGCCTGCATGTATTCAATAACTATTATTGAGCACCATTGCAAGAACTGGAGATTCAGAAGTAAACAAATCAGAAAGAAGTCCACATGCTCATGGAACTTACATATCAGGGCAGGGGGTGACAATAAAATAGTAAATAAAATATGTAGTGGTGTAACAAGTAACATAGAGAAAAATAAAGCAAGGGCAGGAGACAGGGATGGAAAATGGATGAGGTTACAACTGCACACAGCTCTCACTGAGAGGACAACCCTGGAGTGAGTGAGCGAACCAGACTCTCTGAGAAAGACAATTCAGGCAGAGGAGACAGAGGCAAAGGCCTGAGAGGAAGCGGGCCCAGAACGGTCAAAGACAGGCGAAGAGGCCAATGCGGCTGGAGTGCCGCAGGTGAGACAGAGAGGGGAAGAGGTCAGGGCCGTTGTGGCAGTGGGAAGTGCAGAAACGGATAGGAAGCACTCTGGCTTCTCTTCTGAGCCTGTCTGCATCAGTGAGGGCTTGGAGAGAAACCACCACAGACTCTCTGGGGCACACTGTCAGCCTTGACTTTGCTCACATGCGTACAGGTCAGCTTGGAACCAGCCAAATCTGTGCTGAGCTCAACTGGACAGCATTAAGTGGCAGGGTGGGTCCATGACTGTGCCAAGTGTCTCTCACCCTCCTTGAGCAATTGGGCTAGCAAGGACACGTTCTCGCAGCAATGGTGTGCAGAGGGCAAATGGAAAAACAATAAATTTCAAGGCCTAAACTCAGGACAGAGATACCGTCACTTCTGCAAGTTTCTCTCCACTTGTGGCTAAATGTGCAAAGCAAGTACACAGCCAAAACAAAGCCAGCGTAAAGGGCAGCCTGCTTCAGCTCCCATGAGAGGGACCACAAAGTCAAGTGGCTGAGAGAGGGACGGAACACAGGGACTCACAACTCCATCTACCAGAAAGCCATTGATGAGGGAACTGATCTTGCTTTTAACAACGTCGCTCTGGTTGGTGTGTTGAAAATAGACGGTAAGGGAGCCACAGTGAAATCTGGGAGGCCGAGCAGAAGCTGTCTCATTATTCCATGTAGAACACATTGGTGGCATATATCAAAGTGAGAGCAGAGGCGTGTGTGAGAAGTGATTAATTCTGGAAATATTTTGAAGCTAGAATCAAAATTTCAAATGGGCGGATTGAACATGAAGCATGATTCCAAGTTTTTGAGTTAAGCAGCTCTAAGTATGGAGTTGTCACTTTTGACATCAGCGGGCTGCAAGACGAGTGAGTTGAGAGAGAGGAAAGTTGAGAAACTCAGTTTGCACAAGTGTTACGTTAGGGATATCTACTGGACATCCAAGCACAGGTACTAAGTAGGTGGTGGGATATCAGACTGAACTTCAGGAGAGAGGTCTGGGCTAGAAATATAAATCTTAGAGTCATCAGCATATGGATGGTATATATTCATCTTCTATTGCTCTGTAACAATTGACTGCAAACCAATCAGCTTAAAACAACGTCCATTTCTTCTCTCAGTGGTTCTGTAGGTCGGAAATCCAGACACAGTGTGGCGAGGTTCTCTGCTCAGGCTCTCACGGGCTGAAATCAAGGTGTCAGCACGGGCTGTCATGGGGCTGTGGTCCTCTTCCAAGCCAACTGCCTGATGGCAGGATTCAGCTCCTTACAACTATAAGACTGAGGTCCCACTTTCTGGATGGCTACTGGTCAGGGCACTCAGTTCCTGGAGGTGCCCACTGCTCCCTGCTCCTCATTCACAGCAGTTTTCAGCTTTAAAGTCCACAAGAGAATCTCTCCCCAGAGGAAGTGCCCAGCCCTCTTTGAAGAGCTTAGCTGATGAGATCACAAACCTAGGGTGATCCTCCTTCTTCATGAACTCGGACTCAATGGATTAGTCACCTGATTGCAGAGTTAATATCCCGTGGTGTTCATAGTCCCACCCACACTCAAGGGGAGGGGATTACTCGGATATGTATCTGAGGTTGTAAAGGTTAATTACGTGTCATCTTGACTGGTTAAGGGATGCCCAGATAGCTGGTAAACCTTGCGTCTGGATGTATCTATGAGGGTGGTTCCAGAAGAGATTAGCACTGGAATGGTGCACTGAGAAGAGATGATCACCCTCATTAATGTGGGTGAGCATCATCTAATCCACTGAGGGCCTGACTAGAACAAAACAACTGAAGAAGGCTGAATTTGTCCTCTGTCAAGCTGGAACACCCATCTTCTCCTGTCATTGGACATCAGAGCTGCTAGGTTTGAACTGGGACTCCATCCAGCTTTCCTGGGCCTCTGGCTTGCAAGTGTAACCACGCAGAAACCACTTCTTTCATATGACCTTTTCTCCTTTCTTTCCTCTTGATTCAAACTAGCCTCAACCAGCTCCCTGACTCACCTGCCTTTTTCTCCCTTACACATTCAGTCCCTTGATCATCAAACTCTCAAATACACTTAAGAACAAAGCCTTGTGTCGGTTGATCACAGAGACGGACTTTCAATCAAACTAAAGAAACCATTTGGGCCTCATTTGTCTTTTAGCTCCAGAAGAGCCCTGCTGACCACACCCTTGTGAAATCAGATGAAGTGACCATGGCTACCATCAGGGCCAGATGCAGGGATCAACTACCCCCCACCCTAGCACCAGCCAATCAGTAGAGACCACGACCCTGACCATGACCGTAACTCCTTTGGTCCCCTATATAACCCATTCGATGAACTCCATGGGGAAGCCTGGTCTTTGAGCATTGGCTCACCTGCGACGCCACACATGGGCCACTTCCTCGGTTGGCAAACCCTTACTTTTTTGTCTGCAAACTTCTGTTCACATCTTATCAGTCTTGGGTGTATGCAGGCAAGTGGACCCTTTAGTCCAGTAACACAACAGATTCTGGAACTTCTTTTTCTCCATAATTCTGTGAACCATTCCCTCATAATAGATCTCTATCAGACTCTCTTCTACTCATCTGCCCATCTGTCTGTCTTCTATTGGTTCTGTTTTTTCTGAACAACCCTAACTAACACACGGAAAGTAGGAGTATTGAGGCCAGTCTTAGAATTCTGAGTACTTTAGACAATTATTGAAAGTATAATTACTTGAGAATAGAGAGAAAAGAAAGTTAATTCCTCCCACCTATATCCCCAGAACTGCCTGTCCCTGTGCTTTTTCTGTTCCTTTTCTCCAGGCTGCCTGCTGGTTCTCAGTGCTGCCCAAATCCTTGCTCCTTATAGTAACCAGAGAAGATTTCTGTTACTTAACAACCAATAAACAATTAAGTGATTCACTCCTGGATGAGTTGCATTCACTCCAATGTTTGAGAAGCACTGCATCAGACCCACGGAGAAACAGTGAGATGCAAATAAATGATAAGTGGGTCTTTTGTACCCAAAATTCTGAAATAAGATTTACTTACCTTCCAGAGGAAATCCCATCTAAATGATTATCTGGATAATTTGCTCGATGGAAAAAAAGATGAGCCTCTGAATTTAGGATTTGGGAACGTGGCAGAATGGCTTTCTAAAGTCTACTTTAGGAGACTGGCTTTTACTTCTGAATCGAGACAACTAGTTGTCTCTGTTGGTTGGGCCCCGTTGTTTCTGCTTGGGTGTGTTGTGTCGGATGGAGAAACAAGGGGGAAATGCAGTCAAGTATATGACAAATGCAGAAAGACTTGCATAACCAGTGGCCCCTATCTCATCCCTACCTTCTAGAAACCTGGCTTAAAAAAAAAAGGCAGCAGAGCACAGTAACAAAAGCACAGGCTTAATGGTAGAGGAATCTGGGTTGAAACTGCAACATTTTCATTCCACGGCTCAGATTCAAGTTTGAGCCCATCACCTAACTGCCCTGCTCGTCCTTTTCCTCATCTTAAAAGCAATAATATCACCTGCCTTCCAGGTTATTGTGAGGATTAAATGAGGTAATGGATGTAAAGGAATTTCTCTCATGTGCTAAATAGCCGTGACTACTTGCTGTGGCTGTTGTGCCTGTTGTTCTGTCTGAAATAGGACCTGGAAAGATGACCTGCCTCTGTCCCTGGGCACTGCCAAGCACAGGGATCGGAAACTTTTAGAGAGAAAAGCTGTAAATAGCACGAGATGGCAGTCCAGTTTGCTGGTATCCCTTGACCTAATCGTGCTTCGCTAATATCATCCCGCCCTCATCCCTCATCTAAGCTTCACTTTGGATCAGATAGGAAACTAACCAGTGGGGAAAAACCCCCGGCAGAGCTGAGCAGCGCTATGTGAATGCACGCCGAGGCAATGAGATAGGAACCGTGAAGTGCAGAAAAAGTGAAAGCCAGCTAGAACACTGAAAATCTTCTTTAATTGAATGCAAATTCAGAATGAGTGCAGGATTTAGGACTTCACTCTTGTTACCAGGTTCCCCTCTAACAGTGCAGAGAAATAGTAGCAGGAGCATGCCGTGGTGTCTGCTGTCTTGAGTGCATTTTACTGCACGAAGATACTGTGTGACAACTTGATGTTATAAGAATAAACTTTGCGGATGTTTCCTCACTCCGATCTCACCACAGCGCTCTCATCTGCTGCATCTTTCCTAATATTACCTTCTGCGCACTAGCAGCGAAGATGTGTGCCAATCCCAACTTCTAATTAGTGTTAATAAATCTCACCATTCTACTAATGAAGCTAATCGGATGGATCCACTAGCACATGGTTTATTTTAAAGTTGCTTGGTTCCAAGGACTATCATCATCCTAAAAGGAAAGATAAGGATGAGTCAAATGTTCCCTTTCAGAGTTCCTCTTATTCAACAGTGCTTTAAATAAACTGGCTGCCTCCTGTTTAGAAAAGACGAAGTGTAAGTGTGCATGTACTCACCCTATTATTTTGTGGAGTATAGACAACCCAGTACCCAAATCATGCAGCACCAAAAGATTCAAACACATGGTCAGCCACGAACAAGGGCCAGAGGACTAGGACAAATATGATTGCAGGTTCTCTTGACCTAGTAGTCCCTGGTTGACACGTCTGACCTCTGACACTCATCCAAGTTTCACTGCAGCTGAACCATAACAGCTACAAGAAAGGCCAAAACAACTGCGTGCCTCGCTAAAGCAGAGAGGGAGGGACTTCCAGTCATCAAAAATGTGCACTTGGAAAAATGATTCAAACATGATTTGACCTCTGAATTCCTAACCTTGACTTTCCATTTTAATTCATAAGGGCTTATTGGGAGAAGGAAAGTACACAGATACACACATGACCAAGACTGGCTTGTAATTTATCTGTCGTTTGTATGGGAGATTAACAAAGGGACAAGTCGGTGTTTGGGGGCCAGATGAACTGGTTTATGAGTCGCTAGGCTATCAACTGTAACTGCCCAACTGTAACTCCGCTGCTAACACTGTCAGCCCATCACCCCAGTCACTGATTCTGTGCTGTCGGGGGTACTAAAGAGGCCCTGTGGAATCGCTAATTATGCTTACTAAGCAATGCTTAATTTAACTCAAAAAAAGGGAGAAAAAGTTTAGAGGCCAGAAAACTGTTGCCTGTACCTACTCCTTCACTCCCAGTGTTTGCACGTTTATTCCTCTCCCCTCTCCTAGCTTTTCATTCCGTTTTGTTTGTTTTTCTTCTGTATTTACGGTGAAACATCAATCATCTCACAGGCGTTATTAAAAAACCAAAGAGCTTCTTCACTCTCAGCTCTTATTATTTAGGATTAAGGCTGTCTTTTTCTCTGGTTTCACCACATTTCCTGGGAACTACTTAAGATGTAACGATCCACCAAGTTCACCATTGTGTTGAATTCCTTCGATCGTGTTTCCTTTGATTCACATGCAGAAATTGACTCTAGTCGTTGACCAGGGTGTCCTCACTAAAACCAACAGGAAGCCCAATGAGGTCATGGAGAAGAGGGACTGGATAAGGAACAGAATTAATTGCGAAGAAATAAAGCCCTTTTCATGGTAAGAGGAGTCCGGCAACCACAAACCAATAAGGAAGGCCCTCGGGGCTGCCTTCCCAGAGAGATGCCAACAAGGAAAGCCGATTCTGAACTTAGAGGAAGGAGCTGCCTGCCAGGAAACCACGAGGCCTGTGAGATGGCAGAGATGCACCGTGGGGTGGTCCAGGTGGTGGGGGCCCAGTCAAAACCTTAGCGTTCTGTCCTGGGTTCCCTGCCACCAACCGCATGCTTCTGGGCCATTTCATTTGTTTCCCAAGTCTTAGCTGCCTCGTCGGTACAAAATAAATGGTAACAACTTGCTCTAGAGAATTGCTCACAGGCTCAAATGAAATCAGGTAGTGGCAGCCCTTTGTAAAGTAGAAAGTGGATTATAAATATTAATGTTAGCTCTTACTATTGCGGCCCAACCTTATGGCCTTTGCCTATAAACTTTGGACAAGTCTTTCCATCCATGTAGCACAATGTAGAGGGTTTCGAGGATATTTTCAGAAAAGGGGCCTTTTATCCCTGATTAATGGGGAAAAAATAATCTTTTCTCCAGGCTACTTGGACAGAGTGCTGACCCTCCGGCAGGTTTCACGGTATAAAAGATTTACTTTCTGGGGTTTTGCACTCTCTTCCTTTATATTCTAGCCTAGTCCATCCCCTTCTGGGAAATATTTCCCTCTTACCTCCTTCCTTGTTCTATTTATTCTCCTGGACTCAAAACCTGATTGCAGAAAAGAACACAAATAAATCCATTGTCTTAGTTACCTTAGGTTCTGTAAATCTAAGGGTTTGCAGAACGTAGGACTCACTTATCTGGAAGGACTGATGAGGGTTGGCCGGTGGAGTGACTGGACAATGTCATAGAACACTCAAGTTTTTTCTGTCTCTCTGCTCACAGAGGCAGCTGCGTCCTAAGGCTGTTTTCTCTGTGGTTAGAGCCACATGTACCAATCACTGAGCCCCGTCTTTCTTCATTCTTATCCATGGAGGGCCATGTGAATGGGGACAGGGGAGGGAGGAGAAAGATGCTTTCCCCAGACACTGAATCAAAGCCTTCCCTTCTGACCTCACCAACGTGTGCTGTTTACCCCTGAGCTGCCATACATGGGAAAAGCTGCGCTCTGTCTGAATTCCTGAACTAATTGCTCAGGCAGAGGGGGGCGGATGGTTGTGAGGGGGCATTCAGGGACGGGGGGAGTGGATATTGTAGAGCCATTCACAACATCTTGCAGATGCCAAAGGAAAACATTATCGATGAGGCTTCTTGTATCACTTCTCCAGAGATGTTAGCATTTTATCAAAAGAGGAAAACAGACAAGGGGACGAATCTCTGGCATCTTGGATGGCAGAGACCTCACTGGGAAAGGCTCCCTGAAGGACTCTACTGTCACACCCTAGAAAGGACAGGCTGGATTTGGGAGGCAAGGGGACTTCCCAAAGTTGGTGTGAGGGAAGGGAGAGTCCTAAAATATAGATCAGTCCAGGAGGAGTTTTTATCTAAAAACAAAAAACAAAAACTGTGTTCTACATGCACAGCCCAGAAGGGAGGACAGTTTGAAGGTGAGGACAGTGGGACTTAGACATCAGATCACAGCTAAGAAATGGCAAAATGAAGACAAGATGAAGGTGTGAATGTTAATCAAGCATGGAGGTTGAGGATCAATAAGTGGGGTCAGAAAATGTGGAAATTAAATCAGAGAGAGCTGGACCTAGGGACTTTCGGGAAAGCCCAGCAATAGTGGTGTATTTAGAATAGCCACCAAAGATGCAACTTGGCCAGTTCTGAGGTGGTATCTATAACTGCCAAATGAGAAAGAAAGGTGCTATCTTTTGCTTTTATTGTGCAGTGTGCTGTTATTATTTTCTGTTTCACTTCATGTATAACTCGACAAACTTAATGAATTCTCTCATGAAGAGGATACCCTCTACAAAGGTACAATATTTAACTGAAATAGAAATCATGTGGAAATAGCACAACGTGGCTTTTGGAAGTCCTCAATAAAACTTCCATATATTTTGTCAAATTAGTAGGACTATCTTCCAAATTGTATCTTCCACTTTAGCGGACAAGAGACCAGTTTTGATGGGATCTGTAAGTAGTAATTATACTTAGGCCTTCTGATCAAGGTAAGCCTGTTTTGGATGCTTCGTAAATAAACAGGTAATCTTCAGTGTTTATCATGACTCTTTGTGTTTCAAATGGTGGAAACTTGACTCAAATTAGCTCTTGCAAAAAAAAAAAAAGACAATCCCATATTTCTGGAAGGTCTAGAATGATCTCTGGTTTCAGACACAGCCGGTATCATGACCTAAAGCACGTCTGTCTTCAACACTCTATCTCTGCCTTTCTCCTTCTCTTGGCCGCACTCGGCTTTGTTCTTCAACCTGTGTCTCTCCATGATGTCTCCTGGTGGCTTCCAACAATGTCCTCTCAGCTTAGCAAGTCCAGGCAAAAATGAGTAACTCCAACTGAAAAACTGTAGAGGATGTTGTCAGTGATTGGCTCATATGGGCCACGGGCCAATCACCACCACCAGGACGAAGGGGTATGCTGAGTCATCTGCCCGGCCCTTGCGGTCAAGAGAGGTCAGGCTGCTATAACTGCCACCTTCACCAAGTTCACGTGGGAACGGGCAGGGTTAGCAGCAAAAGGAAAACAAAGGGCTGTTATCAGAAGGACGTGGAAAAAGCATGCAGGGCAGTGAGAGTCCATGGCTACCGCAGTCTCCTCCACAGTCTGAGTCTTAATCTCTTCACTCCACGACTTCCTGACAGGTGATTTCAGTCTGTTCAATCACCCGCCTTGAATAGAAAATCACAGAAACTTCCCTTTTCACAAATCAGAGTACTATTGTTAGAAACCACCTAATAAATTATTTAGGAGTTCAGCAAATTTAATATAACAAAATGTTTAATAATAAACCTCCCACAGCAGAGTAAGCATACGCCCATGATGAAAGTGTTTACCAACCTGGAGTGAAATTGGGCCTGTTTAAATGGTAATCACACTGGCTGGTACACAGTGTCCCTGCATAAGAAACAGGAGCAATAAATGTTTGATCCCAGTCCTGATAATCCTGGCTGGGTCCTTTCTTTAAGACACATAAGTCTTCAAAGGAGGAACCTTTCTACCTAAATATTTCTGTATGTGCTTTGCTCCTTTACGATTCGCTTTGAAGGATAGCAAATTTCACCACATCACAGCGTATGAGCCAAGATGTGTTCCAGCGTGCCCAAGTGTCTTCCAAATAATTCTCCATTGAAATTCAGCATTCAGACTTGGACAAGTGAGCAGGGCCAGGGAGGCATTGCAGGACCGGTTGTATTGGCAGATTGCTCCACTATCGGTCCCCCAGCTGTGGGCTTCATCCATAGTCTGTCACAGGGCAGCCAGAGACGTCGCTCCTCAGGTGCGCAGCTAGATTGGTTTCAGAAAGGCATTTTGCTCGTTAGAAACGACGACACTGACGTGCATAGCTCTCTGTAAATATCCGCATCCAAACACTAACTTCACACTAGCGTGTCTGAGAAACCTCCCCAGTCAACAGTGTCTTTGGACACAGAGATCTGAAGAATGCTTTATTTATGTACTGTATTCACCTGATAATAGTAGCAGTTATATTATTCTCATTAGCAGTTACAAAACTGCTCACTTACGCGCGAGAGGGGACCACACATATAAAATATACACAAAATGGTGGAAGCAAACACTTTTTAAAAAACTACTTGCTTTTAAAGTGAAAAATGAGGCCCCGAGATCTGTAAAAATTCTAAATGGCTTACATGAAGATTATTTATTATACTTACAACAAGATAAGCACAGAGGGGTTTTTTTTTGTTTGTTTTGGTAAGTGAATATTACAATATAATTCTTCCTGAATAACATTGGCCCCACGCCCAAAGAAAGCAAGGAGCAAATGGCAACCTATTTGCAGAGCCGCCATGAGCCGCCTCGGCTGTAATTGCCTGTGCCCCCAGGGACGCCCGACCTCGCTTATCTGAGCAGAGCTCACTGCTGAGTTCAGTCTGGACCTCCCCATATCAACGCGAGGCGGCTGGTAAATGAAGCAGGCCTCTCCATGCAGGTGGCCCGGCTTGCTGACGCACTGCCTTGGTAGCCCAGGGACAAATGTTCGGTGTTATCGTGGGTCTTGCACACCAGAGTCCACTGAGACGTGGGAGCAGTTGATTGTTCTTAAGTCCCAAGGGAATCTAGGCACATATACCCTGGGCCTTTTATTTCAGTTTGTTCCTGTGGCCCTTGTGTTTTATAAGAGTGTGTTAGGGGTCGAGGTGGGGGAATGGTGATGACAATTCCTTATTTGGAGAAGGAGGGATGTTTACAGCAGCACAAATGTATCTGGTTCTCATTCTGTATGTATTTGTGTTTGTGTATATGATCCACAAAAGAGAGAGTAGCAAACAGCCTTCCTGAAGGTTCTGCTTCACCAGTAGAAAGACCCAGATTTTCAGTGTAGCTTAGGACCGTGTGTCTCTGGGAGCAGGAACTGCGTCCTACTCACCGTTCTGTCTCTGGTGCCTAGAACCAGCCTGGAACATAAATATTTGCCCTCTGGATGATCAAACAGTAGTTCTCAGAAGCGTTTGATTCATAACAGGAGCTCGACTAGTGTTTATCTCCATGAGCCTCTTTCTCCTACTGTTCGTGTCTTCTGAAGAAGGGAGTTCTGACCTGCCTGTCTCACAGGGAAGGAAGCTGTGGGAGCCTTGATGTGAGCCGGGAGCCAACAGGGTATGACGTCTGCACCTGTGCTGGGTTGTTCCTCTCAGCAGTGAGGAAAGATAACCTCAGGAAGGGAAGGAGTGCTGAATCGCTGAGGGGAGAAACTGTGTGGGGCTGCCTGTTGGAGAAGAGGCTGGGGAATGGAGCCGAATCTGAAAAGCCAAAGTAATCATTCCTTTGTGATGTGCTCCCCCAGGGTAGCTCGGATATCAGATTGGCCGTGAGTGCGAGATGACTTCCACAGTGCCAGGAGCCCATCCCCGGGCTCGGCCTATTCCTTCCTGCTGGGCACAGGGACCTCACGTCCCAGCAGGCTGTCCTCAGGTGGTGGGCAGGGGGCCACACGCCTGCTGAGAACCCTTTGAGGGGCCTCTGCTCACTCAGTCCTCATGCTACTCTTCTCCTGAGAGAACGAGACATTAAATCTGAACATGTTCTGGATCTGAGATAATTAGACTTACACGGACACAGCATGGAGGTTCAGGAAATGTCACGGTGCCTTGATGTTTCAGATTAAACCATTGGAGGCCTTGAATTCTTTATATTTTAAGTGATTGCTTAAAGTCCAAACCATGGGTTGAGGGCCTCACATGGTCTCAACAGCCAACCCAAGTTATCAGATACTCAATGAATAATAGGTTCTTAAAAGTCTTTTCCTGAATAACCATAAAGTCTCCAAAGAGCCGAAATGGATGTCAGCTTCATCACTACAGGGAGATTTGGGGGAACCCCTTTGGCTGGAGAGCTTTAGGGAATCCTGAGGAGTGTAGGAGGCAGTGGCTCTTTAACAACCAGTATGGAAGTATCAGCTTAAATCACATGAAATGATTGATACTTAACCATTTTCTTTTTTGGCCTACAAAGCTATTTCATAGAGTTCACTTATGTCTCAGTGTCTTAATAAACAGCACAATCATACAGACAGATTCTGGAATTATGCCTCCCCCCAGATAGGCCTGTGTGACACCTGGGTGCATTGACCCAGCACACACAGACATGATCTGGCAGGCATCTGTGACAGGTAACTCAGTCCACAGAGGCAACCGAAGAGATCCCAGGAAAAAGTTGCCAGGCTTGGGGGCTCAATCAATAACTCAGCTTTCCCCACACCCCACATGGAACCATAACGGCTGGCTTTTATTGAGCATGCACCCCATTCCCAATATCTTTCTAAGACCTTTATGTCAATGAACTTCTTAAATTCTCCTATGGCCTAATGGGGTAGGTTCTGTTATCATCCCATTTTACAAATGAAAACCTGAAAACAAGAAATACTTCACTTCAGTGAAGTCCCAAGTAGGTCGTAGCAGAGGCTGGCTTGGTACCCAAGCTGTCTGCCTCCGGAGTCTCCACTCTTCGGCAGCACACTTGAGCTGCCTGGTGATCTAGTGGGAGGCCCACAGGGGAGGCAGACCACAGGCCACATCGGGACCCCAACCAGCAGCTTCAATACTGATAAAAGCAGGATTGGACCACTTAGTTCCGCTACAAAGGATTGTGAAAAGGGAACCCTAAGAGGGACCTATTTGCTCACTCATTGTCTGGCATAGCTCAAAACTGCAGGTCCCCCTTGTAGGAGCAGGGCCACTCTGCAGGACAGAGAGTAGCTGGAAGATGCACATCGTGCAGATGGGTTGGGAGGGAAAGAAAGAGCAGAGCGGAGCTGAGCAGGCTGTTTCTTTTCCCCAAGCCATCAGGCAAATACCCCCTCCCCTCCTCCAGTGAAAACGTGTAAGGGAAGCTCGGCCAGGGCTTCTTAACAAGAGTTCCCCGGAGAGAATTCAGGCGACTATGAAATTGGAGAGGGGAAAATATTACTTCTTTATTATCATTGACCTGTACCTGACCTACTGACCTTGAGCTGAAATGTAGCATTTCCTTCACTTATGAAAGGAGGCAATAAGCCAGACTCATATGAACAGTGCATGTGACTCATCAGCAATAACCTTCCAGATGTTTCCACAGCACGTTACCACTGTGGGGAGGTCCAGGAGCCCACTGTGCCCATCAGAACTTCAAAAGAATGGAAATTCAGCCCTGCTGCTAGGTCATGTTACCTAGCACATTCAGAAACACATATTACAGGTTTAATTTTTTTGACTCTTTTGATAATAGCTTTTTGATATAATTAATTTCTTCTCTATACTATGATATACAGTGTTGTACACATTTAAAAATCAGCATCCTAACAAGGGGTTCATAGTCTTCAGCAGACTTGCGAAAGACCCCTCCCCAAAATATTAGAATCCCTGCTCTAATCGAAGTCCCTCCATGAAAAATGGAGCCCTGCCCACCTCTGCCCTGCCCTAAGAGCTGCTCGTGAATAATAAAGACATCATCTTGCTTCTTAGGGCTTAATGTCTTTACACAGATCCATTCATATTTTTCCATCAGAACCTTCAAACATCAAGACTGCAAATTGCAAATCTCTTATTCTGGACTGGTAGGTTAGAGAGAGTTTTCCTTCTATATTGTCATCTTCTGGTCACAAATTGCTTAAACTGTGCAAACTGTGCATGTTTGTTTTTGTTTCATGTATCTATGCCCCACCTTGTTCCAAAAGTATTTTTAGGAATTAGGAAAATACAGGCCTTTTACGATTATCACACGACAGTATTGCTGATCGCAGCGACTGGCCATTCTGCGGCATACAGTGGCCCCAGCGCCTGGCCCTGGGCTTCTCGTTCCAGCTCCGCGTTCAGCGCAGGCCCAGTGCAACTCATTCCCGGAGAACCAGCTGAGGCACCGCAGGCTCCAGCACTGGGGGTTTCACTGCAGGCTTTCTCTCTAACGGGTCACAGACAGACGAGAAAGTCCTGCTCCAGAATTACATTCCCACCACCCAGAGCGTGTGTCTCTCCTGCAGAAGGCTGGAGAAGTCTTGTTGGGATCAGACTCCACTTCACCTTGAGGGTCCACCACCAGTAAAGCTCACACTGTCTTCCTGTCACCATGCTTCCTCATGGTCCAATCCAGGAATTGAAATTGAGAGGAAAAAATAAGGCAAAACACCTAGTCATTTAATGCTGACCCAGTCTTAAAGTCTTCACCTGCATTTCATTGGTCTGCTGACCTTTGGGGGGGGGATTTTTTTTTTTCAAGTAATAACCCAAAAAATTGTCCCTAAGATTCAAGTCTTTGTCTCTTTTTCAATACATCATGACATCCAGTTGGCTTCACTCACTATTTTGAAAGAGTTATTTTGAAAGCCTTCAGAATTTTATTCTCTTCCTCTCCAAACACTGCTCTGAGGGAAAAAAAAAATAAGACAAGAATATGTAAATGTGTTTCCCAGCTTGCCTCTGCCAAACAGGAGCAATGAGTACGTGAGCCCAGCAAGGGTGCTGTCGTCCTGACATATCAGGGCCCCGCCCGGGCTGCGAGGCTCCGTATCCTGGCACACTCTAAGGAGAGCTGTTTGTCTGGTTGGCCTCCTCCAAGGATCTGAATCTTGTAAGAACTTCACAGTTGATTCCACCTGGTACAAATGTATGTATAAGTAATTTGAATAGACTCTTGAACTTTATACGGACTTGAGACTTTATCAGGAGTCCACTGAAAGGGATGAAATCCATGCTATGAAATTAAAAAACAATACTAGAAAGAGATTACAAATTAGAATATGCATGTGCACACACACACCAGCAGAACCACAGCACCACGCCCAAAATACACACTGCACTACTGTTCGCACAGTTCTGGTGTTCGCTCCCGACGCTTCCTTACTGAGGAACTGGTAGAAATTCTTAGCTGCACAGAGCTAAGTGCCCTGTCCCTGTACTAGTCTGCCTGCATCTTCTCCTGCCACTGTAGTCCCAGATCTGTCCCCCAAAGACTCCTTTTCAGGGTGTCCATGGCTGTTTCTTTATAGGGAGGCAGTTCATACCAGCTGCAAGTGATTCTCAGTGTGCAGTTGCTGTAAGTGGCAGTTTTAGATGCACAGTCGTTATCAACCGTAGCTTTCTGTAATTGCTGTCCCTTGATGCTCTCTGAATGCTGGCACCTGTCTGACACGGGCCTGGTGCTCACACTCACAAGACATCCTAGCTCAGATTCCATGCTGCCCCATGAGTGATCTTAGCCGCAGAGACCCTGTCCAGCCTCCTCCAAGGGATGTAGCGTTTGGGAAGGTTTTTAAAGCAACTGACTTTAGTTTACATATTGGATCTAAACTGAAAGGGGTTTCCCAGACATGTGGAATCCATGGACCTCTTAACAGTCCCTGGACAGCCCCTTTATACATGCTCCCTGGGGCACACGTGCTCCCTGGGGCCCAAGCTCAAGGCTTCGGAGTTTAACCCTTCTGTCCCCACAGTCTTGCAGGCAACATCAGGTGTGCCTGACTGAGGGTCAGGACACCATGGATATTAGATATAAGGTGTATCGGAGGTAATTCATTACTGAAATTGGAAAATGATCGACTTCTTTAATAAGTCAGAGATGATTCCTGGTTATTCCTGTAACAGTGACGACTCCACTCGTCCTTCCCCTTGGGAGAGAGACTGAGCTGCGGATGTCTGCACACAGCCTGAGGCCTAATTAATCAATGTCACGGGCTCTTGGTACCTGGGATGGTAAAAACTGCTGTTATAGGTGGCCCATCTCTTCTCTACCCCCTTCCAGCCTGGTGTTTCAAGAAACTCCGAGCACATTCAGGGAGTTTGTACCATGCGGAAATGTCAACGAATCTAACAGCAGCAGGGTGAGGGGGAGAACGTTGAAGATGCCTGCACTACCACTGATCAGTTTTGTAACCATCCTGTGCGATGGAAACCTAGAACAGGCGTTCTCGGTATGACCACAGTCGGCCATTTCTGACCCACAGAAGTGGCAGTTTCCTATGTTCAACTTAGTATTATTCACATAGCATTAAAACAACCTGGGAAACAGATTGACAAACGTCAGCCGGTTCTACCCGATGGGTGTCTGTAGTCTGCAGACAGAAAGCTGCCCGCGATGTGTGTATTTGGTTTTCTTTTGATTTGTTTTGCCCCATTTTTAACAAGAAGACTTCAACAATGCACAGTGCTACAAATGCTGCCTTGTTTTTACTCATGTTTGGGTATATGCATCTGAGACTAGCAGTGGAATTTCTTCCTTCCTCAGCTCAGGACCCCTCATCACAGGGAAAAAAAAAAAAAAAAACCAGAATGATCAGAGTTCTCTAGAAACAAAAAGTTATTCTTTTTAAGTTTCTGAGGAAGCATTGGACAGAGAGGAATGGATTATCTTCTTACACGAACTTCTCTTACTGAGTTTCTCCACCAGTAACATAGTACTGTCATACCTGCCACTACACTTCGACCTCGAAATACAAACAAAAATGACATGTGAGGGAAGGATTTAGAAGAATGATTCCATTCTTCAAAAAATAATTACGTCCTAATTCCTCAAGTTCATCAGACTGTTGTTGCAAGGAGGGCAGTCACCGGTGCATTGTCAATAAGCGTTACCACGCTCCCACCCTTTCCACGTGGACATTCTTGCCGTGTCTACCTACGCGTTCCTCAGCAGGGCCTCCTGCGCTGGCAAGATCCCAACGAACACGATTTCATGGCAAAGGTGTGGCTGTGAGTAGTGTAAACATGGCAGTCTCGCTCTTCCTCTTTTTGGTGTCAAACTGCCAAACACGCAGAACTACTTAGCTCTTCAGGTCTTCTTGCTTTTTAGTGAAAGAAAAATCTGCCCAGGTGGAAATGCTTTAAACATTTTACCAAGTGAAGGCCAGTGAGTATCAGGAGATAGCCATATTAGAAGATATCTGTACTTGTTGACATTTCCAAAGGACTTCCATCTTCGAAGAGGAAATAAAAAAGAATAAAGAGAGGGCCAAAAAAATGCTTAATTAGGCCTTCCTTGATCAGCGAACAATAACCATCCCATTGATTTTTTTTTCACACCTTGATAGCAGTCATGGTTACACTAGCCTGCTCGGGCCCCTCTAACCAAACACCACAGACTACATAGCTTAAACAGACATTTAAAATTTCACTTTTTGAAGGCATTGGAGGCTGCCAAGTCCAAGATCAAGGTGCTGGCAGATTCCATTCTTGATGAGGGACCTCGTCCTGGCAGACGATAGACAGATAGATAGACAGACAGATAGAGGGGATTTGGTGTCTCTTCCTCTTCTACTCAGGGCACCAATCAAATCAGAAGGCCCCCACCCTCCTGACCTCATCTAAACCTAATTACCTCCCAAAGGCCCCACCTCCAAGTGCCAGTGTATTGGGGGTTACAGTTTCAACCTGTGAATTTGTGGGGAGGGAAGACAGTTCAGTCTATAGCACTAGTTAACAAAAAATAATAAAGCTATAATTTACTTTAGAAAGCAGCATCCTAGACATCTGAATTTAGCACATATTAATCAGATACAAAGATGGCCATTTTAAGACTAATATTTTCAATGTCCTGGACACATCTTGCATCTTCAGTAAGCTACAGTTACACACAAAGAACTACATATTATCTTTTGCTTTTTTTCTGCTTACTCTCCCAGCTTTTTTTCCTCCCAACATTGTGGTTTAGTGTGCTAAAAATAGCCCATGTGCACTGTTTTTCCTTTTAGCTTCATTGTTACCTACTGATTTCCAATTGTCTTTGAAACAGAAAATCTCATGTGAATGCAGCAGACATATTTGGTTGAAGCTCACATTTGAATAAATGCAACCCTGGATTTTGGGGCCCCAGTTCTTCTGACCCCTTCAACACTACCACTGCACCCGCCTCACTCACACACCCTTTTGGAATGTATTTCGGCCCATGCAAAATCTGGGTATTAAATTCTCTGAGTTTCTATAGTTAGATGGACTCTAATTTTAGTTACAAACTGTTTCCCTGAGATACATACAGCTGCTTATTAACACTGGAAGTCTTTTCCACAAAGCGTGTGTTCTCTCCTTCCTTTCGAATGCCCAATAGGCTTAGCAGGGAAAATACAAATGCCGGTTATATTTAGTTTTCTATTCAGCCATGTCAAGCCCTAAATCCAAAGAAGTTATAAATACACTACAGGGAAATGTTCTCATTTTCTTTCAGGAGCATTTTAGTGTCACACAGTAATGTGAGACCAAGGGTACAGAGGAGCTTACATTAAAATCAGAGGTTAAATCCATTAAAATTTGACTCATTGAAGGCATTGTCCAATATGTCAAGTTGGTGTTCACATTATGTGGCACCACAGAGCACCTGAGACACAGTAGGCACTCATTCAGTATTTGTGGAATGTGGAAGGGCTGACGATGGGTGGCAGGTATTCGAAACAAGTTGAGTGTGTGAATGAATATACCGTTTTGCACAGTTTACCCGTTGAGATTGGAGAGAGCATTCTCTGAAGCAAAGTCCCTGGAAAGGTGAGTTTGGAAACCCACCAACTACCTAACACGCCGCCAGCAATGGGTCGATCATTCAGAGCCTGCACGATGTCTCAACTTCTTCCTCTGCAGTAATGAACTTGGATCAGCATGGATGCCGCCCTACAGTCAATCCCATCTCACTCCTCACCATCTCAAAACACTTAAGTTCTCTTGGGACCCTGGTGACAAGCACCAAGGGCCCAACCGACACCTTCGTCAGCCACTTTTTTTATCTTTCTCAAAGGGTGTACATTCACCGTCATGACCACCCAGGCCTTCCATGTTCACCACGCTCCCTCAGTGTAGTCTAGGACCTATTGAAATGGAAGGGGCAGAGACTTTGGCACTTGGCAGGCTCGGGTTTAAATCCAGACCATCAACATTTTTCTGGAGGGGGCGAGAGAGCATCTTGAGTGAGTTGTTTCACCTCTAAACTTAGTTTCCTCCATTCAAGGCATACGGAGAAGGACCTACTTTATAGAGTTTTCATGAGGATTACATGAAATAATGAATGTTAATCATCTAGTTCAGTCCCCAGTGCTGAATAGGAATGCTCTATAAATGGGGGTGATTATTTTTCACAGGTGTGTGAAGTTCACCTCCAGCTGTCGTCTTAAACCTGGACAACTTCCTTTTCTCTTTCTTTCAACTCCTGTCCACTACACATGGCTCCTTTCCCCTTGCAACTTTTCTTTCTCTCCTAGTCTTTAATCCGCTCACAAATCAAAACAAGGCTAGTTAGGGATTCTAAGAGCAGCAGTACTGACATATACACAGACGAGAGAAGGAAAACCGTCAACTTGGAAATGAAATATTTGAAGTGAAATGTAGAACTAGGGTTAATGAGTACAAACATCCTTAAAAATAAATCCAGAGTATCCCAAATATCTCTTTCATTCTCCTTCTCTTTCAAAGTTTAATCTGCTTTTCTTTGTGCATTCAACATTTCAAAACAAAGCTAAAAATTAGCTCTTATTCAATTTTTCAGACCTCATACATATTTTCGGAGTACAATAATTAATATTGCTGATTTTTGACATGAGTTTCCATTAACAACTCATATTCCGCAGAAGAATTGTCTAATATTTTTATTGCAAATAGTTTTAGGCCTGAAAACTAGCAAATTATAAATGTGCTTCCCTAGAGAACATGTTCCAAATTCCGAGTGAGGGAGTTACTGTCACGTATGGAATGACTTGGTAGCAAGCTGAAACCTGTGTTGTTAAAGCATTTTCCCACACCTAGCACATCTTCCTCTCTCTTGTTTTGTTTTGTTTTTCTGAGAAGTGGTTTGGAAAGGACTTAGTCAGTTCTCCAGCACAGATGAAAGTGCAAGAACCCAGCGTCCAAAAATGAAGGACAGTAGGAGAGCGGTGTGCTTGCTGAGACATTGCCACTTTTCATCCAAGCAAAGGTTTGGCAAAGAAATAATCACCAGCCCTTCTCTGGGATCACCTGTAATCACAGCCACATGTTTTTTTCCTTTGCATTGCTTTTCTTTCTTGTTTTTAATGACAGCCTTATCATGCTGCAGGGACATGTCTTATTTTTATGATCAGTATTGCAGCTTCATGAGAAAAAGAAATGGAAGCTCCCAAACTTTAACAACATGTACCAGCCATCAAGTTTACATTGCGCGTGAAACAGGTCCTCACATCCCAGGCACAGGCCCTCCAGTACTGTGCTGTCCAAATGCAATACCCATGAGACACACATGGCTACTTGAAGGGAATTACAAATAAGAAAAACGAAACTGTCACTCAGTCTCAGTAACCACACGTGGCCTGCGGCTGCCATATTGGACAGGGCGGTATAGTACATTTCCCCCACTGTAGAAAGTTTTATTGAGCAGTGCTGCTACTGAATATGGATGATTTTTTTTTTTTTTTGGTGGTAAAACACAGCTGGAGATCTGCACTCTATCCAGATAATGAATTTCTGAAGAGGACTTTGGCTGCTGCCTGACCAGTGTTCCAATAAAGACTCCTTTTTTTGTACTTCCCAGTGTGTAGCACAAGCAAGTCATCGGTCTGCTCTTCTGACTTAGTGGCTTGTTGCTTCAGAAATAGCTCAAGTCACAGATTCAGTCTTCCGACTCTCGGACACAGTTCAGCAGGCAATGAGCAGCCCAAAGGTCAACCTTGGCTCTAAACCACTTTGGTAGCAAGCAAACGGGGCAAAGACAACCGTCCAGTTATCGTCTCCCTCCAAAGGCAACAGAAATTGTGAGTGCATAGCCAAGGCCCCAGTGTAGGTCTGGAAGAAAGTCTTCCCTATTTTCTTGTGTAGCATTTATGACACAGAAAAATGACTCCACGTTTTCAAGAACTTCAGCATGTGGACCCCCTGCTCACGGAAGGAAAGACAGGTAACAGAAAACCATTTCAACCTGAGGGCTGAGCCAAACAGTCTCCTGCAACCCTGCCATAGTCTTCTCAGTTCAAGCACAGAAAACACTCTTCTGACCTACTCCCCTCTATTATCTGGATACTAATTTCCACCTTCTAAAAGGTATCTATTAAATTTGGTAACCCAATGAAGTGTTTTATTAAATGTGGGTTGAGCTGGCTTTCACTTAATTCTGCCATGAGCTTACTAAATTAAAAAATATATGTTAAGAAGATCAGACTTCCTTCTTTTAATCCCTTTAAATCCTTTGAGGAAACCAATGTTTATCTCTGTAAAGTTCAAGTCCGCATAACTAAAAGTCAGCCAAATCTGACATCCAACCACATGGAGTCTTGCAGAGGCCATTTCCCCTCCTTTCTCAGCCTCCCTGTTCCTGTTTCCTGCTTAGACGACAGTTTGGAAGTCACTGAATGAATTCGCAAGTACTACCGTTTGCACTTTCACATGCTGTTTAAAGGCAGAAGTATCAGGTTTCACAGCACTGTGAGGAAGTTGGCAACCACTTCAAAGCAATTTGGAAGCATCTATTGCTTTATTAAGCAAGGGCAATAATGATCTACAAAGTGCCAACTTGCTCATGTTTTCCTGCTCCTCCTGCATTTCATTGCAAACACCACAGCCTCTCTTCTCCTACTTAAACACCGGTTAGTGCATTGCCTTTAAAATTACAGATCTGACAGCAATCACAAACAAAGAGCTAAAACCATGCAGCTAAATGTCTTAAACAGCTATGAGAGCTGCGGATGGCAGAAAAGTCTGCTGCGAAGTAATTTGTCTCCTGCCACTTTGCCTGTAGCAGTAAGCACTTTAGTCCCCTCAACCCTTTTATTTCTGCACTCTCTATATTTCTGCAGATATTGGGGGCCCCAATAATAATTACAAATGGTTAGTCCCTATAGTAACTCAACAGACAATCAACTGTGTGTCTGCAATGAGTCCGATATTTGCTAACCCAAGTACAGACTTACGTACAAATATTCTGAATTATATCCAAGGAACACACACTCTGTTCTTGGAGATAAGTCTAACCCACATTAAGCAACAGCAACAAATTAAACATTAATTAAATGTGAAATTGAAAAAATGAATTATCCATTCTGGTCCCTTTATACTTTAATGCCATACGAGTTCTAGGACAGTATAACTAGGGGACTCCATCATGCTTTACAGACTGTAAGTCTTGTGAATGTTAAGACCGATGTGACAATTGAACTGCCATTCCTGGAACTTGACCTTATCATTTTTAACAGGGCTGATTCTTACCAAGTGATCCCTGGCAGTTAGTATTTATTTGTCAGCAGCTAGCGTAACTCTAGCATGTTTGATATCTCCACTTACCTCTCCCTTCTCTCGCGGTCCACACTGGAGGGACACATGGAGGTGAGTGACTTTCAAAGCCACAGCAGCCGGGTCCGCCTTTGTAATGTTATCCATTAACATTGGTCCTGTCAAAATCTTCTGCAAGCTCCTATAAATGAACACATTGTATGGATTCCAAGTGTTAAACCTGATTATTGATCTTCCCATTTACATGTAAAATAGAAACGGTCCGATGATTATAATTCCTCTACCACACACACACACACAAATATCCAGTGCCAAAGAACATGGCAATGACACCTACCTAGGAAAGTTGAGACAAAGTTTAGAGTTTACCGTGAATATAGCTAGCCAGTCATCTGGGTATTTCAGGACTGAGGCCTGAGGCCAAAGTTGGTTTGGTGAGTGCAGCAGAGCATGAAGTAACAGGAGAAATGGGATGGGTCACTGCGTGTCCCCAAACCTCTTGTTCAAATGATATAGCCATTGCCTGACTTCTTATCATGTACAAAGTCAAAGTTAATTACCTCCTTGGACCACACCAATATTATTCATCCAGTAATTAAAAAGAGATGAATTTTTGTTCTTTTCTTTATGTTGTTCTTGAGTCAAGAAAAGTCATTTCTCATCATTGCAGCTAATTGGTTCAATTCCAATAGACAGAGAAACAGCAAATACATTTTCACATGCAAAGAACCCACAGAAGGAATCCCAAACATTTAGAAAAATTCATTATTCACAACTGGGAAGAGTGACTTATTAAGGAGAAATGCTACTTTTTAAAGAAAACAATTACTCATCCAAATGAGCAATGGCTCTCAAAACAATAATCTTAGAAGGTGACTTATCACAGGGATATAAAGTACAGCATAGGAAATATAGTAATATTTTAATAATTATGTATGGTATCAGATAGGTACTAGACTTATGGGGGTGGTCACTTTGTAAGTTATATAAATGTCTAATCACTATGCTGTACACCTGAAGCTAATATAATATAGTATGTCGACTGTAATTTTTTTTAATTTTAAAAAAGGACGTAATGCCAAAGACATAGTTCTCGATATGTTTTTAAAGCCCGACTATGCAGTGGCCTTCAGCTCTAATGTATGAAGCACATCTGAAAATCCAGCCCGTTTCTTTAAACTCACACTTCAGTTGAGAACCGAACAGTATTGTTTGGTTTGATAAGTCACTTTCTTAGCCCAGTGTCTCAATCCGTGTAAGTTGCTATCACAAAATACCACAGACAAGTGGTTTATAACCAACAGACATGCATTTCTCAGAGTTCTGGAAGCTGGAAGCCCAAGATCAAGGTGCCAGCCTACTGGATGTCTAGAAAGAGCCCACTTCCTAATTCGTAGCCTGCTGTCTTTATTGTATCCTCATCTGGCAGACAGAGGGTGAGAGCTCTCTGAGGTCTCTTTTATAAGGGCAATAACCCATTATTAATCCCAGGAGAGCCCTCATGACCTCGTCACCTTCCAAAGGCCCCACCCCCTAATGCCATCACCTTGGGCATTGGGATTTCATATACGAATTGAGGGTAAGGGGGACACACACACATTTAGTCCATAGCACCCATCTTGACCCTGAACTATTATAGCCTTTTCTCAAAATATTAAATATGTTTTCCCAGAATGAAGGATGCCCCAGTGAGAAAGTTTGAAAGCACAAGTTAGTCTCTGAAGATCATTTTCAAAGGGATATTTCACAATGGCTGGAACAAAGGTAGTATTGTTAGAATGAGTTTACTGCTTCCCCAGATAACTTCTCTAAAGAAGTCCCTGTAACTATCTCAGGGCTCTCTCACACTGTGATGTACCTCCCCATGCCGTGCTTTGCACAGTCTTCCCCATAAGTGATGTACCCTGCAGCATGTATTTCTCTACCACCATACGTTTCATTTCTTTCTCCTTAAATCCTGTACCCAAGGTCAAGTCCCAGGTAACTTTTCCTGACCAACCAGCCTATCCTCAGTCATCTCAGACAAGGTTGCTTGGACATTCCTTTAGCTCTTTCTCTGCTTGAGATAACTCCTGTTTTTTCTTTTGCATTATCCTTGTATACATTGTTTCATATTTCCTTCACCAATTATATTATAAGGTATTTGAGGGCAAAGATCTCTCTTGAACTTCACTGTACTCACCATATCATCCAACGTTGTGCCTAGTACGTAATAGGCATTCAACAAATATTAAATAGTTGCAAGGTGACTCTTTTTTTTCCATCTAATTTTATCTAATATTCTTTCCTTAAAATCATTTGGCTAAGTAAAGAATAAAAGTAAAATGAATAGGGCATTTGATATATCCTTAACTTCGCACAAATGATAAGACTCCTCAACCTTGCTTTTGGTCAGTGAATATTTACTGAGTACCTCCTATATGAAATCTAATATTCTAGGTGCTGAGAATATAATTATATAAGAATGGAGGTCACATTTCTAATAAGTGGAGAGGGAGATAGTTGGCTAATAACAATAAGAAGTAAAAACATTATAAACACTAATGATAATTGCAAGAGAGAGAGAGAGAAAGAGAAAGAAAGAAAGAAAGAAAGAAAGAAAGAAAGAAAGAAAGAAAGAAAGAAAGAAAGAAGGCATAGAAGAAGAGTAAGAAATGGGGAGGAGGGGGCAGGCTGAAGGTACAATTTGAAATAAGATGATCAGGAAAGACGTCAGCAGGAAGGTGATTTTTGAGGAAAGACCTGAAGAGCATAGGGCGTCAAACTGTGTAATGTGGAAAGAACTCTGGGGTGCCCAAAGAGCTAAGGGTCCTACAGGCAGCTGTAGGAGTCTTTGGCCTTCCAATGGGTGATCTTCTAAGCCCGATATTCCCTGCCTGGACTCCCCAAAATAACTTCATAGCCTCCTCAGCTTACTTACACCTAAATATTAAGCACAACGTGTCATTAATCTTTTATTATATATCTCCCTCAAGAGACTGCGAGTAATTTGAAGGTAGGGATTATCGCATTTATCAATATAAGCCTCATAGTATTTAACACAATTCCTGGCTGATAGTGAGAAATCAATACATGTTTGTTGAATAGGGAATAAATCTTCATTCAGGTCAATGATTCATCTCATCTAAATTCAAAGCAGAACTTATCCTAATTTGAGTCAAACGATGTTTGCGAAGATATGTTTATTTTTAATGTAAACATTTGGCAAACTTCTTTTGGAAAAGATGGATTAAATTTCTTATAAAAGGTCAAGGACGGCTGGCCCCCTCACCTCCTTTGGCCCTCCTGCCTGGACAGAGAATTCGCCAAACATGGGTTTACCCCTGGGTAGCATATTTGCTACTGTTCAATAAAAGAGGAACAGCCAGTACAAGAAGAGATGGTGCAACTTCCCAAAGGGAAAATGTAAACCAGCACACACAGTACGAATGTAGCCCTAGACTTATTCACGTGAGGAAAAGAGCAAAGTTCAAGGCATGCAGACACTCAAGGACAAGAGAGGCAACCACACAGTTTCCTCGGCACAATCACGGCCATGCAAAGACAGCTTTCTTGCTGGCTTTTAACTTGGGGAGGGGCTGTGGGAAATGCCAATCTCTCCTTAACAATGATCTACCCCTCCTGGAAGAGAAGTGTTCTTTCTCTTTTAGCTCATCTTCGGTTCTCCTTCTTATTCACGATTAAAGCTCCCAAAGCAGAGAAAGCTGGCACTCTTGTCATCTCGTCATCTGCCCACACTGGCTCTTTGCCTGAAAAGGGCCATCTATGGAGCCACCCTGAAGGCTGACATCAACTCTCCCAATAATGAGCTCCCAGGCAACAAAGCATAAGGACGTTTATTCCAATCCAACAAAATCTCTTGTAATCATAGTTGATACAACAGACCAAGCTATTTGGTCTCACTCAATACCCAACCTTGAGCTTTCCACGGTGTCTCTTGAAGTGCTCAGAGAGAGCACAGATGACTTGGGGATCCTGCCATATGCTCCTTGGGCCTGAGCTGGTGTGACAGGTCCAGTAAAATCTGCTACTAGCTGCCAGCCATCCAGGATCCTGTTCACTAGCATTGTTCTAGCCATTAACAGCTGGCCAGGTCCAGTTGTTGCTCTTAATGGTAACTTTTGCCATCCTCAGAGGTGACGAGGTACCTATAAAAAGCTGCTCTACCCACTGTCCCGGCTCAAGCTCCATCTCCCATTCACAACCCTCCAGTGTCAGCTGGTTTCCCTCCCACTGACCGAATGCTCTCTCTCTGCGTGGGTCCTTCAGATCCACAAACAGCTGCATGGTTTTATCTGACTTTATTTTCAGATAAAATAGTCTTTCCCCAGATGCTGCTCCTCAGAGCTGTTCCTTCAGTGCCTGAGGATGAGCACCAAAGGGCATGAAACAGTCATCGTCGCCCCTGTCCAAGTGTCCCAGGCCACTTGTCATCTAGGAGAGAACATAGATGGAGTATCACGATCAAACACACACACACAATGAAATGAAAGGAACTGTACTCAGTAACAACGCAATAACATAAATCTGGTACTCTGTAATTCCAAGGCACAGTTTAAGCCAAGGAGCACTGTAAAGGGAACCAACACTGTGCTTCTGGATGAGTCTGTTCAACACATCATCAGGAAAAAGATGTGTCCAGATGAGCAGGCACAAGGTGAATGGGGGCTTGGTTTCACCACATTTTACTATAAAAACTTTTTGTATGAAAAACTAATCATGGACTACCTCAAAACATTCTGTCTGTGAACACCAATTTCTGCCCTTAGGGTGCAGTAAGTACTGTGGGGTAGGCAGAGACTGCTAAAACTTAGATTAAAAAAAAAAAAAAGCTAGAACAGCGTTTAAAATGTGAAGTTCTTTATTTTACAGGTGACACCCAAGGCCTGGGGAAGTTAAACGGCAAAGCCAAGACCTCTGCAGGAGCTTTCCTGCTGAGTCTGTTCAAGCTTCTGTCACTAACACTGCAACTGAGTTCACGCAGGGTCCCTTTAAGTCTCATCTCTTTCCAAACTCTGACTCATGATGTTGACTATTTGTTCCTGAGAAGAAATACCAGGTGTTAAGAGACAAGTAAACGATGTGTCCTTTACCGCCCCTCCACCCCGTTACTCAAAGAAATTAACTCTGACTCAGCACTCCCAGGTGCTGCTGTCCCTTCAAAGCCCCTGTCTCCCCCAGTCAACTATAAGCCCCATAAAGGCAGAGACTGTGATTATCATGGTTTTCCCAGAGCACACGATCCATTTTTAGCACTCAATATGCAATTATTGAATGAGTAATAAATCCTCCTAGTGTTAACTGTAGGGCAGGGGCAAGTTGACAGTTAGACATAGTGACTTAACTATTTCCCCATCACCTCTGATTACTAAGTGATCTTGCTTGAATTATTTCAGGAAAGCCATGCTTTAATACCTTATTAACTGGTTATGTAGAGATTTGTTTCTTAAGATTTTATTTATTTTATTTTTAGGCAGAGGGGAAGGGAGGGAGAAAGAAAGGGAGAGAAACATCAGTGTGTAATTGCCTCTCACATGCTACCCCACACTGGGGACCTGGCCCACAACACAGGCATGTGCCCTGACTAGGAATTGAACCGGCAATGCTTTGGTTCACAGACTAGCACTCAATCCACTGAGCCACATCAACCAGGGCTGTAGAGATTATTTTTATCCATAACCTCTACATAATATTTCCTTGAAGTTGGGCACCCTACCGAAAAACAATTTGCATCAAGGACCATAAAAATGTTTGTACTGTTTGACTTGATAGTTATACTTTTAGGAAATCCAATTTTAAGAAGTAACTCCTTTGGTGGGTGATTTATAAATGTGCCCAAATGCATTCATAGAAATACAATTTATAAAAGAAAAAACTGTTGCCCTGGCCAGGCGGCTTTGTTGGTTGAAGCATCATCCTGTGAACCAGAGGGTTTTGGGTTTGATCCCCATTCACAGCACATGCCTAGGTTGCAGGTTCAATTCCTAGTCAGGGTGTAACAGGGTGCAGCCAAGAGGGGGGACCCCAAATAGGGATTTGGAATGGGGTCCAGAACTCAAGGTGTTCAGGAAATATTAGGATGTCCTCACCTCACCCCCTAACAGGTGTGGGTTGGGGGAAGGGACAAATGGAGCAGAGCCATTGAGAGCTGTCTTGCATAGCAACAGCTTTGCAGCTAACCTCTGGTGTGGTTATTTAACATATCTATAACCTTTAACTGGTTACATAGATATGTTAAATAGCTGTGGCCTTGCTCTGAGCCAGGGGGATGGAAGTAACTTCCCCACCAAGACGTAACTGAGAGCAGGTTCCCAGAGTTACAGGGCCTGCGTGAGAGCTTGGAGAAGATTGACTCCATAACACTGGGCCATGCCTGCCCAGACTCACAATGGCAGCCCAGTAAAGCTGGTGGATTTAAACCCAGACTCGGTAGCCATGGAAGAGAGAATCATGCAGCTTTGCAAGAGTGGGGACCCCTGCAGCTTTAGAAGGGGGAACCACCACCCAGCTTTAGCAGAGATCCTGGAGACACAGCTGATGGTGCTGGGAACTGAGGGAGGCCTAACAGCCGAGATGGATTACTGGGAAGAACTGGGGGCTGCCTGAACCACAGACTTCTATTTCTTTTCCTGAGATACGTACGGTACCCCAGACTGGGCAAAGGGGGAAGGATGGGCTGTGTGTGTTTGTGGGTGTTTTAAGGGACTCTGGGATTTTGATGAAGACATTAGGTAACTACTTTAAGTCTGTATAGCATTAAATAAACATTTCCTTTCCTTTTCACGAATCTCTGGCATTGAAAGATGTCTTTCCTTTAAGGCAGCAGACATAACAAACCTGGGTGGTTCCTTTCAGGTAATAGTATATCGGCCTTGGGCCCCCCCCCCCCCCCGTTGGCCCCTCTTGTTGTTCTGTAACAAGGGTGCCTATGGGAGGCAGCCGATTGATATTTCTCTCTCACATTGATGTTTCTCTCTTTCTTTCTCTCTCTCCCTCCCTCTCGCTCTGAAATCAATGGGCATGTGGGTCTGGTGATGATTAAAATTTAAAAAAAAGAAAAAAATGTCCATGATTAGAGTGTGAACAAGTAAATGACAGCACATTCACAATGTATAGCCCTATTTAATAACAATCAATTAGGTGCCTACCATGCCCAGGCACTATTCTGGGCACCGGAGGGTCACAGGTTAACAAAACAGGCCAAGATCTCTGCCACAGTGAAGCTCGAAGAATTTTAAAGATTATGCTTTTAAGAACTGGGAGTTACACAGAGAGATGCTGAGCACACGGCACAGAGGCAGGATACGTAACGGCACACTCAGCGTGGTCTCCTCTATATTCATAGATACACGGAAAGGTGTTTTAAGTCAAAATCTTAACAGACGTTTCTGAGTATTGAAATTGTGAGTCATTTTTCTCTAAGCCTTTCTATATTTCATTTTTTCCCTGTATTTCAATAGTTAAAAAATTATTCTCAATGAGCAGCTTCGACAGTCAGATAAACAATGGAGCAGGTAGGCTGGTGAGAAACGCAGCCACCCGAGCCACAGGCACCTGGACACTCCTACATCATGGACCTTATAAGTCCTACACTTCTTTGAAAGCATAACTTTCTTGACCTTGAAAGCCCTTTCTAACACTCCTTCATCGGGCGGCTGAGAAGAGCAAGCAGGACATGCGGTGAAGAATTGCACTTCCGTGTTAAGCGTGTTTGGGGCTGGTAAGTTAACAGGCTGGTGGGGCCACGTAAACTGTGCTTTGAGACACTTCATATCCTAACACCCACAGAACTGTGTCTAGAATGCTACCTGTACACAAAGTCAGTTATACTCACGCACACACAACAAAGGATAGCAATACAATACGAGCCAGGTGCTGGAGATTTTCTACAATGGTCCTAATGTTGTAGACTTTTATTATGATCAATACAGGTGACTTAAACCAAGCATTCTTTCATTTTTATCCCTTTGTAAGGCTTTGACCAAACAGGTGTTTAAATACTACAAAAAGTACTTTATCAGACCATGAGACCTAATTTTTGTTTCAGAATCTAAGGTCACCTCAACATGAGAGCAGTCCATAAATGTGGATGGGGCAACCTAAAAAGAGAGTCTTATATTTTTAATTCCAAACAGATTATCAAATGTGTGCAAACACATCCAACCGCTCTCCTGTTGTTTCCCTGCATGTCTGCCTCACTCACTCACATGCAAATAAAGCTGAAAGAGAAACCAATTGAACAGGAGGAGGGAGCCTTGAAGGCATAATAAATGAGGTGAAAGGGATCGACAGGGACAATGATGTCGGGACCAGACATTATTGCATCTGGGGTCTGGTGGTCGGATTAGCAGAGGGAGGATGTGCGATGGTGGGAGAGTTGGGTGTTGGGATTTTCTGAAGTGTATGGAACTGATCAATCAACACCTTTGAAGAAAAAAAGACCTCAAGGACTTTATCAACACTCAAAGCAAAAGAAGTTCAAGATTATCTGCTTAATAAAGAGATTAGCTTTCAGGATAAAGCCAATGACTCCAGGAGAGGTAAGAAGGTCAGGCCACCTGATTGCAGGAGGTACAAGTCCTACAGCCATTGCACAAAGAGTAGTGACAACTTATTGCTGCCCTTCCAGCCAGGGGACTTGCTGAAAGGGGCCACTCTGGAGGGACAGAGAAGCAATACAAAAGGCTATTTGAAGTTTGTTCTAAACTGGTATCCAAAAGAAAAGCAATCTTTCTTCTGCAAGGTTCAGAGGGTTTTCCGACTATCACAGGTGAACCATCCAGGCTTCGAGAAATACTGTGGAGGGTCAGAGTATGTAAATCAGTGCCACCAAGGGCTCGGTTCTGGGGACACAGGTGGCAGGAGAGCGTGGCAGTCCTGGGAGCAAGTATAGATTCCACTCCCTGAATAGCTTGACCCTATACCATGCAGGGAACACCATGAGAAAGGGGAATGGACAAGGACCTGGATTAGTTTTTCCTGTTGTGTTCAATTTTCCTCTTTGTCCTTGCTTTTGGGGGCTGATTTCTTTAAAAAAAAAAAGATTTTATTTATTTTTAGAGAGAGGGGGAGGGGAGGGACTAGGAGAGAGAGAGAAACATCAGTGTGTAATTCCCTCCGGAACACCCCTGCTGGGGACCTGGCCTGCAACTCGGGCATGTGCCCTGACTGGGAATTGAACCAGCAACACTTATGGTTCTCAGGCCGGCACTTAATCCACTGAGCCACACACAGTTTGGTCTTTACATTCCCTCTTCCAACCCACACAGCCTGAGAGCTGTTCCTCCCAGGGGAAGATGGTGCCGGTTAGTTTGAGGGGGGACACACAGCCAGCCCAGTGGGACCAAGCAGGGACACTTGTCTGGCATTCTGTCCAGTTAACATTTGTCGACCCCAACACGTCTTGGTTTCAATGTAAAGTTTATATGAGCACTCAGTTAGGTTGAAATGTGTCCCCGCAAAAGATAGCCACCTGGAACCTCAGAATAGGACCTTGTTTGGAATAATCTTTGCAGCTGTAATGAAGGTAGGGACTTTGAAATCAGGCCCCCCCAAACTAGGGTGGGCCCTAAGTCCAATCAGGGGAGCTCTTACAAGAGACAGAAAGGAGGAGAGAGACAAAGGGGAAGACTCAGAAAATGGAGGTGATGCTGCCCTGCTGCAGGGCAGTGACCATCAGGGGTCTGCAACGACTGAGAGACACTAAGACAGAGGCAGAGATGGTCCTCCAGCAGAGCCTCTGGAAGAGACTGACCCTGCCAACATCTGGATCTGGGATTTCTGGCCTTCAGAACTGTGAGAAAGTGCATTTCTGTTGTTTGAAGCCTTGCAGTTCATGGTGCTGTGCTATGCAGTGTCCCTGGGGTACTAATACAGTCACCCTGATCTGGAGCAGCTGTCCCAAAGCGTGGAAGGAGTCAGGCACTCCTGGCCACAGGAAAGGTTGGTGAAACGCACCCATTGAAAGTCAGACCTTCATCAGCCTGCTTCCGTGCTTTGCTCCATATCTCAGTTTCCAGGTTTGCACACCGAGCCCTGCCCGGCGCAGGCAGCAGCCTGGAAGGGCTTTTGCCAGAGAAGGCAGCTGCCCTGGCTGGTCCCCTCCCGAGCGCTCTCCTGCAAGGCCCGCAAGTCAACAAACTCTGCCCACACAGAGGCAGCCTCAGCTGTATCTCTACGTGGCACTCTTAAGCGGAAATGGACACCAGATAATCCCAAATGGAAACAGATTCAGAGAATCAGGAGAGTGGCCTTCATGGGGTTTTACAAGTCTTTGGAGCCCCACGTTCTTGAGAAAACTGTCCCTCCTTCCCATAACCCCAAATCCCTCCCTCTTGCTCTGGATTCTGACAGTCTGATCCAGCTGCCTTAGTCCGGTAATATCCACGAGAACTTTTATATCTATCTTGCTGTTTCAAATGCTGAGTTCTCTATTTCATGCTCCTCTGTCTCCCCGAGAGCACTGACTCTTGTCAGGTCTCCATAAATATGGCTAAAGATAGGACCCAGATTACAGCACACCTCTCCCCAACCTGACACACACATTCAGCATAACCTTGATGAATCGGCCAGTAAGCCCACATCCCAGGAACCCCCATGGCTGGACCCATTATTAAGAATGGATTGAGTGCTTCTGTGTGCCCAGCCTCATGCTAAGATTTTGATCAGATCATATTGTTCAATCTTTGCAGCAGCCTTAGAAGCTAAGTACTGCAATTTCCCCCATCTTGCAGGTAAGGAAACCAAGGGTCCCCAACGTCACACAGACCAAATTCAGTCCCAGGCAGTCTAAGTCCGGAGCCTGGGCCCTTCCATCTTCTACCAGGTTCTTCCACCAGGACCGTTTGTAATATCCAGTGATAGGATTCACTCACCTCTCCTCCACTCATAGCATCCTTAGCACCAGAAGTTGCAGGCACTTGTAGATTAAATCTAATGGCTTATGCCGAGAAGGCAAAGAGGGAATTCACTGGCCAGCATCACAGGTGGGGTCCCCAACTGTGGGGTGGAGAGTGGCCAAGCCCAAAGCCACACACAGGATCCAGAGGGCTCCCAGCCAGTGGGGCTCCCAGTTGGTTCTCCTGCGCGGTGATTAGCCTCGCACTTGGCAGAACGAAGAGCTGAAGACAAACACGAGACACTCTTTCGTCTGCCTACCTTCACACCTGCACAAACTCAGGCAAACACGGGCTGATCGACTATAAAGTAGCGGTAGCAGCTGTTGTGGATAAAAATCGAATGTGGTTCCCAGGCCCCTCTTTGGGTGTAAATTGCACCTTTGGAAACCAGATGAACTTCTTTAGTCCTCTAGAACCCCACAGCAGCTTGGTGCCCTGATTGTACCCAATGGCCCCATACAGTTCATTGTGCTTTAAAAAGGTGGCTTGTGTGTACCCATGAAGAGGCTTTTTGACCTGCAGATTGTGGTTAGCTGAATAATGCCCCACCCAAAAAAGATATTGAGAATGTAATCTTGGGAACCTGTAGGTGTTACTTTATATGGCAAAAGAGACTTTACAGGAGCGATTGAATTAAAGATCTTGAGATGAGGAGATTATCCTGAATCACCCAGCCAAACTCTAAATGTAATCCCTAACTAGAGGATCACAGGGAACACAGTCCTGCTGAGACCTTGATTTTGACCCAGGGAAACTGATTCTTGGCTTCTCATCTCCAGGACTCTTACGTGAATAAAAGTGTGTGTGTGTGTGTGTGTGTGTGTAAACCACAAAGCTTGTGGCCCTGTTATAGCAGCCAGAGAAAACTAATACACAGCCTCATGGCTCTGTATGAATAACCAATTTATTCTTCATTTATTTAGCATTCCCACTTTCCTTTTTTGCTAAATAAGTAGCAAGCCTGATCATCAGATGTTTTGTGAACAAAGAATGGCAACAGCTGGTCATCTAAATGCCCACTGCTGACTGCTAGAAGACAGCTTCCCATTTCTTCTGACCTTCGGACTGCTGGCTTACAGGAAGATGTAAGAACAGGGCAGGCTCCACCAGGATCCCTCTTCCTAAAGCCCATCACAAGCTTTTCCTCAACAACAGGTAGCTGGGTAAACACTGCAGATCCACGCCAGTCATCCCGATGCCCCTGTCCCAGACCACAGCCTCCCTGTACCCTGCTCCCCATAGGTGTAGGAAGCTGAAATCAGGGTTGTGATGATGGCTACAGGTCAAGGGTAAGGTAGGACAGCCCTCTTGTCCTCAGTAGGAGGGCAAGAAAGACAAAGGACAAAGTGGGCTTAGCCACCCCGAGGCAGATCCTGTTGTTTGGGTCAAGTTGACATTGACTTTTGATAAATGGTATTTGGCTACTTCCTGGGCACTCCAATCTCCCAGCAGCATCAGGTGGTAGAAAGTAAGCTGGTCTTAGAATTAGACAACCTCACCTTTGACACTTTACCTCTGAGTCTCAAGCCTTATCTGTAAGATGTAAGGATTGGGTTAGATCAGGTTTTGCTCACCAGAATTCCTTATTTACTAATTTTGTTGACCTGCATTTTCAAAATAGTTGACGCATCTTTATGTATAGCTTACTCACAGTGCTACTGTTTTAGAACAAAATGTAATGAAAACCACTTTTCCCTTTATAGATAAAAATATGTAGAATAGCAGCATCTTTCTCAAATTCTAAATAGAGATGACTAATGTTTGAAGGGAGTATTTCAAGAGAGCAACCAAAATGATGCCAATCCTATGACTACAGCTATCATATTTGTGATGGCCAAGTCCTATGGAAGTCCACACATTTGACCAAACATGTCAATGGGGGTTCAAAGGCCCCCATTGGCCCTTAGGTATGAACATGTCTGCTCTGTTAGACCCTTTCCTGAGCGTTAATGCATGACATGAACTTGTAGAAGCTGTCCCAACGTGAGTGCCTCCTGAAATAAACTTACAAAGTCTCCAACATCAATCTGTAGGAAGTGCTGAGCATCACTTGTTAAAGAAATTAATGAACGCAGCACCATAGGTGCCATAGGTGAGAATGTGCTTATCAGTGAATATTTTCCACGGTCACAAACCTGTGAAGACACTGCATGTGCAGCTCATCACGCTGTTAACTCTGTTATTTACTTTGCACGGGTCTTTTCTTTCTTTTTTCTTTTCTTTTCTTTTCTGTTTTTCATCTGTGCAGAGGCAAGCATGTATGTTGCTGGAAGGCAATGCTTTAAGGTCGGAAAGACCCCATGCACAAATGAGCATTTCTTGGAAGACTTGGAGACTAGAGTGATTCTGCAGGTCTGCACAAGGCTGTCCTTCCTTCCTGAACCCTTAACACAGCTGCTCTTCCTTCTCTGTCACATCACTGTCCTGCCTTTGCCTGCTCTGAATGAACTGATAGGACGCAGAAATGTCCATGTCTACCGTACAGATGTTTATCTTCTCTCTCAGAACAGCAGAGAGGCTATGCACTTCGGAAAACGAACCCAGTTCCACCAGCCAGAGATGTGTGCTGTGGAGCAAACCACTTCACCTCCCTAAGTCTTGGCTGGGACCACTTGCAATGGGTGGGTGGGGTGACTCATTCTCTCTTCCCCCTTATTCCTCCCTGACTTACCAACTGCTGCTTCTGGCCTCATTGTGATCCAGGTAGCGAGGGAGGAGAGGTGACCAGGAAAAGAGTTCTGACTTGTTCACTACTGTCCTTACATGGTCCCATGCTCTCTGGTCTAAGAGGTGCTTCAAGCTGACCCTTTCTCTGGCAAGTGCTTTTAGGGGTTCTCTGGAGACCTACTGTTGGGATGCTGCAAACATGACTTTATCAGGTACAGAGAGCCTCCTTCATCAGGCCCCATTCAGCCCCTCCGGAAGGAGTCTCCACTGCTGGAATCTCCAGGACAATATTCCAGCCAAGGGCTCTGCAGCTGGACCTGGGAGTCATGCCCCTTGACCTCATATCAGAGGGCAGGGTCAGTAGTTCCCAATATAGCTCTGGACCTGCTGGCACAGTCACACTGGTTTGCTTAGGTTTGCATCCCCCACCTGGCGACTCTGCCCAGTAACTGTAGTGACCCTGGTTTCCACAGAAGATGAGACCCCACTCAAAGGGGAAAGGACTCCCCACCCCAGTCCTGGGAGAGGGTCGGGGCTTCGGACAAAGCTCTCTCCACAGCATTCCTCCTGACAAACCATCTCCTGATCTCCGTGCTCTTGACACTTTTATACCCTTCGTCTAGGTGAGACTCACCTGGGTAAGGGATCCAAGACATGTAACTAGAACAGATCTTTTGAAATGTGCATATGGCTAATGGCTAATATTCTTGTAGGTAATGTGGCATCTGACATTTATCACTTCTTTTTTAAAAATTGAGATGTAATTCATAATCCATAAAGTTCACTTATTTAAAGTGTACAGTCAGTGGATTTTAATATATTCACAATGTTGTGCAACCGTGTCCACTATCTAGTTCAGAATATTACCACCACCCCCAAAAGAAACCCCATATCCACAAGCAGTCACTCTCCTTTCTCCCCACCTCACAGACCCTGGCAACTACTAATCTATTTCCTGTCTCTAGATTTGCCTATTCTGGTATTACGCACATGTGAAATCATGCAAAGTATAGTTTCTTTCACTTGGCATCATGAGTTAAAGGTCCATCCATCCTGCAGCACACACCAGTACCGCATCCCTCTTACAGCTGGATAATACCGTTGTCTTGATGTACCACAATTTGTGTGTTCACTCATCAGTTGATGAGCATTTAGAATATTTCCAATGTGGGGGTATTACGAATAACATGTACAAGTTTTTGTGTGGATATGTTATTACCTAAGAGTGAAATTGCTAGATCACATGGTAACTCTATGTTGAGCCTTCTCAGGAGCTGCCAGGCTATTTTTCAGATGGCTGCACCATTTTATAATCTCACCTGTATGAGGGTTCTGATTTCTCTGATTAATACTTTTATTGCATGTGCTTGTTGGCCATTTGCATTTTTCTTTTAAGAGATGCCTATTCAAATCCTTTGTCCATTTTTTAATTGGGTAATTTGTCTTTTTATTGTTGACTTGTAAGACTTCTTTATGCATAATACTAGATTCTCATCAGGTATATGATTGGCAGATACGTTCTCCCATTTTGTGGGATGTCTGCTTACTTTCTTGATACTGTTCTTTGAAACATAACAGTTTTAAATTCTGATGAAGTTCAGCTTAATATATGTTTCATTTGCTCATGCTTTATCTAACATATCATGGCCTGATCCAAGGTCATGAAGATTTACACTTATGTTTTCTTTTAAGAGTTCTATCATTTTAGCTGTGACATTAAAGTCTGTGGTTCATTTTGGGTTAATTTTGGTATATGGTGAGAGCATTTATTGTATGTTAACACCGCCTTACACTCAGCACCCTGTAATATATCAGTATCGTATTTTTGTAAATAAGAGGTAGAAAAAAATCCATGCCATTAAAAAAAGATGTTAAGCACTTCAAAATATGTAAATTTTGTAAAAATTAAGATATCTGTTGGTATGTACATTATAAATCACCTTCATGTATTAAAAGAGATTTGTTACATCCATTCTAAGCAAAAAAAATACTGACTTTATTTGGCTTACAATTTTTACTTGAAAGCAATGCAAGCAGCAATTCTTTAAAAAATCATAATGCATAACTTCTCGTGCATTTGAGTAATTCTAATACTCAGTAGCTAATTTCTCTAAGGGAAACATCTTTACAAATTAAAATATTACTCTTATGCCTGTAACCTGCATTAGACGAATGTTAACAAAATATTACTCCTCAAAACTGTTCCTGCTGAAATGCATGTGCCTCACACAGAGAAATACCCCGCGGCAATCTGATCTCTTCCTGAACGAAGTCTTGGATAAGACGAAGTGTCAAGAAATAGAATTGTTGGTAGACTGCCATCAGAACTCATTGCACTCAGAAATGCATGAAAACACAAAGGGAAGACATTTCTAACTCAGCGGGCGTGAGAGAAGTGGGGAGGGAGACTAGAATCAGAGATGTAAAAAAGTAGTCCCTGTGGCAGAGGCACCCTGGAAACAATGAAGGAGGTGATGATAGAGTTACAGCCCCTGTGTCTGCAGCTTGGGCCCAGGACCGACCAGTTCTGTGAACCTGAGGGAGTCACCTCTGCAAGCCTGTTTCTTCAGCTCTATAATGCGTTTCACAACGGTGTCTGACCCGTAGGACTGTTGTGAGGATTAAATGAGTCTGTTCCACATACAGCACCTCATTCACCTCCTTGTATGGAGAGAGAACCCAGTAAGTGTTAGCTTTATTACCTATTATCATTATTCCAACAAACAGGAAAGTTGCACAGGGCCCCCCAATGACTGGAAATTATTGGCTTCCAGAATCAAATTCCTATTCCTTGGAGCTCCTATATGATAAATAACATCCGAATAAGACCCCCAAGCAAAAATGTTTCTGCAGGCAGGTGAATATAGGTGTTATTTCGGTCGTCAGCCATGAATTTCGGGGATCAATTCTCCCCCGTGGGAAAACAAGCTCGGAGGAACTGGGAAGTAGCTCTTACACAATTCTTCTCTAAAGTAGAACCACTTAAGTAAGAAAGGGGGAGACAAAATAGCCTAAAATGAACTATACAAGTGAGTAGTACAGTTGCCACTGAATCAACAGGAAAATGCAAGGCACCTGAGTCTCAGCTCACCTCTGACAGTAGATAAAACAGACCACTCAACCTCTCTGGGCTTCACTCTTTTTGCTTGGCAAGTGAGACTTTGAATTTCATCAGGTGATCATTAAATTCTATCCCAGATTTCAAAGTCCAAAATAAAATTGTGACCATTTATTTACTTTCAGTTTAATCCAAAACTCTATCAGAAAGCAGTATTTGAGGGATTATTACTTACAGAACACACGTAACCATAGTAACACAAATTTTTAACTTTTTTCCAGGCTATCTATTTGAATAGGTAGTACAGTCATATAGTTCAAACAACAAAAAGGTATACCCAAAAGAGCTTTCTTTCACTGATTCAGTACCAGCTCTTCCCAATCTACACACACACACCGGCAACCACGAGTGCCCTTCCAGGTACTGTTTACAAACTTACATTGCAGAGCCTCGTCCCCTCCTGGTCTACATGCTGGCAATACACAACACTCTCCTTTCACACCTTGCTCTTTTCACTTCACAGCATATCTTGGAGATCTTTCCATAGCAATAATATTTTCTTCACTGTCTCTCTTATAAGAACAGAACATTTCATTGTGTGTGTGCATATCATCTGGGTTTTCAAACATTAGCAAATGAATGTACATTATATTTAATTTTTTTAAATGTTCCCTTATGTTCATAGCTATTCAGCATCCTACCCTCTTCTTTTTCTCCTGAATTCTATGCTTATTTGTGTCTTCTCTCCTTTTTCTGGAGCAGTCTTGGCAGGAGTCTTTCCTCTCTTGCTAGTATTTTCTAAGAATGTTGCTTTTGTTCATCTATATTATTATTTTGTTGCTAGTGATGTTTTCTTCCTTCTTGTTTCTTTGGATTCCTTCCATTGCTCTTTCCAATTCTTTACATTAATTAACATTTTTATTTTTAAACTTTGTTTCCAAATAAATGTACAGCAACAAAGTTCCATCAAAGGGCTACTTTGTTGCCCCACAATTTTAAAAATTAACTTTCTTGAGACATAACTTCTGTAACATGAAATAAGCCCTTTCGTGTGGATGAGCTGATGAGCTTTAAGATATGTGACCCTGAACGACCACAGTCAAGATACAACACACTTCCCCTGGCTGCTAAAATGTGCCCTCTTTTCCATCAGTCTTTTCTGACACTTCACCAAAGCAACACTGATTAGCTTTCTAGCACTATGGCTTTTTCTGGAACTTTCTATAAATGGAATCCTATAGAAATGTACTCTTTAATGTCTGGTCTTTTTTACTCAGTGCTGTGTCTCGAAGACCCATCCATGTTGTTGCACATATCAATGGTCCATTCCTTTTCATTCCTGAGTACTATTCCTTTATATGGATATACCACCATTTGTTTGTTTAGCTGTGAACCTGGATGGATACTTGCTTTGCTTTCACTTTGGGGTGAAGGTGAAACAATCTCTGAACATTTGTGTACAAGGATGTGTGTTGTCTCATAAATTTTGAAACATAGGATTTTTATATATTTCATTACTAAATATTTAAAAATTTCCTTTATAATCTCTTTTTTTAACTTGAGTATTATTTAGTAATATATTACTTTCCAAATATATGCATTTTAGCTCTCTTTCTGTTGTTGTTTTCTAATGTCTCCATCTCCTATCTATTCTGGGGTCAGTTTTAATAATCATTATCCCAGAAAAAGTATCTGTTACAACCAAGTTCACAGGCTTGTTTTATGGAGTTATGCAGTGTTTTTTCTGCCAGTCCTTTAGTGCTCTCTATTTATGTGGTTATTATGATTAGTTTTCACTTTATGCATTCTTTTTTCACTTGTTTAGATTAGCCGATAGTTGCATTTTGCTTTTAAAAATGAGATCTTTGTTTTTGTTTTACTTTTTGTTTTCTCATTAATTAATAATTTATGCTTTCCCCTTTGATTCTTTCTCTCTACTCTTGTTTGGTTTATCTTCTTCTCTTTGTTAATTTATGTTCATTCTTATTACACATAAATAGAACAGAGTGGAAGTTATAGTTTCACAACATACCTTCGATATGTAGTGTTTTCCTAGAGAGTCTGTAATTTTGGTTTTGGATTCCTCCTTGCCTCAAAAGTCACCCTAGGAAACTTTTGAAAATATTTCCAGGAGAGTAGCACTGTTGTTTGTCTTCATCTATTGTTTTCCCATTGCAGCTGGGGGAAGGAGTTTGTACAGATTCCACTTCTGTAAAACTTCTCTTAGTTCTGTCTGTGCCCTAACAGATGGTCATTTTTGTGTGTGTGAATATTCCTTGTGTACTTGGGGGGAAATGTGTGCTCTGTTTTGGTGGAACAGAGTATGATACATACAATTGGGTTTCCCTTGTTAATTTTGTTTTTTAAGGCTCCTGTTTTTATTACATTTTATTCACTTGATCTGCCATAGACTGAGAGAATGCACCAAAGTCTCTTCCCATAAAGTATTTCTTCCTAGATCTTGTTGTATTGAAATTTTTTCTTTATGATGTTGATACTATGTTTTTAGGCTTATGTACACTCAAAACTATTCAATCATTGTTCTGAGTTGTACTCTTTATCATGCTAAACTGTGACATCGTTAGAGTTGTAAAGACAACTGATAAATGAGAATTGTTCTGCCCTGGCTAGAGTGGCTTAGTGGACTGAGCAACAGCTTGCAAACCAAAGGGTCACTGGTTTGATTCCCAGTCAGACAGCATGCCTGGGCTATAGGCTGGGTTCCCTGTTGGGGACATACAAGAGGCAACCAACTGATGTTTCTCTCCCCCTCTTCCCCCTAAAAATAAATAAAGAAAATCTTCATTAAAAAAAAGAATTGCTATAGTTCTGTGTCCTCCCCACTGCTTTTTCTTCCACTATGCAATATCAGTTTATAATATTCATGTTTATGTTTTAAATATATTTTTACTTCTTCTACTTGCCTTATCAGCTGTAAATTACAGGTTTCATCTCTTCACCTGAAAGATAAGGAAATCAGGGTCCCGACACGAGCTCCATTACGTGACACTGTTACTCTCGCGGTGACATCATCAGGGCTTATGACATTTGCATTCAGTTCCTGATGACACATTGGTCCCCATGTAAGTCTATTATGAGTGCCAGCCCTCCCTCGCCGGTCTTAGCCCTCAGATGAGAAACAGCCTCCGGGGTCTTTGAGGACCACAGTGTACGGCTCCAGGGCTGGAGGGCTGTTTGGGACTCTTTGGGTTTGAAGCCGTAGGTGGGCGCTGGGTCTGAAGCACAGGATCCACGAGCCTGCGGAGATGGCAGTGCCGGGTAGCAGAGAGAGGGCCGAGCTTTGCCAGCAAACACGGCCTGCCTGTGAGCATGGTGATGTGCTCCTGAAGACTCAAGGAAGATCTGGGCAGAGACGTGGCAGGGGACACATTTCCCACTTGAGTAGAATGGGACACTGAATCATGACAACTTGGGTTTAAGAGGTAAGAGTGGTCACATGTGACCCACACCCCACCCCCAGGCTAGACAGGCCTGGGAACATTTAGACTAGATCTGAAATTAAAACATGACTCAATAAGAAAATATTGTACATTTTTTGTAGATAAATAGTGAGTTCTGATTAAACAAAAATGTGGGATTATAGATGTTTACATGCAGCTCTTCCTGTAATTGATGCAGGTGTGTACTTTCATCTTTAAATAAGAATCAGAGTTAGAACTGGATAAAACAAATACTTCCTACTACAACCGGTACCCTTCTCTGAATGGAATTTAAACTCATCTCGTCACTCATGCCTTTCTCTTCCCTACTATAATCACACACACACACACACACACACACACACACACGTACACACACTCATGTAGCCTTCTGGGGTTCTCCTTCAACACACCGGGGCTTTCACAGTCCACCTTCATGTGTCCAAATCGTCCTCCCTCCCTCCCTCCCTGGGCCCTGCAGGGGCACAGGTCCAGAAAAACAAAATCACCCTGTCACAACCCTTCCCTTCTCCCCTCATTCAGAGGCCACTTCTTGCTCCTTTGAACTCCCAAGCTGTTTTATCTGCACCTCTCACGGGCTTGATCACTTTCTGGCTTGTATTAGAGTTGTTTATGTGTATTAGACATCACGGTCAAGACGAAAGAATGACTGTTGGTTTTGGAGTCGGACCTGTCTGAGGATGGATGCCAGGTCCATCCCTCACTAGGTGGGTGGCCTTGGGAACATTCCAGAGTCTGGGAAGCCTCCTTTTTTGGCAAAATATAAATAATAACCTCTCTCCTGATTGTTTTGAAGATTGGAGATCGTGTACATAAAACACAGTACTTGGTAAAATACCAAAAAAAGTCAATCATCATTGTTATTATTATTATCATTATCATCCTCATCCTCATCTATAATGTTATTTTTGTTATTTCTTGTATCCCCTTTGAAGTATTTAGTTATCCATTCATCAAACAGCTATTGATGGAGGACACACTTGGTGTCAGGCACTGGGCCCCCGTGGAAGAAAAGGCAGAAGATTTGGGTTGGGGGGAGGTGAAGGCCGTGAATAAACAAGCAAACAAATTCATACAGAGATAATTTCACAAGAAGACAGACTGTGCAGAAACTAAAATGAGACATGCAGTGGAGAGGGACAGAGGCAGGGGGACACAGGCAAAGGCCACTCAGGACAGGGAGCCCTTAGACGGAGATCAGGGTAAGCGGGAGCACCTTCCAGGGGTCCCAACCCAGCGCCAGAGTGGTTCAGAAGGCCCCCAGGGGCACTGATGTGAACTGAAGTGAACGAAGGGAAGCGTGGCAGAGGATGGGTGGGAAGCACCGGGCAGTGGGCAGTGGCCAGTCCCTGGGAGCCTTGTTTAAGAGCTTGGGTTTTATCCTCAACGTGATTGGGAACTTCCTGGAAGACCTAGTTCTCTGGCTCGTACCCAGTATGAAAGATCAGCCTGTGCGTTTGTTCCCCGAGTGCTGTTACCCAGCAGCCAGTCCCCGGGCTTTTATGAAACACAGAGATGACAGGAAAGAAGGAAGACAGGAGCTGGGTGGGGCGGGGAGGAAGAGAAGGTCACAGTGGACATCTGATGGTTCTCACCATTGTCAGGGGCTTGCAGACAGACTGAGGCCAGTCTTGGTAGGTAGAGAGATTGTTCATCCTCCGGTGAACACTTGGTGTCACGCTGGTCTCTTTTCTCAGGGGGTGGTCCCAGATGGTGCTGGGGGCCGGGGACCTGGGAGGTCTGCGAGAGGAGCAGCTCATTGCTGCCTCTGGCTCTCATCGCTGGCAGTTCTGCCTCTCAGGTCGCAGATAACAACTGTCAGATGGTCTGACTGTGCAGCAATAAGCTTCTCCAAAACAAAGAGGCCAGCCCCACTCCAGAAAAGCTGCAGTCTGGACAGAACACGCAAGCCTGGAAAAAATTAAAAGTTCATGAGCAAATGAACAAAGCACCTCGGGGAAATGTGAGGGGTTAGCCATAAGCACACAATGTTCCCAACGCCCTTGAACGCACAAGCAGAAAAATAATCATACATCCTTGGTAAAGGGAAAAAGAAACCACAAGAGCAACAAGTCAGGGCTGCCATACAAAACTAAAAATAATGCCACGAAACGTCGGCCTGGCCCAGAGATGGAGGGAAAGGGAAATGAAGACAGTGGGGGAAGATGAGAAGCAAGGAGGGGGGCCAAGAGGTGGGGGGTGGAGGGGCAGAAGCTGCTGGGTACAGCCTACCCACCTTGTCTTCCTGAGCTTTCCCTTCACAGCCCCAGGGGCACAAGTCCCCCCAGACACCCTGCTCTCTGAGAGCATCACGGTGAGGAGAAGCGAGGCTACAAATAAGGAAAAACACAGCCTCCCCTTAAATATTGTTTTATTTTTTATTTACAATTCTATAACACATCTTCTGAATATTAATTTTTTAAATTAATTTTGGTCTTAAATGTAAAAAGAACTGAACTCAAGCCCAGCCGAGCCCCTTGGCACCACGGTGCAGGGGATTTTTGCTAACAAACACCTCCCAGAGAAGGCTCATGGGTCAGAACAGAACAGCAGCATTCGGAAAGTGCGTGAGAGTGTGAGACTCGGGCCCCCACTTGAGTCCCACTGGAAGATTTACCAAGTCTGGAAGGGATGAGAGCTGCCTGTCTCTGTCCGCAGCTCAAGGAGCTACAGCAGTTGGAATAAAGGTAGAACGAGCTTGCATGCTCATTATTCTTAACGACCAGCTTCCTCGTGGGTGCCAGCTTTGTGCGCAGAAAGGCCACGGGAGCACATTTCTGGGAAATGTTGCTGTCAGAGCCAAATACCAGCTGTGGCTTCATCACCAAGGTTCCTGGAACACAGGCCTCTTTCACCAGAAAGGTGGAAGAAGGAAGGCTTCAAGCAAGGACGCACTGCCTGGGGCTGAGGCCTTGCCGATGTCGCATTTACAAAAGGTAAAGCAAACTGTTTTGGCACAAAGGAAGAGATTTTATCCAAAAGTTGTAATGATGTTTGGAATTAAATCATTGTACAATGTCTACTATGTTGGGGCACCCAGTGCTCTGCACATGACAGGGGTGGCTGGAATGACACCACCGTCCCTTTGGTAGGTCTTTGAGAAGCCCAGCAATTTTCCCAAGGCCTCTCAGTGGGTAAATGGGTTTCCTGGGTTGGCCAAGAACTATCTCATTCCAATGCTGGAATAAAAGCTCATCTCTCCACGACCACAATGGGGAAGCTCAAATGGCAGGTCCCATCTACGTGTCATCTTGGGGGAAAATCTTGGATGGTTGATTGTGTTTGCACGGGCAGTTGAGGGGAGAGTGGTCGGCCTTTTCATGGAACACACACTGTGGGTGTAGTCTTCTCACCTGCAGTGCTGTCGCATAGTTTCCTGGAGAAGAAATTTTGAATTTAAATCTCCAAAGAGAAATGCTCTTTTCAGACTTTTTTGGCTCGGGGTTGCTCTGTGTCACGATCAGCCCCATGGCTGGGGCACGGACGAGTAAAAATAGATTTCCCATTAGCAGTGAAAAGTAGCAGTTGTTTGTCAGCCAAAAGGGGAATTCTTCCATTCTTTTCCTGCTCTAGTACTTCTGCTGCCAACAGTCAAGCCAGGTTCGCTGTAGAGTGGACGACGGCCGACTTCATGCCTGGGTGTGGCGCACGTGGTCACCTGCAGAAGACGACCCCGGAGATGTGAGGACAGGCGTGCTAAACCCAGGACTCAAGATAACTCCCCTGCCCCAACCAAAAAAAGAAGAAAATAAGTTTAACTTTCATGTATATACACAACATTGAAGTTATCCTGAAAACCTACAAAGAAGCTATTTTAATTTAGCAAACATACAAGTTTTATGGCATTGTCAAAGTGAAGTTTTAGTTTTAATTACGTATAAGGGGAAGGGACCACTCTGTCATATTCCTTTTCAAGGCTCAGTGCCTGCAAAGGGCTAAGTCTTCCCCAACCACACTAATCATGTCCCACTAAACTCTCCCCATCTGGAGACCTACAATCTTATGTTTAGCTGCATGCTCCCCTTTGCTGGAGTGGTCTCTTTTTTCCTGGGTAGGTTTTCTTTTTTAAGGCAAATTCCTTGGGAGCTAATATATTAATCGAATATACCTTTGGAGAAAAGTGACTGGCTCTCAGATATGTTTTCTCCAGGCCAGAAAGACCCGGGGTCCCGTGAAAGCACTTGGCAAAGAACAGTGCCAATCTCACCGGATGTGTAGAAAAGTTAGGACAAACTTTGCTGACTTAATATTTTTGCCCTAGGCCAGTCCCTAATTCTATAAAATGTGCCAGAGAATCACAAAAATGGTGAAATCCTATTATAAGAAACCAGCTCTCTGCCTCGAACCTTTGGTGAGTCCACGGGCAGTCCCAGCGTCTTCCTCCCAAGAGGAGTGCGAACGGCCCCGCCCCTGAAACATACCGCGTGCACTTTGATGCGCATGCGCTTCTAGACCCCCGATACGATCAGATAACCTTCGTGTTTTATAAACAAAGAGGCAGAGGCCCAGAGAAGCGTGCTTGCGCAAAGTTTCTTAGCTGTGGCAAAGCAGCAAAGACGAGAACCAAAGCAGTCACACGATCATTAAAAGAAATACCCCCCTCCACAGATCCCCATCTGTCAAACATTTCAGCACACACCAACAGTCGGGTTACTCTCTTCAGGAAGAAGTTTGTTTAGCTCAGCCAAATGTATTATGTTTTTTAACAGATGAAGTAAACCAGATTCAGAACTCTGCCTTTTTCTTTTTTTACATGCAGGGGATGGGGCTCTGCTAACAGGAGTAGTTGGTGTGGGGTGGGGGTGAGAGGTGGAAGCCAAATTAAATGAACAATTGGAATTTAAACCAGAAACATGCTGCTGATGTGAAAAATAGGTTGGCTGTTTCAGATGAGTCATTAACATTTCCTCCTTGACTTGTGTGCATAGGGTGTTATGGGGTGATATGCGTATGGATGTGTGTGTGTGTGTGTATGAGTGGGTCGCATGCATGTGTATGTGTGTATATATACCCGTGTGTGGCATGTTGTGTGAGTGATCTGGTATGCATTCTGTATATGTGCATGTGTGATGTGCATGTGTGTGTTGCACATGTATACCTATATGTGTGCAAGTGGCGTGGTGTGCGCATGCACGCGCATGTGTCTGTGTGCAGGTGGTGTGGTTTGCATGTGTGTATGGGTGGTGCAGTGTGGGTCTGAATGTGCATGTGTGTGGTATATGTGTGTGTGCATGCATGTGTATATTAGTGGTACCGTGTGCCTGTGTGTATGGGTGGTATGGTGTGTGTGAATGTGTATGCATGTGATGTATGTGCATGTGTGTGAATGCGGTGTGCATTGTGCATGGTATGGTGTGCGTGTGTGCACATCAGTGGTGTGGCGTGTGTGTGTGATGTGGTGTGCATGTGCATTTGCAAATGTGTTTGGCTGTCACCTTCTGTGAAAAGTAAATGGGAAGCTCCACTTAACCCAGGAGGAAAAGCCTTTAATTAACAGTCGGGCTTCAAAAGGTTAATGAGACAGCTGAGCGGCACTCTCACCCCGGCCAACCCAGAAGCCCCCTGAGAACACTGGAGAAGGAGCTGGGCTGGGAAGGTGGCAGCAGGGGAGGCGGTACAGCTTGTGTCTGGAGTACTGAAACTTCAAATCAAGGACTTCCACGTGGCATTTTCTGACGACCTAGTGTCATAAATAATATGTCAGGATTCCAGAGAACATTATTGTTTTTTCAGTTTTCATGCCTTTTCACTATCGAAACTCAAAAAGAGTTGAGTGGAAGTAAGTTGGAATCTCCCATCAACAATTGCCCATTGAGGGACCTTAGGCAATTTCCTTCATAGGCCCTAGTTTATTGTACTGGATCAAATGGTGTTCTCTGTAATATCTACAAACCTTTGGGAGGGTGATGAAGGGTTATGTAGGCACAAGAGCTGATTTATGACCAGCGACAGGCATGGAGCAAAGATGCTTGATAGATGTGAGCTGTGGGTGTTACTCGGGTTTCCCTGAATCTGGTCCAGGAGGAGTTCTGCACTCACGGCAGGAGACCAGGGACTTTGGTTCCTTGACGTTATAGGGAAAAAGAAAATGCACCACATGGTAAATAAAGGATTCCATCCAGCACTAACCCCTGGCGATTGTATCATTCCTTGTGGCCTCTCTGAAAGTCTGCTGTGAGAGTCCTTTCCCATTTGCCTGCTCTGACTGACCTCACTCCGCTTTCTGGTTCTGTTGCTTTCCCTTTTTAGGGCTGCACCTGTCCCCCACTCTCCACCTTACTGGCTATCCAGATTGACTTCAGCAACCCCCTAGGGCAGGATGCGACTTCAAATTCATGCATCAGCTTCACGCACTGAATACTGAGAGTATTCAGGAGACTATGCCCAAACTCTGGGAGGTGGGTGTTAAATCACTTTCAGAATCCATTTTAGTCAACCTGGCATCAATACAATTTTATAGTCATGTTAAGGGGGGGGGAGGGTAGTGAAACTGAAATCCAGTTTCCTTGCACACAAGTGGTCCAGACGAGTAGAGATCTCAGACAACTTTGAGAACAGGAGGTGGGGACTGCATCACTGTGCTGCATCTTTCTCACAAGCACACAGTAGTTCCTCAGTAAGACTGAGGGTGTGGTGAAGGAGAGCACACGGGGATTTTATGCTGTAAAAAAAGAAGGAACTGACTCCCTATCTAATGATTCAATTTAGACGCATGGTTCTTTTTAATCCAATTATCCTCAAATCTTCCATCTTGGTCTCGTAGGTTAGCTGGTGTTATGTGTCTGAACTGAATGTGTGTGCATGGCACTGATGCTCATTCTCAGCTCCGCAGGTGAGGACAAGTCAGCAAAGGAGCCCGGACGGGGTGTCCGTCCATGTCTCTGCTACCGGTCGAGGCCCCACTGTTCTGGGTGCCCCAATCTACTTTAAACTTCCTTTGGAATTTCTTGAGAAAACTCAACCTCTATTTGAAAAGGATAACCTGTAACTGAAGCACCAAGAAAAAAAAATGTATCATTCTAGATCTAGTACCCTCATCCAGCTCCATGTGCCTAATTATAAAAGTACTTTGGTGTTTGTAGACAAAACATGAAGAAGTCCTTTGAGCACTCCAATGTTAGTGCACAGGAATTCATTAGGAGGGGACAGTAAACCGCCCAGCAGCAGGAGAACAGTGGCGCAGAGCTCCAAGACGCTCCTTGAGCAGGTCCAGAATCTCAGAAGCCGGGGGCGAGGGTCTTTGCCTCCTGCCAACTCTCTCCGGTAGGAAACATCTATCACTGGGGGAGTGGGGGGCCAGCAAATATTTCCTATAAAGGATTAAATAGTACATATTTAACTTTGGGGGCCATAGGGTTTTGCAACAGCTACTCTTAACTCTGCTGTTGTAGTGCCACGGGCTATCCTTAAATGCATGCGTGTGGCCCAGTGCCAATAAAACTTTATTTACAAAAACAGGCAGCTGGGCTGAGTTTGGCTCTGAGGCCACAGCTGGCTGACTCCTGATTTATCAGCCACGGAGTGGTGTGATGCAGGATTTACAAGTTTCTCATCTAACCCCCTTTGTGGTTTTTTAATAACATTTTGTTTTCTTTCTCATTATGAAAATGAGACAAGATCATTGTAAAAACTTCCAGCAGAGTAGAAAATATGAGTATCATTGATAATGCCATCAGACATACCACTTTTTAATATTGGGGGTG